>MU158820.1:684421-785879 GCA_015888305.1 Antheraea pernyi
TATTTGAACTCTTACCTCAAAAGCGGTCATAATAATTTTACTAGCGCTCGAAAGTATGGTGCGAAGTGGCGTCACTGAACGTCGCACCATAAAACGCTAAGTGGATACTTGAAAAAATGTGCAAGCTATAGACGGATAATTAACTTGACGAGATTTATTACATACCGATTGTAGTGGCCCGTTATTCAGACATTTCAAGATATAATTAGTAATATGATTGATCTTTGAAAGGTTATAATGTTTTACGATGTTCTTAATGTGTTTTCGTGGAGTAGTAGAATAGAAGTCCCGAACACTAATATTTAGACTTGTGGTTTCGCTAAATTACAGCTTTCAGTATTGAAGGAAGAATGTGCAAAGTTGGGTCGAGAAATAGTACTCTTATTATAAAGCGGAAATCAAACAGAATAATATCGTTTACCGCGGACGTTCCCATCGTAATTCAAAAGTTTAAAAGCAATCTCGGAAACCTTTAGCAAGTGATGTGTCGTAACAGATATATAAGTATAAATTAGTTCATGTATAATTAAAGTCGTTTAAGTTTAAAAAAGGCGGAAACTTAACTAACTTAACTCGCGGGTTCATTTGACTTATAGTTATTACTTTTCAAAATCACGGAGGATTTTATTACGTCGCGGAGCCTGTTCTAAACTGATAATGTCTGGGCGACTCAATATCTTTTCTTAGGGAAAACACAGTGTATAATTTACTAAAGATCTCTCTAAATGATGCTAATACTGAAGAAGTCTCGACGTTTGAACGATGAATAATTAATTCAATAGATTTCGTCCGAAGTTAATTCCAGGTGAGATCTGTTTGATTCAAAATATACCATGTCCTAAAGAGTAAGTGAAAATCTAAAAATGGGATACAGTTTAAATCCAACGGTTATTCTTTGCTCTATTTAATCGACCTATTTACTACCCCACATTGGTCGGAATATTGAGCAGCTATATTAAAATCAGTAGTGACATTATAATATTTCTGTGGTATAGTATTGTTTTTAAGATAACGAGGTTTAGATTGATATCTAGGCTATTTAAATATGCATTTATATAGGAAACTACTAGCTGTTTATTTGTAGTTTCGCTCACAGAGCCTATAGTATCTGTACAAAATTAAAAGTCCTATAACCAACGACCTTGAACGTAGCTTTAGTTAACTGAAATATAGATTGCAGATGAGGACACATAGATGTTATAAATATGTTACGTTGAAAAATAATTGTATCATTTAGTAGCTCCCCGTCCTGGCTTCGCATGCGTCTTCAACGAAAAACATGAGATCAAGCTGCCCTTTGCAGTACAACCATATAATAAAATGAAATGACAACAGAACATCAGTCTGTCAATTTAGGTCCGTTCCCTCGGCGTGGAGCCCTTGAGTACGCTGCTCGCGTGATACAGTGACACAAAATCTTACATCACTGCGACAACATTACACATATCACCTCCACACACGTGCATGCATACACGCTTACACATGCAGGTGGAAGGGTATTATTTTTTCCCCTTATCAAACTGAATTAGTTTAGAATATTATCCGATACGAAATATATATAAGGGTTGTTGAGGTATGTATGCTTGGTACACATATATGTTTCAACAACTCATATATGTATGAATAGTTAGCTTAGCTTAGGTTAACTCAGATAGGTCGCGCCCCCGGCAACGGAGACTCTCCAGCCGGAGGTGGCTGAGAGGGTCGTGGGAGCATTATTCCCCGGCCCTCCGGAACTCGCCCCTCCTCCTATGCCTCCTGCTCAAGTGGCAGAGGAGGTGCCGGTCATCCCTCCCCCGGTTACGGAGGAGGAGATGGGGAGGGACGGCCAGATCTTTTTCTGTTACAAACAGAGGTCTCATTGTACCTATTAATAACCCGTTACACAAACACTTTACTGATACCAAGCGTATGGAGAGTTTTAAATATTGTATTTGGCTCCATACTTACTTTGTGTAATGCAATTACAGCGATTCGGTTCTCTTTATCACCCCACTCTGTTTTTATTTTTATTCAAATGTAATATTTTGTTTATTTTTAATTGTAACAGTATTTATGGTCAGACTAAGTACATGTATTTTGCATTTGACAATTTGGAATAATTTGCTAACGAACAAAAAACAGGTTGTATCGTAATGACAGACGATAGAAGTGAAAATCAGTCAATTTTGAATTGCATAGATTTTTATCAGTGATCGCCATGCCTCCTGAATGCAATACACGCAATCACAGATAACGAGAAAAAAAGAAAGCGAGAAGAGCGTATGTCTCACTGTTCTCTAATACGCAAAAACAAGCGAGATACTGGACCCACTTTACTCGACACAGTGCTTACCCACAACATTTTCGTCACACAAAAAGATTGCAGATCAGAATTTCAAAGCCACAAGAAGTTTTACTTTAAAAGTTTTCCATCATTTGTGTACCTACACTACGTTTGTACACGTGTGGAAGGATTTGTGTTGTATGTTTTCAAGTAGTTGCTGAATCTTTTTCAGCGTCACCGTATCACTAATACTCAAGGTCTCCATTCCGTTTGGTCGAACTTTGGTTTAAGCGGGGTCTGCATAATGTGCGCTCCTCCGCTAATGCTAATCTGTTTTTATGCTTGTTTTTTTAATTCAAAGTGTAAGTTAAAAGAAAATTCATTTATCAGAATAGATAATAAATTATGTGCGATACAGAGACACACAACAATATGGCACCTGCTCACATTTTAAGTTGAGCGTCGTTTTTATTGATGACGCCGAGCCTCAGTATAAGGATTAGACTAAAAAAATGTAGCTTGTTTAAAACAAGTAGTTCACATATAAATGTATACCATGAAATATATGAGTAAGATATATGACCGTAACTAAAAACATGTTAGGCACCGATTTCTCACGTATTTTGATCACGGTTTATGTTTTAGGAAAAAATCTTGTCACCTTTGTTTAGCAAACAATTTTTATACAATAAAATAAACTAGTGCGCGTCCAATGGTCGACATTCAACCATAGTTCATTGTTTTTTTAAAGTTTGAACTTTATTGGAGTTATTTTGTCAATAATCTATAATTAAAGGTTTTCATCATGGCTACTCAGTTATTTACCAATTTTTTAAAATTATATAAACAATTAAAAAAATCCATGTCTAAATGAAAATTGACATTAATTATAAATTTAAGGTAAAGCTCTCAAATTGTAAGTAAATATAAAAGAAAATAAAGAATTTTATCGCAACATAAATAAATAACACGACACAATTTTCAGTTAATTTTACACGACACCATGGGTGGGTGGGTGGTATTTCTGGATGATATTGAATTAAATGTAGATGTAGATGTACATTATGAGGAATAGTGATATGCCCAGTATCATCGTTTGGAAACGTAATGGATATACAATAGAAACAAATGATGAATCTGCACTTCTCCTCCATATAAACTTTAACTATGCCAAATTTCATGTTCATCCGTTTACGCAATTCGCTTAAAAAGGGGTACAAAATTTTGGCTTCACGTATTAATATATAAGATGTAACAACATATAAGTGACAGTTTCGTTTACATAATTTTTATATGTGGTTGATAATTACGCATAGAAATGTCACGTAGCCGTAGCACAGTTATAACGTACTGGACATTATATGGTCCGACGGAGTCGACGATTCGGAACACAGCGATCATTTTTTTTTGGTATTTTAAAAAAAAACGTAGCATAGGGAAATATAGCTTAAATTTTTAGCTAATCGATCTGCTATATATAGCACAAAGAAAATTTAACAAAATCCGTCAAGAATTTCAAAAACTACATTTTTTTTACTTTCGTCCGTTATCCTGGAGAATCCCTTGCGTTTTATGAGACAAAAAGTATCCTAGATGTAAGCTTGTAATATTAGTTATAACTGTGCCAAATTTCGTCAAAATTGGTTCAGTACTTTCAGAGTGATACGTGTTCAAAGGGACAGACAAACAGGCAGATCCTGGAGAATTCCTTGCGTTTTAGGAGACAAAGAGTATCCTAGATGTAATCTTGTAATATTAGTTATCACTGTGCCAAGTTTCGTCAAAATCGGTTCTGTACTTTCAGAGTGATTCGTGTTCACAGGGACAGACAGACAAAAAATTTAACAAGGTTATTTTTGTTTTCTATATCGATAACAAAGTCTACCCCGAATATAATTTTCAAAAAATATTTAATGTACAGATTTGGCCTTATTAACGTTTTATTATAGTATAGATAGATAGAAGATAGATAGATAGATGGCAAATTACAAACTACCTTCTACTATCCTATAATTCTTACGAATGCAGCAATTTCCATACAAAGTGTAGGTTAGGAAGTATGTTAGGCGAGAATGAAGCAATAGAACTGACTAACCGTTTATCACAGCACATAGTATCGGTATTCGAGACTAGGAATATATAACGCCGGTGGAACCACAAGGCACAGCGAATGCTAAAATAAAAACATTTCAATTATTAACTGATTCAAGTTACGAAACCTATTCGACAACACGAGACCGTTCATAAAATACGACATGCTAGATTTTACCTCTTTAGACCCCCTTCCCTATTTTTGTCACGCCACGATGTCATATTTTTTGCGACCTCAGCTATCAAGTATTGCGTTACTAATTATAGAACCGATGTACATGATATATGGCAATTAATTGAAAAAGGATATAAATATCAAATAAATTACAAAAAACAAAAGTGTAATAAACTTGCGAAACATCATTAGAAATTATAGGTATGAAATTTCCGATATGGAAATATAGCTTAATTTTTTAGCTAATCTGTCTGCTATATATAGCACAAAGAAAATTTACCAAAATTCGTCAAGAATATCATGAACTACATTTTTTTTACTTTCGTCCGTTATCCTGGAGAATCCCTTGTGTTTTATGAGATAAAAAGTATCCTAGATGTAACCTTGTAATATTGGTTATTACTGTGCCAAATTTCGTCTAAATTGGTTCAGTACTTTCAGAGTAATACGTGTTTAAAGGGACAGACAAACAGGCAGATCCTGGAGAATCCCTTGCGTTTTATGAGAAAAAAAATATCCTAAATGTAATCTCGTAACATTAGTTATCACTGTGCCAAGTTTCGTCAAAATCGGTTCAGTACTTTCAGAGTGATGCGCGTTCACAGGGACAGACAGACAGACAGACAGACAGACAGACAGACAGACAGACAGACAAAAATTTTAAAAGGGTTATTTTTGGCTTCTATATCGACAACAAAGCCTACCCCCATCAAAATTTTCAAAAAATATTCAATGTACAGATTTGACCCTGCTACAGTTTTATTATAATATAGATTTTATATTTGTAATCTATTACGTATTACACCCATGGTGTACGCTCACAGTTTTATATTTCTTTAATACATTTTAAAAAAGCGCGTGCGGAGCCGTGGGTAACAGCTAATATATAATATACATAATACGACTTACAACATATACGAAGCGATAATAGCTCAATTGACACCGTATTTGCTGGAGCTTTCGGTGAAAGAAAACTTCGTGAAGAAACATGGTATGGTGGGAGGGTTTTTTAAACTCGCCTTCAAGTTAAAAATCTGTTGTCAAGTATGTATAGGTGTGTTCCAGCAGCCGCACGTGAGAACCAGTCGCTCTATGTTCAGCGTGCTTGCTATCTTCGACCGCATCGTCACTTAACATCAGGTGAGATTTGGGGTCGAACACTAAAGCATATAAAAAGAATAACTTGGTAAAATATTCATATTTCGCTAGTCACACGAGGCATACACTTTAAGGAAACAAAACCTTTCAGAATCTTCATCATTAAAATCCGTGGGGAGTATTTCGTTCGTGTTAAATCATTACATATAATAAAACAAAATCCTCTGCCACGTCTGTTTGTTCGCGATAAACTCAAAAACTACTAAAAGGATTATCATGCGGTTGTCACCGGTAGATAAAGAGATTCATGAGGAAGTTTTAGGTATATAATTTGTCAAGGTTATTTTATTATCATGACGGGTTAACTTCCGCCGGACCCGCTATTTACATTATAAAACCTAATGATGCTACTTAGTGGTGAGTGGTAGATAAAGTACCTAGTGGTAGTAAAAGGAAGGTTATAAAACTTTATTCATAAAAATATCAAGATAATTCTAATCTGATGTTGGAATTAATCGATTTAGGATACGTTTAGTTTGTCAATAAAATTTTAACAAAAAATAAAATTGACTTTCATAATTTACATTACGAAAATGGAACAGGACATCCTTACCCACAGTTAGGTACCTAGTATTTCAATTGTCATAAACTCATAAATCACTATACATTTACTATTAGGTTTTAAGGATTCCCTGGTGCATCAACAACACTAATCTCTAAAAGTACTAGACGCATTACCATAATGTCTTCAGTGCAGTTTGGGCAATATATTGGCGTTCTTTGATGAAAATCGGTTCACAGACAAAAAACGCTTATCCTTACTAATATTATAAATGCGAATGTGAGTTTGTCTGTTATACTTTCATATCTTAACTACATTCAATCAAAAAATAAGTACTGTTCGCGACGTATAGGTCAACTCTATATTACACCGTGCGTCGCAGCGATCAGAAAATAGTATGACATATTTATTTAATGTTTTTAGGAATCTGCTCTTATCGAAAATATGTATCTTTTCTTTCCTATTTGTAGCACTGAAAAATGATTGCACTATGCCTGATGGTAAGCACAGTATAATTAAAAATAATGGCGACCATAGAGAGATATACTTTTTATTTTTGCGGACTGTTCGTTCACCTGAGGGTAATTAATCACCACCGTCCATAGACACTAGCAACACCAGGAGAGTCGCAAGTGCGTTGCCAGCTTGTGTTTGAGGACAAGGGAAGGGGAAGAGATTGAAGAGGGGGAGAGCAGGGAAGATGAGGAGGGAAGTTGGTCTTCCGGCGCTTTCACTGACCTAACGAAACGCAACAATGTGAGCACTGTTACTTCACGTCGGTTTTCTATGAGAGGGTGGTCCTACCCCGGGCGAGCCAACCCATTCATGCTGAAACTAGTAATAGCTTCAGCGTGGGTCTACCACCTACAGAAAGAGAGAACACATTACTATAGAACATCTCTCATATTAATGAAACAGGTAGTCTTAATGCATGTAATCATCAAACTTTGTACATAAAAAAGCCATATAAGTAAAAACAGCGTACGAAATCGCTCGCATAACTAGTTTTAAATAAATTATTTGAATTGTTAATTTCTTTTTTCATTGTTTTATTTTTAATTAGTGAGCCCGGTGGGCTTTGTCCCAACCTGATAATGAAAAGACCTTGACAATATACCTAAATATTTTTCATGAATCATTTATCTACTGGTGAAAACCGCATGAAAATCCGTTGATTTGTTTTTGAGTTTATCGCGAACAGAGAGATAGAAAGACAGACAGATGTAACAGAGGACTTTGTTTTATAATATGTAACGATAATATGAATAACATTTACACACTTAATCATTTATTTTGTTGCGCACTATTTAGTATTATTTTAATAACAAATATATACAATTTTGACTATTTTCTTGTTAAAAAGTCGTATGGTTAGAAAGAGACGGACTCATTGCTTAGAAAGTTAAAATGATAACATATGCATGCATAATTCAACTATTACTCGTACATATATTAACATCTAGATACAGAGTTAATAATCTAGTTCATAACACAAAAGCCTATTCTGTATAGGGCATGAACCCATGGTCCGAGGTCAACGGCTCTTCGTTACTCGAGTCATGCTATTTCTAAATCAGGCTTTGTTTTGGTATTATCATTATGATATTTCTTGATTTAATGGAGATTAGCAATATTATCTTTGCTTGATTTATAATTTTTTCAACCATTTCAAATGTAATACAATATCAACAGTAAGTACAGTGAAATTTGGATAAGTAAAATATTTATGGACTTTTTACTTCAAGAGATATTGCATTTAAGCATTTTGTGAGATATATAGGTGTAAAAATAATTGTTTCATTAAACAAAGATTTCAATTTTAATTTTATGAAAGAAATAAAAATATAAAAATCATAGTGCAAATTATTTAAATAATGAGCTTGTGGGGGTCGTAAATCATGCAACATATATATTTATAGAAATAGTTTATTGCACACACAATAAAATTCATATATAGTATTACAATGGAACTTTGACGCTATTATTATTTCGCGAGCCCGTGGGAGTGCGTGCGCGCAACCTCCCGGCGTAAGAGATGCGGTTTGACTGAGGCATACATAAGATACTATATACTGAGAGACTGAGGCCTCAGTATATAGTGTCTTATCTATGACTGAGGCTCCGGGTAAAACCGAACTCGCACGAAGCACGACGCGGATCGCAGCCAACCGGTACCGAGCGGGCGCGAGTCCCGCTACAAGCTATATAAGATTAGGTTGTGTAGGCGAAACAATCTTCAAATAGTTTCGTCTATAAACAAGTAACATTCCAATTAATTAAGTTTCACTAAGACAGGCTTTTCGCTACAACAATTTTGGAGAGTTAGTAGGAATTTTAGTTACAGAAGTTTCTCATTAATTCAGAACAATTATATTATAACCACAAGACTGTAGATACGTTACAAGCGCTTCGAAAGTCTCTTGTTAAAACTTGGCTAGCTAGCTTATTTTTGGCTACTGCCCCGTCAATACACCCGTAACTAAGCAACATATAACTTTTTTAACTATTTTTTATTAGCGATATTAAGACTATGCTATCTTACTTCCACATTTTATCTATGACAGTGTGGCGTTACAATATTACTTTACGTATGTGTGCGTTATCGTTATAATAGTTTTAGTTATAATATCATTGATTCAGAACCCATATAAACACGTTTTATCATAAAATATTTGAATGTATATATTGAAAAAACTATACTAAATTGCGTATAGGTGCTTTTCTAAATGAAGTACAGTTCGGCGGAAACGATACTCAGCCCATGACGCCTATGAGTGTACATAGGATTATGTGCCGAGTCTCAATATCACGAGGATTACTCGTTTTACACAATTGTTTGTTTTGTTTGTTTGTAATGAACGATTCAAAAGCGTACTCAGGGCCTAAATCCACAATCAGGTAGTATGGAAATTTAGCATAATTTTCGTAAACATTGAAATTTCATAGATTAACTAAATCGCAATATTATATGTATTAAGCAACCATTGAGGATATTTGGTTAATAATTGATTTCTCTTTTTTATTTTATTGTAGCACTGCAAAATGACTGCACTGTGCCGGATGTTAAGCACAGTACAATCCAAAAACAATGGCGACCACCGAGTGACACACTATCCACTGCCGATCGCCGCTGTCATGCCGGCCTACAAAAAGCTGGGTATGCACAGGCTGATCCCGAAACGCGACTCGCAGAAGCGAATCACTATGACGGGCTTTTTCGCCATATACAAAACAGGCAATCACCCACACTGGGATCTAGCCACTAAGACCGGGATAAGGATACACATTGGTCAGTCACGCGCGTAAGGAAGGATTGTTTGGATAGGTACAAAAATAATAAACTCAACGCACAGCAGGTTTGCATAACTGCGCAGCATACACAGCATATCATAAGGTATTGTTACAGTCAATACATGGTATGTCCAGGACAGTCAACCTAAAATTAATCCATGAAGGAATTTGTTCCACTCGGCCACTCCTAACTAAACTCGTTCAATGGCCGCGTGCACCACGCTAATTAACAATGAGAACGCTTTAATCTCAAATATAGCCGATTAAGCAACACATTACTAAACACATCTACACACTACACCCGATATGGATGGGCCGACGCTCCGCCAAACACATATACATATCTTACCTTTGCGCGTTACCTTTAATCACCTTTACCTTTGCGCATTACCTCCCAAATACCTTTGCGTGTTACCTCCCCAATACCTTTACGCGTTACCTCCCCAATACCTTTGTGTGTCCTCTAACATTGTTGTAAACAGAAACGTTAGCAACACAACTTTGGAAAGAACTCCCGCACACAACGTCAATCGCGCAATACAACGTTCTAGAATAACAGCCGCGTAACATACACGAAGTCTTATGGTGGTTGAGTCAGGCTGTAAAACCCTACCACCTCGCTTTCGCCATTGCCTCGTTCGTTATTCAGCAGGTACGTGCAGGTGAGGTTGGCTTGGGTGTCTCAAGTCTTAGATGTTATTCGACACCCCTTACACCCCAAAATATCTAATATCTTGAAACCACCAGGTCTCGTCCGATCACCGAAGTTAAGCAACGTTAGGTGCGGTCAGTATTTGGATTGGTGACCGCCTGGGAATACCGCATGAAGTTTGTCTTATGTTGTATTTTTTAAATTAAAATATTTCTCCCTGTAATACTAATACTAAAGGTCATCCATAGCCACTAGGTATATAAAAAAAAGAACATCGCTTGACAAACAGAAGACAAATAGTATTATAACTACAAAGCTGTAGATACATCACAAACGCTTCGACAGCACCTTGTTAAAACTTGGTTAGCAAGCTTATTTTTAACGGCTACCTCGTCAATCCGGCCGTATATAAGCAACATATAACTATTTCTTTTTCACCACCGATATTGAGAAAATGCCATCTTATTTCCACATTTTGTCTAAGACAGTGTGGCGTTACAATATTACTTTACGTATGTGTGCGTTATCGTACTATTTGTTTTATCAAATATAATATAGGTAACGTGTCTACAGCTTTTTAGTTATAATATCATTGATTAAACTGTGTTATCTTCTCTAATTTAAATAATAGATCCAGATGAACTGAAATACATACCATGTCATAGCTCTAAACGCGAATGACAGCAGGAAATTAATTTGGATGCTTGTGGTTTGCCGCATGACTGCATTGATAATTGCGCTTTGTGATGGACGCCTATGGCGTTTTGTCATACAAGCCTGTTTTTTATATTACATTTATATTATGCATTTCAATTATAACTTGGAATAAAGTGAAAGGTATGAGTAACTTACCTGATTAATTAAAGGGGTTGTTCTACCATTCGAGTTCCTAATTACACTCCAAAATGAATGCGTAACTTGGTACCTGAGTCCTATTGGATTAGCGAAATTTCACTCTTACGTTGTTAATTACAGGCCCCTTTTGAAAATATGGAATATTTGAAGGGAATGAAATGAAGGGGCTAACTTTACTTAAGAATGTCACATAAATCTTAATTCATATTATAAATGAATTAGTAAAAGGTGTTCGTTCAGAAAAAAGGACTTTTCCCGAGTACAAAATAGTTCTACCTTAACGCCACCGAAGTCACGGGCAAAAATTAGTAAAACTATTTATGGAACACAGTATTTCCTTAGATCGTTTATAGGTGTTAGTGCCACGCTGGAGCTATTATTGGTTTTATCATAAATGGGTCGACTTGCCCGGGGTAGTACTACACTCTCATAGAAAACCGACGTGAAGTAACAGTGTTTGCATTGTTGCGTTTCGTTCGGTCAGTCAAAGTGCTGGGGGCCCACCTACCTCCCCCCTTCATCCCTCATCCTCACTCCTTCCCCCTCCTCCCCTCTCCTCCCGCCCCACAAACACAGGCTGCCAACGCACTGCGACTCCCCGACTCCCCTGGTGTTGTTAGTGTTTATGTACGGCAGTGATGATTTCCTTTACCTCCTATGATATAAAAAAAATCGAGACAACATAAGGGTAAATAAATAGTAATTTTAGATTTGTATGATAATATTTTAAGTTTGCTTTGCATTACGCTCTTGACTGTATTATGCGCAAGCCTGAACTTAAGGCTATATATTCAAAACGGCCTAAAAGATTTTTCTAGGGCTGAGAAAAGTGTGACGGGTATATCCGTGATGATAGTAATACAATCGGATGGAAATATCTGCCATTTTTGATCGATATTCTTCCTTCATTGATACATTGGGGAACTTACATTTTTTTCCAATAGTTATCTTTTCAGTGCTAAAACATTCATTAGCATGAAGTGATGTCACTCCATAAAATGTCAACTCTTTATGACATGTGAATATATTTTCCATATTATATATGTTATATATAATATGGATATATATTATATAAACGGCAGACGTTGTCCCGTTCTGATGCAAAAATCCTATGACAAATTATATACTAAAACGTTCGTCATGAATCACTGGTGAAAAGCGCATGAAAATCCGTTCAGTAGTTTTTGAGTTTATCGCGAACAGACAGACAAACAGACGCGGTTGGGAACTTTGCTTTATACTATGTAATCATGATATACTTTCAATTTTGTTTGGTAAAATAAATATTTTTCAACAGTAGATTTATTTTTAATAATATTTATGTATTCACCGTAAGTCAATGTCAACTATTATTTTATGGAGTGACATCTCTTTGTAATTGAAATTACGTTCCAATTTACGTAATTTATATTTTTATTAAGAAAATATATATTTTAGAATATATCTTTTAGTAATGTACTTTTCATAATTAGCATTGAATCAATAATAACATTTCTCATTATAATTTTTCCAACAGTTAAACCAAGATATTTTCATATAATTTCCATACATGTCATATTTAAAGCATGTTGTTAAAAAAACCGCTTAACTATTTAAAGAAAAACTAAATTAAGTTAGATGAACTTCACATGTATAAATATACTGGACACATATGTACGGTTTTGTGCATTCCACCAGTTCCACGCTAGTAAACTCTCTCACAAAACCAGATGGCGTAATAAAAGTGCCGTACTGTCTAATCTTAAATGGCGGGAAAGAAAAAAAGTAAAATACACGGGCACTTTCTTTCACCCTCGCTGTTACCCGATTTATTGGATGATTGGGAACGTACTCTGCACGGGATTTACCAACCCTCGGTTGTTATCGAACGAGCTTAGTGTTTCTCTCGAATGTGATGTGTTGTCAAAAATGTCAGAGGTAACATCTGACGCGGGTCCAGACGAGTCGTTTCTAAATATTATTTTCTAGTATATAATTATAGATCAATAATAATATAGGCGCTTGTTATCAAATATTGACACGCCTATAGCATGAGAAGTCAATTTAATCTATAATTTGGTGGTATAAGGGCAAGAAAATGAATGCAAGGTTTCTTTTTTTTTATTGAAATCTTTATAGGCACGTTGGGCGGTGCTTTTAGCATGAGATAAATTTATTATTTCGTCATCATGACATGCTAGTAAGCGTGAGCGGCCATTTTGCGCGGCTTACGTCAGACTAGCGACGTGTAATATAGGGGGTTGTGTATATGTAATATTGATATTTTGCAACTTATCATACGTTTAATTGATTAATATACTTTATAAAATAAAAGTGTGTGTGTGTGTGTGTGTAAATTTTATCTTTCGCATTAGTCTACGTTTGTAGAAAAAACGACACTAACAATAGAAAAAAAGTATTTAATACATTGAAAAGTTTAATACAAAGAAATACAAAGGAACAAAATGTTGGCTATAGCTAACATGAGTGTGTCGGTTTTTCGTCTCGGTGTGCGCGTGCATCGTAATAACTCGAGGGTGTCGGTTTTTCGTGACGGTGTGCGCGCGCATCCTTAAAATTATTCTCATAATTTTTCCCTAACGCGCCATAAGAAGTAAACTTCAAAAAATGTTGCTCCTAGTGCCAATAGATATGAAAACCACATTAATGTTAATAATTTCAATAAACTCTAAAAAAAATTTAAATATTGTCATTAACGCTATAATTAATTGGAAACGCAAAAGAGAACACAATTATGGTGTTGCTAGTGTCTATGGACGCCGGTGATCACTTACCATCAGGTGACCCATCTGTTCGTTCGCCTCCTGTAATATAAAAAAGTCCGCGTGCAATAGTTACTTTAAGCTAACGCTAACATGCAGCGGAAGCTCTCGAGAGGAAAATGTACCCCGATTTTAAAACATTCTTCATTAGTGCTCCGCTTCTATTGGTCTTAACGTGATTATATATAGCCTAGCATATAATCTTCCTCGATAAATGAAAAATAGAATGATTTGAATTTACAGAAAAAAAGCGATGGTGTCTTTGTGGTGAACATCCGGTGAAGCTGTTAAGACCTTGCTAAGTCAAGAGCGTAGTTAGTTCGAGAAACAAACAAATCGTGGTAAACGTGTTCGGATACCGCGTTGATTGATGTACGTTAAAATCCTTGTGAATGATCCAAGTTTTCTGTGAAGGATAACATTGTGACGTGGAATGGTGGTAGGGCATTTTCTAAGACCGCCTGCCTAATTACCTACCACTCTAATCAGTATCTAAGCACGTCTAAGTGTCAGCAGTCGCACTTGAGAGCCAGTCCTTCTTTAAGTTTCCCAAGTTTTTTTTTTTTGTGTCATTGCAGACAAACGAACATGTGGGTCACCTGATGTTAAGTGATCACTGCTGTAATTGCAGAAAAACGAACATGTGGGTCACCCGATGTTAAGTGATGACACAAAAAAAAAAACTTGGCATAGACACTAACAACACCAGGGGAGTCGAAAGTGCGTTGCCTGCCTGTGTTTGGGGGAAAGGGCGGGGAGGGAGAGGAGAGGAGAAAGGTGGGGAAGGGAGATGGGCCTCCGGCGCTCTCACTGACCGAACGAAACGCAACAATGCAAGCACTATATAATAATAATGTTTACCATCTTATGGTTTACCATAAGATTTACCATTGTCATTTAAGGTGGTACTGTGGTGTAACCCTAAAATCTATTATATATTAAAAATATATGGTTATGCGTCGACAGAACTTTAAATATATACACATATTTTGAAGTGAAGCTTCTTTAGAATCGTGATTTCAAACCGGATGCAACGGAAAAACGACAGGTGAGAGACACAAATACAAAAATTAGTGAAGCAGAGCGAGAGAGCAAATGTCGGTGTGTCAAACCGGATGCAACAGAACGACAGGTAAGAGCCACAAATACAAAAATTAGTGAGCCAGAGCGAGAGAGCAAATATTGGTGTGTGTGTAACGTGTCTTAGTATATGTGAAAAGTACGTGAGCTAATACTACTTTATTAGCGTGTAGCGTAAGAAGTCAGCGTGGTGTGTTATTATTTAACAGCGTTTGTATCTTTTTATATCTTGTTGTGCTAAATAATAAATTCATTTTTAAACAAATAAACTTTGTAATTACCCTACCCTTGTTATACATATATTCATCTCATTCTTTTGTTGATTTAGTGAAGTTTCACTTCTATCGTGTGAATCGCACACACACCTTTTTTTAAGATATGCCAGCAGAATATTGTAAGTATCTGCAGAAATATTATGCCATTGGAAAATACGAATTGAAAATTGGAATCTAAAATTTATTACAACTGAATCAGAATAGGTAGTCGGTTCCTCCTTTAGTGAAATTCTATACTAAAGTGCTTGCAACATTTTAAAGGAAAGCGATATGTTCGTTTCTGTGAGTCTATACTCACTTTGCTTTGCTTTTTTACTCTTATTTTTAAGGAAAAAAGATATGACTTTTTGTTTGTGGATAAATTCAAAACACACTTAATCGTTCCATAACATTCTTTCACCTATAGAAAGCTATATTGTCAGCATCATGGGCTGTATTATATTTTGAATCTAAAACGCATTTCACATGAACGCGAGCGAAGCCGCAAACAAAAGAATATAAGAAATTTTCAGTTGACACATATAACTGTATACACAAAAAATCAAGAATGGGTGGAGATTGACAAGAATCATATTCGAACGATGCAAAGAAATAATAAAAATTACAACATAGATAATATTTTTTCAAACATTTCGTTTATTTATTGAAGCGTGATCACTGAATAGAAAATCTTTTACAAACATACTTTTACCTTGAACTCAATCTATTGAAAGACTTAGAATCATGTGTACCATTCACACTTTATGCATTAAAACTCTTTGATTCTTGTTTACTTAAATAATTGTATGTTTATAAATATTTATTTATACATTGTTTATTTTTTTGTTATATCAATTGTGCATCGCGTTATCAATGATTATCATGAATGATATTATAGACCAATATCCTAGAGCTGCCAGACCTATCTTATTTTTAAATGGATGAAACTTTATGTTTTTAGTAGTTTTTTATGTACTTATAACGCTTTCGCACTCAGATTTCGAGACTGGGGGCGTGTCGATATCAGGAGAGAAAGGTAACTAAAAATAGGTCTTACTTTACTTATTTTCAAATGGCTGATAATTACATATGTTGTGTATAATATCGTTCTAAAGTAGGAACCAGTGTCGTCAGACACCTAACCAGGGGCACAACTTCTGCGAGACGTTTTAAAAAAGACGAAAATGAATGTATTTAGCTTATTTTTAAATGCTTGATATTTTAATATGTTATTCAGACAACTATTACAAAACTATAGTTCATCACCCAGACACATTGTAAGGGGCAAATATCCCACCAGACATGTAAAATAGTCAGCTGTAGAACACCGGCATTTGTTCTTATATCATCAGAGGTGTAGCCATAGACTACAACTTTTGTGTTCCGTTTGGACTAAAAGCTCAATACCTACATGCAAAGATCCTCAAGGATACCGTAGGCCTATAATTTGGAGAGCATAACCTTATTACATACCATATTAGGGACTCTTGAAATGTCTAGACTAATCGCGAAAGCTTCTCTCTTACTCTCTATAGAGTATATAGAGCTATAGCGTTAGGCCATCTTTGTGTAAGATAAATTAGAAGGTCAACCAGCTGAATGACCGTGGCGGAAGCCATACTGCCATTCGCTGAACAGCTGATGTCTCTCAAGTTATCGTAACAACTCAATATTGTTGGCTCGGTCCATCACTTGTGTTATTCTTATACTTAATTATCCTATTATAACAAAATACGCAACAGTTTTTCGAATTTGAGGTTAAAAAGAAATTGCGAACTTTAACCAAGTGTTGTTCTTAGATATCTTTTGTTTGTGTTCGACAAGATCGGGTATACACCATAAATTGTAATGCAATATTCATATTGTTTGAAATTTGTATCAAACTTTTTATATTTTTATTTTATCCTCTTCTCAACGCATTCACCTTATTTCGAACAATATACATATTTTGTAGAAGTTTTTTGTTTACTTTATGCAAAAGTTCACACATTTTCTTGGAAATCTTCTATTAGTTGCATGATAATAAACATTATACTGAACTTTCGATATTAATTTATGTATTTAAAATTCGTTCGTTTCATTATTGTAAATTGTGCTTTGTTTATGTTGAGGAGGTAGTCATACCTAACTACCTAAAATCTACGTACTGCAGACTAAATATCTTTACGGCCAGCTCTACAACCTGCATTGACAGGACCGTACAAGGTTGTAGTGAGAGACTAAAAAACATTTAAAATACTAGTCATAAACATTACTGTATCCATTGATTAGCCGATAACCGATACAAATAAGGTTCAGACGAATGTAAGAACAATTCTATGGACAATAATATCCAAAGGGATGTGCTGAGAACAACGCGTTCAGGAAGGTAAGTTCATTTCCTTGATTACTATTGACCGTAGTATCGGTCTCAGTGTAGCAGTGATGTGGTATACGTGCTACTGTACAGAGTGGCAACGTGAACGCGCGATGCACGCACAAGGCACCGCGCTGTAAAACGGCAACGTCTCGTAGACCGCTTCAAATTGCTTTCCATGCCGGTCCGCACGTCCGATCGCTAAATATCGCCTCCAAAACATATCGACACAAATATTCCACAAGTTTGCTGAAAGACTGTGATTCGTGATTGAGTTTTTCCGGATTAATTTTTTAATTGTAATATGAAATTGGAATGGTCAAACATTGTAGCATAATATTGTTATGCTCATAGGTAACTAAAATGCTGTTTATATTAAAAGAAATTAATGTTTATTATGACAACAATTAAACGGACTCACTATCACTGAACTACGCTATGGTCGCACTCACACGTTATTATGCTATGGTTATAGTTTGCTTGTAGGGGTGTAAGTTTAAGAGGTGGTAGAGCCACGCTGAAGCTATTACTGGTTTCAGCACGAGTCAGTCGGCTCGCCCGGGGTAGTATCACCCTCTCATAGAAAACCGACGTGAAGTAACAGTGCTTGCATTGTTGCGTTTCGTTCGGTCGGTGAGAGCGCTGGATAACCCACATCCCCTCTCCCTTGGCCCTTCTCCACTCCCCCTCCCTCAAAAACAGGGTGGCAACGCACTTGTGACTCTTCTGGTGTTGCAAGTGTCTATGGACGGTGGTGATCACTTAACATCAAGTTACCCAGCTGCTCGTTTGCCTCGTATGATATAGAAAAAACATTTGAATTGTATACATTTGTGGTGTATGCTCAGAGAGGACTGGTATTTCCAGTTATCACCATCGTACTACCTGACACTAGCAACATCAGGGGAGTCGCAATTGCGTTGCCAGCCTTTGTTTGGGGAAGGAGGAGTTGGGAGGGGTGGGGAAAGGGGAGGTGGCCCTCCGGCGCTCTCACTAACTGAACGAAACGCAACAATGCAAGCACTATTACTTCACGTCGGTGATCCTGTGGGTCGGGTTGTAGTACCCCGGGCGAGCCGACCCATTCATGCTGAAACCAGTAATAGCTTCATCGTGGCTCTACCAGCTCCAATTTTTATGTATGATGATATTAACTATTTATTGTTTCGGTTGTTTTCCGAACTGATGGCAGTTTTGATCATCGTAAGAAGAGAAGGCACTCAGGGCCCAAAATAAATATTTTTTATTTTGATAGTAGAAACTTTAAGGAATAGAGAAACCTGGCGTGTTTACTACGAGGTTATAATATATATACATTACATAGTAATACAAGTAATTTATGGAAATATAGGTGTACAATAAGCTGTAACAATAAAATCGATACGTTTCAAAATGAGCTAAAGCCAATTTTAATCGTTCATTACAATTTTTTAAGAGTTCCAGTTTTTATACAACGAGAACGAAGTTCAAAGTTTGTCGTTCATAAGGTTTTTAGTTCTTTGTTTATGATCTTCATGTTAACATGTACAAAATATGAGTACCTTGAAAAATAATGTAAAATATTAGGAACGACTAAAATTGAATTTAGCTTGTTTTGAAATGTAACGACTCAATTAATGTTGTAAAAAAGATCATTATCGGTGTTTGAGATAATTGTTCAATATGATTTAGTTTGTCATTAAGAGATGGCGCCACAGTACCGTTAGCTCGCGCTTTCATATGGTCGCTGTCTTTTAATCACATTCGGCTGTCGATCAAAAATATTTCAGTAGTCCGGTGAAACTGTTAAGACCTTGCAAGAACAATAACGTAGTCGGTTCGAAAAAACAAAACAATTAGCAAGGTGCCCTCAAATATGCAACTGTCCTCTTGTCTGTTCGTTTGGTGTGAGGCGTTGTTGTTTTGTTCATTGTGGTCGTGTTGGTTGAAAAAGTATCAGTCGAAAAAATTTCGTTAACAATCGGTTTATTACAATAGAGATCTTTTTTAGGGATGATATCGATATTAGGAAAACATCGATGTTAACATCGATTAGAAAGTATCGATGTACGATAAACATCGACAGCAAAACATCGATGTTTTCAGTAGAAAATAAAACTATTGCACATATTAAATGTTTATGTTATTGGAAATACAATTTTTAACATAGCCAGTACTTTTTGGACACACTCTGCAAAAAAATTAACTTCGTCAGGTGTTTTTCCTTAAGTCTTCCCTTCCATTCCCGAAAAACAAAAGCAATTCATGCTGTTGCCAGTAATTATATTGAAACTAATGTCTAAATATTTATGTATTTTCATTACCCAAAAAGTCGCTACAATTCGCTAATTTTTTTTAAGCTATTATAAGATTACAAAAAAAACGTTAAAAATATCCAAAATCCGTTAGATTTAGAGACTACATAACTATTTGTGTGGCTTACTTTGATTACGTTGATAAGTGTCATCTAGTGTAAAATAGTTGAACTTGATAGTTATCAAGTCACTAGCTAGTACATCCAACGCTAAATGACCCTAAAGGATATATTGACATTTCGATATTTTATTCCAAATACATCGATGTGTTGATGTTATCGATATCAAAACATCGATGTTTAGTCAAAATCGATGCATATCGATCATCCCTAATCCTTTTAGATTTTAAAACTGCAAAATGTAAAATATACTCAATATGTTTCAGCGGAATTTAATGTTAAAGCGAATAGAAAGTGAGGGTAATTGTGTATTTATGCGTTAAAATCCTGTCAGGAACGGGATTAATTAACGAGGCGAAACGTTTCGAAACCACAGCCATTCAACAGAAGCCTGTTCGTCTTGATTCCCGGATTTAATGTCGAATATTATGGATCATCCTTATTACCAGATATATCTGTAAGTAAATACAATGCTTAAATGCAAATCGATAATCTTTGACGTGCTGAAAAGTACGTCATAATGTTATGATAATAAGGTCGAAAGTATTTTGAACCATTGTGGTTATATAAAACTAGATATACCCATAGTTTTGCACGCGTTAGTTGTTATTATTTACTAGCTATCCGCTCCGGATTTGCATGGGAGAACTAGCGAAGAATATTAGACCAAATTCGTACCAACCTTGTTGTCACAGTTATAAGAAGATGTATAGGGCAGTTGTAAGGACTGCCGATAGAAGTGAAACCTCAAAACAACGGCATAAACGTTTCTTTTATTTTTAAATCAATTGTAGTCTGAATTATTTAAATTTCATAATTTCTAAATTAAAATAGTTAACGTTAGCCTGGTTTTTATACCTATTTGCACTCCGAACAATAACTATCTTCTTCTTTATATATAAATTTCTTCTATACGTGTGTATGTCACTGAACTCCTCCTAAACGACTGGACCAATTTTGATGAAATTTTGTGTGCGTGTTCCAGTGGATCCGAGAATAGTTTGAATTCAATTTGACCCCGTAGGTGGCGCTGCGGTTGACTTCTAGGATTTTTTTATTATTATCAAGGGCAGGACAACGTCCGCCGAGCCCGCTTGTATGTATATATTTTTATACAATTTGTTAATTAAACATATATATAATGGGTTGCACAAGTTGAAAGAAAGAAAGAAAGAAATATATTTATTGCCATAGTATAAGTATACAAAAAAACCTTAACCGTAAAAAAAGTAAAACTATGACAAAGAGACCTAGCGTCAGCGTATTGCCGCCTTTGAAAATAGCGCTGGTTTTCAGCTAGGCCTCAAAATTTCCCGGTTGAAATACAAGTAAACATTAAATGAATATTAAAGTTCAATACAAAATATCAATGTTACATGTACACAGGCCGCTAGTCTGACGCAAGCGTAATACGCTACGAGCATGTTGGTAACGCTTCAATAACATACAATAATATTCAACCCATAAGTTTTACTATTGCCAAAAATATCTCAGCGCGGCAGAAGTTGTTTTCACTTTAAAAAAAAAATAGCGTGTAGCAGATCTGAATAGATTCGCTTACATACATTAGAGTTGGTGAATGACACAGGAGACAGTAAAGACATCTTCAAAAAATATTGGCAGGATTGAAATAAAGACGTTCAGTTGCCTTTTTATTTCATTAAAGTTTTCATTTTCTTCGATAACACACTCGAGCGAAGTAGAGGCGGGAAGCTTGTTATACTATAAGGACAGTACAATTTATTTGGCTTTTTCACAGATATATAAGTAGGATGATACACGAATAAAAAACTTATGAAATGTAAGTATATATAATAGATCTTTTAAGTTTATTTGATGATAGCCGGTCTTTTTTTGTGATGTCCTGCGCATGCGTACCACACCGCTTGCCCTAACTACCTCCAAATATACTTCGTTGAACGCGTAATATTTATAAATATAGTACACTATTAAAACTTTATATTAAATAAAAATATTGTTCTTTTTACATAAGGGTTGAGTATCTAAGAATAAAAAAAATGTGAAAGTAAACTTTATAGTGATGCGCGGACAACCGCAGACTTCTACCTTTTAGATAAGGGCCAAGTAGCTATGAAGTAAAATAACAAGAATTAATCGAAATCTATCCGGTAGGTTTTGCATACAAACTCGCAGGCAATTTCGTTTTATTTATCTAAATAAAAAGAAATTTCAATGAGTTATATAATACAGATATATCTATCTATATATAGTATCGATGGTATTATATCTAATTATTTAAAAACAGACAGTAATTTATTTTAAGACAGTCGGCGGTAGAGCCACGCTGAAGCTATTACTGGTTTTAATATGAATGGGTCGACTCGCCCGGGGCTCTACTACCCTCTCATAGAAAGCCGACGTGAAGTAACAGTGCTTGCATTGTTGCGTTTCGTTCGGTCAGTGAGAGCGCCGGAGGCCCCACAAGCTGGCAACGCACTATGGACGGCGCTGATCACTTAACATCAGGTGGCCAACCGGTTCGTATGCCTCCTATGATATAAAAAAAATGGATGAAAATTATTAAACTCCATAATAAAATATATTATTACTCCGACACATTACAGAGCTCGATAAATGTTTTGGTATTTTGTATGAGAGAACACCATCTATTGTCCTTTAATGAACAGACGGTCTTTAAACTGAAGAATCGCATTCTCATTGTGATTTAGAAAATTCGCACTGAAATATAATTACGCGCTGGGTAGCAACTTGTTTAGGCTTTAACATAGAGTTTAAAGTATATAGAATAAATATTAATAACGTTCTATATAAAAAAAAATCATAGCTGTAACAAGGACTGCTAATAGAAGTGAAAACCCAAGACAATCGAAAAAATACGTTCTTTTTTAATTTTTTAATTAACTGGTTAAATATAGGAATATGTTGAGATATATGTATATATATATATATATATATATATACATATATCTCAACATATTCCTATATTTAACCAGTTAATTAAAAAATTAAAAAAGAACGTAATATATATATATATATATATATATATAGTGTGTATAGAATGTGTATGTAAACGTTTATATGTTAGTGTATATGTTTATATAGTTATTTGTCAAATCGTATTACTAACAATTTAAGCTTGAAAGTTTGAATATGTACATATACAGCCCGCTAAGGTGCTTCTTGTAAAACACGCTGTGTAGTCGTTTTCTGGCTACCAAGATACAGGCTCTTCCTAGTATGGTAGCCATTGGTATTCGTAAAATGTAAAAAAATAATAATAAATAAAAATGTTAGTCAAAATTATTTAAATTTCATTATTTGATCATTAAAATTATAAACTCTAGTCTGGTTTTCACACTTACTGACACTTCGAGCGATAATTATTTACATTTTTATAGTTTCTTAATTAACTAACTGACCCGTGCAACTTCGTCTGCATCGAATCGGTTATGTGATTATTTAAGACATCACGTTAGAAACCTCAAAAATAACACTATTTCTCCACTATTTAATGGATGTTATTATACATATATTAATACGTGAAGCCTAAATTGTGTATCCCTTTTTAACGGAATTGGGCGAACGGATGAACGTGAAATTTGGCATAGTTACAGTTTATATGGAGGAGAAGTTCTGAAAGTTATTTATTTTATATAAAATGCATTAGAAGTACATTAAATTAATTAAAATATGCATTACTCGCACTACTGCTTCAATTTTACACAACATATACACACATGTAAATAAAAAAGATATTTTGACATCTGTCAATAAAGAACTTCAAAAAAGGTTGTGAAGGAGGTTGCTATGCTCGACTGTATGTATTATTTTACTCTTACGTTCCTATTACCCTTTTTCATTCTAAATTCTACAATGATATTATAACATAATAATACCCTTTGACAAAAAAACCTTAATAAAATTCAAACTTTAAAAAATTAATGAACTATGTCGAAGAATGTCGACCTCTGGGCGCCCACTAGTACATATAAACCTTCCTCTTCAGTCACTAGTATATATTAAAAAAAACCGCATCAAAATCGGTTGCGTAGTTTTAAAGATTTAAGCATACATAGGGATATAGGGACAGAGAAAGCGATTTTGTTTTATACTATGTAGTGATTAAACATACGATGGATGGGCTGCACAATCGCAATACAAAATATCAATATTAGATGTAAACAGGCCTCTTCACTACGCGTCGCTAGACTGACGGAAACCACGCAAACGCAATATAATCGGTCACGCTTACTAACATGTCATGACGCGAAATTATAAATCTATCTCCTGGCAAAAATACCGCTCAAGCAGTTTTCACTCAACGTTCACTCTCATCATTTTTCCCAACCGTGCCAAAAGAAGAATAACATCAAAAGGTTGTAGTTGGTAGAGACACGCTGAAGCTGTTACTGGTTTCAGCAAGAATTTGTCGGCTCGTCCGGGGTATAACCACCCGGACACACAGAAACATTCACGTGAAGTAACAGTGTTTGCATTGTTGCGTTTCGTTCGGTCAGTGAGAGCGCCGGCAGCCCATTCCCTTCCCTCCCTTCCCATCCCCCCTTTTATCCCCTCCCCTCCCTGTTTCCCATCCCGTTCCGTTCAACGCAGTTTTATAAATGTGAAAGCTGCTTTGTTTGTATATTTATCCATCGATCACCTTCGAGAGGCTGCACGGATTTTAATGAAATTTACCGTGGTCCGCGTAAAAAATACATATGCCACCGGGTTGAGCAGTTATAATTATGATTCATCGACGAGGAAGGGCAACAACAAAAATATATATCACTACATATTATGAAACAAAGTCCTCTGCCACATCTGTCTGTCTGTTTGCGATAAACTCAAAAACTACTGAACGGATTTGCGTGCGGCTTGCATCAGTAGATAATGTGATTGATGAGTAAGATTTAGGTTTGTCAAGGTTTTTTTTGTTATTAGGGCTGAATAACGGCAGGAGAGTCGACTCCACTGGTAAGGCCACATAAGTCGCCGGCCTCCACACTATGTCGGAAATAGATGCCTCAACATAACTGTACAAGGCCCAAGGTCTCGTGGCAGGCTCAAGAAACGCTGGTTGGATGTGGTAATGGCGGACTTAAAGGAAAATAACCTCACACAGAAGGATGCCGAAGATCGGGCAAAGTGGAGGAAGTTTGGTAAGAAAGCGGATTCTGGTACCAGGCCGGGAAAACGCCAGGAAGAAGAAGAACGTCCGCCAGGCCCGCTAGTATAAAATAAAACAAATATATTGCAAATACTAAGTCTATTTTCAGATTAAAAATAGTTTAATAAGTATGTCCGCGTATTTTTCAAGATTTATATAGATATTTTAGTTTACATAATCAGACGTATTGTCCCAACGAATTATTGAATTTCAGTAAGCGATTTACAGTTATGTAATTTGAGAAATACTATGAATGTGTATAGTAGTTTAATATCTTTGGTCCTTACAAGGTACGGTATAAAAGAGCGGGGAATAATGAGAGGCGAAAATTAATAAATGAGATTACAGAAGATCTCATTACGACCATTTCCCACAGCGGTTTCTTGGGGTAATAATTATCGAATGTAATGGCAGGGAAGATTTGACCAGAATAGGGATTTTAAATTGTGATATAAAATGGCTGTTTAGCGAATTTCCTTGAAAGTTTTGTATGTATCCGTTAAAGCTTTGGTATGTTCTTGATAATATTGTTATGTCTTGTACAAAAATGCATTAAATATTTTCGAGCATTAAAAAAATATCCGGAACAATCTCGAACTACAAAGGTATTGAATAAACTCGTAATAACAGGTAAGGCATATTGACCTTGCAAAATCACATTATGACATGTATTAAAAGAAGTCCTCTGCCACGTCTTTCTGTCTGTCTGTCTGTTCGCAATAAATTCAAAAACTACTGAACGGATTGTCATGCGGTAGTGGATAGAGTGAATCCCGAGGAAGCCATAGTTTTACGGTAAATCCTATCAGGGCACGAGTTCGCAAATTCTTACCTTTGCCGTACCGTGAAGCTGTGGAACAATCTCGTGGCTAGTGTGTTCTCTCCTTCCTATAACATGGGGTCCTTCAAGCGTAACGTGAAGAGACATTTACGCAGGCCGGCATGACAGCGGCGACAGGGGAGGGCTAACGCATCTCTCGGTAATCACCATTGCAGTGCAGTCACTTTGCTGTGCTACAATAAAAAAAAACATGTATAATCATAAATGTTTTAATAACCGTATAATAGTAATATAGTGAAGTAATATATATCAATAGTGAAGTATAGTTGAACCCCTACGTAGATACTAACTAATAGTGAATACTAACCGAAAATATTTCTATGTTTTAAGAACGATAAAGCAAGTTCTAAATATTACCTTGTGGTGTAGTTTAAATCCAGTGAATGTATCCTTAAAGATCAGATCATGGATGACCAAGACAGATAGGAAAGGCGAGGACCAAGCCATAACTTGGCGGCTAAATGCCATACATCCGTCTATAGGTTAATGCGCTGAACAACGCCTGGTAATGACGCTTACTTTTTATGGCATGTTACTCGTGCAGAGGTTGTAACTTAGATTGTTAGGCATTTGCAAGGGTCTACAACTCTGCATATATAGTATAATAACGTATATCGAATTGGGATATCTCGCTTTTGTTGTGCTTTGGGTACTTTCACAGAAATGAAGGAAGATAACTTTTATACGATTATGCTTCAGCGATCTCCTATGTTAATAGAGCGATCCAAAGGTAGTTCTTATAGTTCTTTGAATGTCTGATGGGGTAGATGAACGATTTTTGGATAACTGGACTGCATTATATATGCGTTTAGGCGTTCACGAAACGAAACAATAGAATAAAATAATAATAGGTCAAGTTATTAATAACGTTTATGTATTGTATATCAATTAAATTAGAAATATTGTTTAATGGTGGTAGAGCTACGCTGAAACTATTACTGGTTTCAGCATGAATGGGTCGGCTCGCTCGGGGTAGTACCACCCTCTCGTAGAAAACCAACGTGAAGTAACAGTGCGTTCGGTCAGTGAGAGTGCCGGAGGCCCACCTCCCCCACTCTCCTCGCTCCTCTTCCTCTCCCTCCCCTAACCCCTCCCTCCAAATAGTGGCAACGCACTTGCGACTCCTCTAGTGTTATTAGTGTACATACGGTGGTGATCACTTAACATCAGGTGACCCACATGTTCGTTTGCCATCTATGATTTAAAAAATAAAATAAAAAAGAATTGTATTATTTGAATGTTATTATTATAATAGTTCAATGTTATTTTAATCTTATGTAAATTCAAGGAATGTAACAGGCGTTAAGTGGAACGCACCTTACTGCCAGTTTAGTATAGCGTCGTTACAACACAAGCGTTCAGGGAAATAGGGCGAGTTCATTAAACTCTTATCTCATTATTATGATTAGCTGTCGCCGAAGCCTTATTCTCTTTGAAGCCGGTTCGCACCGAAATTAGTGTTTAATTTTTAAAACTTTATCAGGATGGTCGTTAAGATTCATTGTTCCGAGAATAGACTATTAAAAGTAATTAGCTTGGAATTAATTTAACCCCTTTTTACTCTTACAATGGTTTAGTACAATTTTCGAATGAATAGGTTTTCTTTCGGAAATTGTTCTTCATTTATTTTATATAATAACGACTCAAACAGGCATACTGATAACCTTATGTTAATTTTTTTTTTAAATAGTATAGGTGGCAAACGAACAGACCGGTCACCTTATGGTAAGTGATCACCGCCGTCCATAGACACTAGCAACACCAGGGGAGTCGCAAGTGTGTTGCCAGCCTGTGTTTGGGGAATGGGGATCGAAGGAGGAAGTGGGGGAGGGAAGTGGGCCGTCGGCACTCTCACTGACCGAACGAAACGCAACAAAGCCATTACTGTTACTTCACGTCGGTTTTCTGTGAAAGGGTGGTACTACCCTGGGCGAGCTTACCCATTCATGCTGAAACCAGTAAAAGTTTCACCATGGCTGTAGAGAAGGTGGTAGTACCTTCTATAGATTTACTGATTATAGCAAATTATAACCAAGCTTAGTAAACCCGGGATTCTGAGGCCAGTGATAGCAGCTTGCTATCCCTGAGCATCCAGTTGGAACGCCTCCGTTGCGAGTATATGTTGTTATCCACATTATGCGATTAGGAATACAGCAGTGCTATTAAATACATTTTGCCTTCTGACGACGATGTTCTCGTAGTCATATCTTATACGCACTTCCATTATGTCTGCTTTGCATGCAATGCAATATCGAGCTAACCTATTTATGAAAGCTACGCTAAGCATATGTAGATACGTTGATGAGATAGATATACCTACGTATACCTACATCTGTACCGTACTAACGCGTGCTTGTTCGACTCTGACAATTTAGGCTACGGCTAACTAATCAAAAAAAAAAATAATTAAAACCCTTTCACAATATTGTTTCTCGTACCTAAAGTGTATGTGTGCATGCCTGTGTTGTGTGTAATAAGCTACGGCTCACGGTGGCGTGATCTGGGGTTATGCGGCCGTGGACGCATATACAGTGTGCTTGAAGAATCGGAGCGATACCAATAGTTCTGTGTCGTTTCTTTAATAGTTTTAATTAATCAGGGGATTGGAGAATTTAATTTTTGGTGTTAATTAGATCATTTCACAACTCCTACAGTTACAGGCTACAAAGGGGCTAGTAACGGGCGGGGTGGTTTATGGCTTTGTTGAAGTAATTTATCGTGAGAGACTTGATGTATGCTCAGATCAAAGGGAGATCTAGCTTCTTATGGAGATCCATTGACGGGATGTATCGTGAGGCATCGACTGACTAACGTAAAAAGTGTTGATAAACTAGTATCTTATCACCAACTGGAGTAACTAAATTTTTTTTTCAAGCTGACTACTCTTTAGACCTAGCAAGGTTTAACAGCTTCACCGGACTAATATGGCGAGCGCTTAAGGCACTCAGCCGATTTTATTTGACAATTAACTCAAGGGTGCACGGCACAACTCGGTTTGGGCTGTTGCCTGATACATGCAATTCAAGCTAACCTAAGCTAAGCTAACTATTGAGAGTAACTAAAATAGGACAATAAATATATGGCGATAGGGATACGCCCTATTATCTTACTATTGGTTAATGACGATATGATATTCTTATAATAAAATATTAAATAATTATTAAACGTCTACCAATATCTTCTTCTATACATATAATAAAAATGTAAATCTAATCTGTCTGTACATTTTCGATTTTCGTGAAAAAAATTGTTGCTCGTGTCTAGGAATATGTAATAGAATACATTTCAATCATTGTTCGAAATGTCTGTCTGTCTGTCTGTATGAACACGCATCACTGCTAAAGTACGCGGTTCACAGTAAAACCTCAACAACAAAATCGTAAAGCATATCCTCGGAAGTAACATAGTGTTTGTTTCAATAAAATCGGTCCAGTCTATCAATAGTTATTGTAGTTTTATTGACGACGCGGCGTAAGTACGACGTGTAGTTCGGTGAAGCTGTGAAGACCCTGCCGGGTCAATAGCGTAGTCAGTTCGAGAAAAAAAAAAAAGCGTAAGTACGACAGAAAAGTAGACAAGTAAATGAACTTAATACATTCCGATGACTTTATTGATCACTATTTTTACATAAACTTCCACGCAGACGAAGTCACGGGCACAGCTATATTAAATAATCTGAACGAATATCTTATTTTATAAAAAATCTTTTGTATATCTAGACGTTGTTTAACTTCTAGCTATTGTTTATTGTTCGAACTTAGGTAAACTCGAAAACACCTGTTTCTCTAATCCTTGTTAAAAGAACAGCTCAATACCTCTCAAAGAGATACGAGTGTCTTATCTTTGTTTTAAAAGTTTGAGAACGTTTCACATGGCTTACTCCCACACATATTTTGTTTGTCTGCGGACTTTAATGTTTGTTATTTGTCTTAAGAACATAGCGTCTTGTACTTTTGTTTAAACAACGTATTAAATCATTGTTACTAAATGATGCAAGTCTATAAGAGTCCAATTGATGAGTAAACGCCTAGTACTGCAACTTCTTGGAGTAAATAATCATGGCATCCCACGACGTTGAAGATTTAAAACGGTATATAATATATAATTTTATAATTCTAGATATTTACCTTTACACACGGACTTTTTTCATTCGTAGCTTTGGCCCTTTTGTTTCTCTGTTACTTGTGAAGTTTAAAAAGACATGGATTTTGTACGACTTTGTTAATCATTCGCTGTACCAAGTTTATTAAGTAATAGTGTTAGGTTGTACAATAAAGTCATAAAGCAAATTGGTGATTTATAAAGTATTTATTATTGTTAATATTATTGTAGATCATTACATGAACGTGAACAATAGTGACGTCAGGAAATGACCACCTATTTGAGCATTTTCTAAGAGTAATAATAAACTACGAACAATATGCACTTACTTGCTTTAAGAAAAAGTTATATATAAAAATTTGATCGAGATTTACTGGTTCTTCTCTACATGAACGATAGTGACGTCTGGAAATGACCACCTATTTGAGCATTTTCTAAGAGTAATAATAAACTACGAGCAATATGCACTTACTTGCTTTAAGAAAAAGTTATATATAAATATTTGATCGCGATTTACTGGTTCTTCTCGATGACTGTAATGTTTTAATAACCGGAAATAGCATTTGAATGTTCTTTATTTATGCTTGATTAGGGTCTAAATTGAATAAAATAGAACTTTTGGTTTATATTATTACTAGCAGGCCCGGCGAACGGTATTCTGCCTTGATAATAAAAAAATCCTAAAAGAAAACGCAGCGTCACCTACCGGGTCCAATTATGAATCTAAACCATTTTTGAAGCCACCTGAACGCACAGAAGTCCACTCATTTAGAAGGATTTCAGTTACATACAGACGGACAAAATCTATCTATTCTATTCTATTCTATATATATCATCATTATCATTACATAGTATAAAACAAAGTCCCCTGCCGCGTATGTCTGTCTGTCTGTTCCTGATAAACTCAAAAACGACTGAACGGATCTTTATGTGGTTTTCACCAGTGGATAAAGTGATTCACGAGGAACGTTTGTGTATGTTACCATGGTAACGTGGTAAGCTTCTATCGCAAACATTTTAACAATTGGTGAGCTTCTATTGTAAATTTTATATTACCTTAATTTTGTTTCCAATTTTTAATTTGTAATCTATTACGTATAATAAAGATGAAGTGTCTGTATGTCATATTAAAATGGATATGGCTAAAGATAATAAAAATGTAATTTTTTTAAATATTCTTGTTCTGCCTGTCTATCTGTTTGTTCCGGGTAATCTCTGAAACTGCTTGACCTATTTTGACGGGATTTTCACTGGCAGACAACATACCTTATAAGGAGTAACTTGGACTATTTTGTTTTGTTACCTATGACTTCGTCCGCAGTGCTATCTCGAAAACGGTTGGACCGATTTTCACTGGTCTTTTAATAGTGGATAGCTGACTTCATAAGAATTCATTTAAGTTTTTATTTTAGATTAGATGTTACCCGCGCCTTTGTTCGCTGTGGACTCATTTTCACATGATTTTTACTGGCAGATAACTGACCATATAATGAGTCATGACTATTTACTATTTTCTGTTGTTATAGTGCTACCTCGAAAACGGTTACACCGATTTTATTGGTACATTAAAATATTTCTTATAAGGTCAGCATTTTTTTAATTTTAAATTAGCTTATATAAGTTTTAATTCATATTATGACTAGGGGCCTACGAACGGTGTCCTACCTTGATAATAAAAAATAATCTAAAAGAAAACGCAACGTCATCGGGTCCAATTATGAATCTAAACCATTTTTGAAGCCACCTGAACACACAAAAGTCCACTCACTCATTTAGGAGGATTTCAGTCACATACACACGGTCAGAATTATATATATAAAAATACAAAAAATATATATAAAATATATAATAAATATATGTTAGCTATTTGTAGGTACTGCATTACTGAAAATATTTATTGAATCAATTAAAATTACTTATTTCATATGTATAGTAAGTAAGAAATAATGCCATTATCGAGCGGAAAAACATACCAGTGTAATAAACGAGCTCTTTTGTTTTCACATTTTTCTTAATAAATTATTCAACCGCATCCGGGTGTCGAGTGGGCCTTTTTGTGTAAGGGTATTTTTCCCTGGAACATAAAGAGCGACCGTTAACTATTCACGTCGGCTTCGAGACCGTATAAAGGGTTAGTGCCGGCCTAAGTAGGAGTTTGTCCTTGACGGATGATTCTCTTGCCCTTTACGCCATAATTTGTTAGTTAATTCTAGAAAAAAAAACTTTTTTTTAATCTTGTGCATGATAGAAACCTTTATATTATGAGTAGATGATTACTAACAAATGATTCTTCTAGATAAGACTCTTGCTTTGTCTGGAGTCGCGGAGATACTTTACTTTAAGTCTCAAAAAAAGCCTAAAATCCTAATAAATTTAGACTAATTGCTATTGATAATTTAAAAGGTTATAAACTAATTAAGGTTACAAGAAGAATACATAGGAATAACTTTAATGAACATTGTCTATCTTCAAGAAGCATAATTATTAAGTATATTCGCAAAATATAACAATTATTTCTGTAAGATCTTCCTAATACTAACTATGAAAATACTTCGCTACTTATTTAAAAGATGGCCGTGTATATTAAAAATGATATTTAACATTTCTGATAGCAATAATTTTGTTATAAATGACAAATTTCTATCTTCATACGAATACTATGTGGAAATTTAAAGTGTGAGTAGTTTTATTAATGAATATATTAAGAAGACTTAAATAATTGTAACCTGATATTTATTAAATAAGCGTACAGTACTATAATGACAAGGATGTTATACCACTTCGTATATGCTATAAATATCTATCATTCTCTCTCTTCATGCGGATGAAGTTATGATTTGGGTTTGACAGTTTATTTGTGAAAGGTTCACCTGGTTACATAACATTTTTACTTAACGTTATGACATTTATGTAAAATTCAGCTCTAATACTATAAGTTACCGGTAACGAATCTACAGTCTAAGATTCTACGTTCGACGAATCTACGGGCTACGATTCTACGAGCGATGTATCTTTGTGCTACATTTCTACGCGTGACGAATTTAGAGGCTACGATTCTACGAGTGACAAATTTACGGTCTACGACTCTACGAGCGGTGAATCTTTGTGCTACGATTATACGCGCGACGAATTTACGGGCTACGATTCTACGTGCGACAAATTTACGGGCTACAATTCTACGAGCGATGGATCTTTGTGCTACGATTCTACGCGCGACGAATTTACGGGCTACGATTCTCCGTGCGACAAATTTACGGGCTACAATTCTACGAGCGATGGATCTTTGTGCTACGATTCTACGCGCGACGAATTTACAGGCTACGATTCTACGAATGACAAATTTACGGGTTATGATTGTACGTGCGACGAGTCATCGAGCCACAACGGTAAATTGTATTGTACAAAAATTGTATTGTACAATGGAACGAATTAAAAAATTAAAATCTTATTTATTTGCAATACCTCTTGGTCGTTGTATAATGATATTAATTATAGCTGTATTCCTCATATTGTGTGTGTAAAAAGTATCAACTAACTGAGCATCATAGTATAAATTGACCACCGACATGTGAAACACATATTTTTGCTGCACATGGGAACAAATCTAGGACCACTGTGGTTTAGGCTGTATAAAAACGAACGACGAGAGCATAGGAATATGTTACAAAATATGTTGATATTTGTGAAATAAATAATAATAATTAAATATATCATTTTATCGTTACTGCGTAAATGATGTTTAACGCTTAATTTTTTTTTATCTGAACAAAAAAACATCTATTCAGTTCACACGAGGGAGAAGTGAAACCTTCAAAAAATGAGTAAATAATCATATAAACAGCATGCGTGAACAACTCACCACGCTAGTTATGATTCAAGGCTTTGTAGTACGTAGGACGGTCTAACTCGTTAAGTATAAGGTGCAAGATAAAATAAGGACACCACGATTATAACAAATCTTCTTATATATAAAATTCTCGTGTCACAATGTTAGTTACCATACTCCTCTGGAACGGTTTGACCGATTTTTATGAAATTTTATATGCATATTTCGTAGGTCTGAAATTCGGCTACTATCTATTTTTCATACCCCTAAGTAATAAGGGTTGTCCACCCCTAACATTATTTTTTTATCTTTTTAACAAATTTTTTAAATTTTATTTTGTTATAATGATGCATTAAAAAATACATACAACCCTAAATTTTTACCCTTCTAACACCAACCCCTATTTTTAATATTCATTTTAGTGATTAATAACTTTTCATCCCACTCGATAAGTGGTCAATTATTTTGAAAATTATTTCACTGTTAGAAAGTTATATTAGATTACGTTTTATTTAGGTAAATATATATTATCTAGTAAATGGGGCGTGGAGGTGAGGGTCAAAGGAGCAACCCAGTGGATATCGGGAAGACATTTCTTACCAATATATATATAGTATAGTTTTGAGTCACAATTGGACCTGATAAGTTACGCTACAATCGGGTTTTAAGTTTTTTAAGATTTTTAGCATTTGGAAATAAAATTGTAACCGGTAATAACCTATTTGGTGGAGACGAAGTTGCACGGGTCAGCTAGTACTGTATAATATATTCTATCTCATTCTCTCAAACGTTAAAATCTATGAACCAAGGATTACCAAAGTGTTCGATATCGACCCCAAAGGGAGGATGTGTAAAAATCGACTCCTATTAACTAAAAGTTCCCATTTGAAACTTTCAAGATACCGTATAAGTTGTGTTACGTGTATTAACTTGTTATAAGAATGACTAATATTTTGGTAGGAATTTTCATTTATGATTTCATTCATTTTTCTACTTTAAAAAAACGCAATAAGTGTTTCAGATACGTTTTGACTTATAGCTTTTTTTTATCGTACTGACTTACGCTATTAGCCCGATGGGACTTCACAGCTTCACCGGACTAAAAACTTGCTCTGTATTTGACATATATACGCGATTTAAAAGTAATTTGGCTATGGGGGACAATTGACATTTCACTTCATCTTGGAAGAGGTGTTTCTTACCCAAAATAGTTTTGGAATTTGTTTTTAATGTTGTTTTTTCGTCTCATCTAGTTATAAATCAAAACGAGGCTAAATACTTCTTCATTTAAAAAATCAAAAGAGAGTACCCGAAGCATAAGTTTCGTCACTGTCCTCCTGTTTACATTAAACAGTCAAATATTTTTTTCAAACTAGTAATAGAAAATATGTTTCCTACGAGCGGATCCGCGTAAATCTTTATTTATGGATACGACGATATATGGAAGTTGCGGTAATAAATCGTTGTATATCTAAGCAAAGTATAATTTGTCACCGTCGCTGTGTGTGACCGTACCCGTGAGGTACCCGGGGCGTTTAGTTTAGTGATTTAGAAAAATACTAGCTTCTCTTTGATTTTCCTTTCATGTAAAAGTAACGGTTATAGCGCACTTCTTCAGGAGTTTGTTGTTATCTGTCGTAATAACTATTTGTTGTAATAAAATGTTGAGTTATACCAAAATGAATATTGTGTAAACAATTATCCGTATTCGAATATCGAGAATATCGAACCTTCATGCTGATCTGTCGAACGGTGTCAATCAAGCAAACTTATATTCGCATTTATAATATTACTTTGTTATTATTTGTCGTAATAACTATTTGTTTTAATAAAATGTTGAGTTATACCAAAATGAATATTGTGTAAACAATTATCCGTATTCGAATATCGAGAATATCGAACCTTCATGGTGATCTGTCGGACGGTATCAAACAAGCAAACTTATATTCGCATTTATAATATTACTTTGTTATTATTTGTCGTAATAACTATTTGTTGTAATAAAATGTTGAGTTATACCAAAATGAATATTGTGTAAACAATTATCCGTATTCGAATATCGAGAATATCGAACCTTCATGGTGATCTTTCGAACGGGGTCAAGCAAGCAAACTCATATTCGCATTTATAATATTATTTTGTTATTATTTGTGGTAATAACTATTTGTTGTAATAAAATGTTGAGTTATACCAAAATGAATATTGTGTAAACAATTATTCGTATTCGAATATCGAACCTTCATGCTGATCTGTCCAATGGTGTCTAGCAAGCAAACTCATATTTGCATTTATAATATTAGTTAGTACGTAACCCTAACTAGTACTAACTAGTATTATAATTGGGAATGTCAGTTTGTTTGTTGCGATTGCAGGCCTTAACTACTCAACCAATGACCATAAAAATTACGTATACACGTAGGTTCATATACGCATACATTACGCATACACGTTGTCAGAAATATAGAAACGGATAAAGGATACCTCTCATCTCGAAAAAAATGATCGATTCCAAGTGATAGACCATACCTATATTAATGCAAGTGAAGTTGCGAGCCAAAGCACAACACAATCTACACAACTACGTGTTTATTTACGAAAATGGTATCTATACCATTCCGTTTTACTGATAACCGCGAACATATGAATGCTAAATGTGTAGATATTTGAACACGAAGAATATTTACAAAATATCCTCTAATCTTCATTCTATGGTGTTAGTGGCAAATCTATATTAATTTGAACAAAGCCGCGGTAAAAATCTTTTTTTATAATTTCATTACCTACTTATTTCCTTATTTCGTACTGGCCATATATACCAGTATTGTGTAATTTAAAAAAAAAAGGAGATTTGAATAGAATGTTACTTATGATTTTCGTTTGTTTTTTTTTGTCCATTTATTAATTTCTGTGAATGAATGAATTTTATTATTTTTAACAAAAACATCATTTAATCTCAAATGAATACGGAGGATGTTGCTATCTGTGATATAGTATAATTATCAACGTAAGCTATCTAGACTACGAGAGAATTCTAACAAGACAGAACCCTCTCATTATAATCCGCGCAAACATTTTAACCGTTATGAAGTAGATAGATGCGCAGAACACAAATTTTGGTATGAGAAGGGACGTGAAAGGGGAAGGGGAACAGTCTCGCCCGCACTCGTACCTCATCCTTATAATTGCATCCACGTTGACACATGTGTCCTGTCAATCCTAGTTGTAGTACAGTCGCACTCGGAATTGTTCTTTTGTCTTTCTTGTGAATAGTTTTTTTTTCTCTTTTTATTGTTACTATTATTTGTTATTAATAGATATCCTTATAAGACCCACCCACTCCTAAAAATGATATTTCTATGGATTACTTTGCCCCACTATAATATTTATTACAAATTATTTATTTATTATGAATGTATTTTACTCACGGCAACGGTACTGCAACGCGCATCATACCTCCACAATATATATATTCCACAGATAGAAACAAATACTAATAAAGGTCATCCAATTAAAGTACGCGATCACCCATAACTCACCAACCAGGTGATTCAATGTTATTTGGATTTAATTATAACTGACATATACATGGTGTGGCGAACTTTTAATATTCTAACTTTTTCTATTACTCTATTCTTCGGCTACTATTGCCCATTTCTAGATTTACAGTCATTTTGTTAGTCCAATAATAACTTAATTTTTATTGCTCGTTCATTTTCATTTCTAATCCTTTGCAAATATTCTACATGTAATTATATACATATCTCGTATGTATGTACATATATATCCACTCAATTCGAATAAACTGGTTTTCGTAAATTAGCTATCAAAGCATTTACAAGACAATCGGAGTCATATCTTCATTTCATATACAAAATCTTCTGAAAGTTACAATGCGGTCGTTATACTGCCACATCCCTATTACTTAATGTAATAGTCAAATATCTATTTAAATCACAATTTATTAAAAAGGTGAAGGGGCTGGTGGGACTGTGTAAGTAGGACCCACCAGGAAATATGCGGTAAATAATAGAGAGCGTAAGAGCGATTGGTGGCCTTGACTATAAATAAATAAAATAACAAGAACCCCAAATAAAAGCGTGTACTGACCTGCAACTCAGCACGTCGTACAGAGCAGCGGTATCCCAGACGAAATATGCGGTGTCTGCGGATTGTTCTCCAGATGATACGATATATTATATAACTTTGAAGAGTCACAGAAAAAACTTAAAACAACGATAAAGCGTAATGCTTTCGTCGACGGCGCTATCAAGCGAACTGAAGAAAAGCGTATAACGTGGTAGCGCAGCCACAATGGCTTGCGTTTACGGCGGTTTAAAGCGAACTGAACAAAACAATAATGCGTTGCGAAGCGTCAAATATTTAAATTGTTCCATTTTTCCTCTCATTCGAATTATTTTTCTTTTTCGATAATTTTGACAGCCAGAAAGGTCCTTTATAGCGCCTGCATGCTCCGTACCCGATCAATGAGGCACAGACCAGAAACACATCTCATTATCTGGAGCGCTGCTATTAGATTTATTTATAAGAGGCCAAACAAAAGGTTATATAATGTAAGTATAATATCCGGACAACTAAAAGATAAATAAATGTCAATTTAAAATTCCTACAATAATATTTTAAATTTGTTTTGTATTAACCTCTTGACTGTACTATGCGCAAAGCCGATCTTAAAGTTATATTCAGAGCGGCCAAAACGTGTGACGGTGACTATACATGCATACACAAATTTGTTGGTGATTAATGTATGTATGTTAAATAGTTATATAAAAAAATATTATAATTACAATCAACTAATTTTATGTAAAATAATATACAGTGCAAAATGTATTTCATTCCGGTACGCGAGTACTAATTACCGCAATCATTGATATAAAGTTATAGTAATGAATTGCTCTAATTAGTATGTAATTAAATGACATCCGCTCTGTAAGCGATATTTCCAATAAACGTCATAATTTCAATATTTTTCGTCAACTTTCAGTATGTTTTTATTTTCTTGATTCAAAAGTAAAGGGAGATAATAAAGGAAAAAAAATCGGGCAGGCTTAACTTCGTCACATGGTTTTATGAAAAAATCCCTTCGATAAACAATAACTACATATCGGGTCGGCTTTGCTCGTTTTATCTTAAGTATTAGATAATATTTTGAACACTTTATTACTAGTATATTAGGTTAATTTTGTTATTGTCAATATATCTGTGAGTAGTTGATACATATGTAGATGCACACCCCACCGCACCTCCTCGCACTCCGTACGGTATGAACACTGTATGCATCAACAGTAATAAACTAGCTACACTCAATACCTGTTATCACATTTACCTACACTTCAGTAGTGCTGTACATTGTGTTAATTTTGTCATGTATGCACATAAAAATATTGAAGAAAAAAGAAATGAAGAAATATGTATTTATTTTCCACACTGTATTATTTATAATTCTTGCAAGATAGCGAATATCAAAGAGAGTAACAAAGTCATGAGAATATATATTTAAAATAGACATGAAAAATTAATTCATCTATGTCTTTTTTCACATAATACAAATATATTTTTTTCATATCAAAACATAAATTCTATACCCCTGCTATAGCTATATGTAAATAAGATATAATTTATAGAGTTCATGCGCCTGCTATATATCACACAAGAATGTGATTTCATTTAACTATTTTCATACAACTGCTATAAAGAGTTACAAAAAATGATTTAAAAAAATATATTGTGCACAACAAAAACTTGTACCAGTAAGAAATAAAATAAGTATAGCCATAATGCTAACAGATGTCACATGTAAAATATGGGAGTTTTCCATTACCTGTGAAATAGCAGTGATAAAAATAATCGATGTAATCGTAAGGACTGGCGATTGAAGTGAAAACTCAGAACAGTGAAATAGCTGTGTTCTCTTTTCAATATTTAAATTAATTATAGTGTGAAAATTTTAGAATTTGTTTACTGAAATTATTAACATTGCTCTAACTACTACACTCGAGTCAACATCGATCTGAAGATGCTCCGTGATGGAGCGAAACACGTTTAGGCGTAGTAGTGTTCAATCAATTCCAAGCGGAAGTGCAAAGTAGCGTCCACTATAACTCTTTGGGGTGTAAGGGGTGTCGAATAATATCTAAGACTTGAGACACAAGCCAACCTCACCTGCACGTGGTGGCTGAATAACGAACGAGGCAATGACGAAAGCAGGGTGGTAGGGTTTTATAGCCTAACTGGATCGCAACCACCATGTATATGGCGAAAAAGCCCGTCATATTGATTCGCTTCTGCGGGTCGCGTTTCGGGATCAGCCTGTGCATATCCAGCTATTTGCAGGGCGGCATGGCAGCGGCGACCGGCAACTGATAGTGTATCACTCGGTGGTCGCCATTGTTTTTGGATTGTACTGTGCTCACCATCAGGCACAGTGCAGTCATTTTGCCGTGCTACTATAAAAAGAAGATATTTAATATTACTGTGGTTTTCGTATCTATGGGCACTTGGAGCAATAATTATATTCATTTTTATACAGTCTATTAATCAATCAAACGTATGATGAGCTGCAAAATACCAATACCACATGCACACAGACCGCTTTACTACGCGTCGCTAGTTTGACGCAAACCGCGCAAGCGTAATCACGGCCGGTCTTACTTACTGGCATCTCATGACACGAAATTGTAAATTTATCTCCTGCCAAAAATGCCATTCAACGCACGTAAAGAAGTTTTTACTTAAAAAAATAATTTATCTGCAACACGATTGTATTTAAAGAGCTACAATTTCGATGCCCAACGTTAAAAGGAATCAGCGATGTTGCGCTTCTATTGTCTTATTCATAATCAAAGTTCAAATAGCCATGAACAATGGCAAGAATTCATTATCTAGTATTTTGTAACAGTAAAGTGTCAGGTGATTTGCATTTCATCAACATAAAACGCCGGGATTTTATAATTTATCGGCGGCAGGTGATCCTTTTGAAAGCTGTTTGAATAATAAATAGAGGGATGAAGGATGGAGTGAAATTAATATTCTATATTTTGTTTATGTGAACATTTGACATTTATTTATTTAAGACTTTAATATTATAGAGTACTCGGCACGCGTTTTTTAAATAGTATTAAAGTAATATAAAATTGTGAGAACATGTTCAATTATAGAAATGCTCTTTCAAAAACAATTGTAAGCACGACCCTCACGCTACTTACAGTAATTTGAAACGTGTACATTAGAATACTAATAGTGTGTCAAATGAGGTTTACCATCAGCAATATATTTGGAACTTTAACCCACCATATAACTACCTCAGTGCTCACTTAAAATGTATAACGAACTAATTAAACAAAGACTTACAAATGTTATTATAGAGTATAACTATATACCGATATTGTCAATGTGATTAAGTTTTTATTACTATAGAAAAATAATCTCTTTTCTGTTTCGCAAGAAATTGTATTATGTACTTTCATATATTACATACTGATACTTCATATTCATTATATGTATAGATAATAAATAATATCAAACGAAACATAAAGTGTATCGTTTACAATGTTTAATACTTTTAAATGGATATTTGCAGTATTTGTACAAACTAGAGAATAGATGAGTAGCCGCTGAGCTACTAAGCACACAAAATCTGCCGAGTTTTGTTTTCCAAGTAGTTTACATTATGAAGTTTGTTTTATTTTGTAAATATAAATATTTTCGTATCACAGTGGTGCTGGAATATCCATGGAAGCATTGATTAAAATGTTTTGTTACAGAACTGTACAGATTGTACCAGTGAAAATAAAGTTTAATGAATATTATTCATAAAATTCTCCCTGTGTTATACCGTAGTTATTTATTGTTTAAATATCTATACAGACCAATTACTACAGCTATCAGATAGAAGGTATAGAAATTGATGTCTCGACAAGTCATCTAGCAACAAGTTCTATATAGTAAAATTGGGGTGTAAGGGGTATCGAATAACATCATAAGACTTGAGACACCCAAGCCAACCTCACCTGCACGTGGTGCACCCTGCTGAATAACGGACGAGGCAATGGCGAACGCGGAGTGGTAGGGTTTTACAGCCTTACTGGGTCGCAACCACCATGTATATGGTGAAAAAGCCCGTCATAGTGATCGTTTCTGCGGGTCGCGGTTTCGGGATCAGTCTGGGCATATCCAGCTTTGTACACAGTACATGTACACAGGTCGCTATGCAACGGGTCACTAGACTGGTGCAAGCGTAATAGTACGTCACGAACATTTTGACGTCATCGCTGAGGGTCGGTAACACGAAATCACATCGTGGTCTGGCATGGTGATTATGTACACACCTCCCTCCTGGAAGACGCCAATGACCCTGCAATGGGTCTTATACATATCATCATCATATATATTAATACGTGAAGCCTAAACTTTGTGTCCCTTTTTAACGGAATTGGGCGAACGGATGAACGTGAAATTTGGCATAGTAAAAGTTTATATGGAGGAGAAGTGCAGAAAACTATTTATTTTATATAAAATGTATTAGAAGTACACTAAATTAATTAAAATATGCACTACTGCTTCAATTTTACACAACATATACACACATGTAAATAAAAAAGACATTTTGACATTTGTCAATAAAGGACTTCAAAAAAGGTTGTGAAGGAGGTTGCTATGCTCGACTGTATGTATTATTTTACTCTTACGTTCCAATTACCCTTTTTCATTCTACTTTCTACAATGATATTATAACATAGTAAAAATTTTTGACAAAAGAACCCTAATAAAATTCAAACTTTAAAAATCAATGAACTATGGTCGAATCGACCTCTGGGCGCCCACTAGTTAATATAATGATACATTTTTGAAATCAATGGTGATATATAATATTAGTAAATTATATTTCAATATGCTTAATTATATTCGCCATCTTGTTTTCTTTTCCATACCCTAATTATTAGTTATTATAAATTATTCCTTTAAATTTATTTCGTTTATTGAAGTGAAACTTCTAATGCGACTTCCAACAAGGTTGCGTTAAATATTCAACGCTTCTGGGGAGGGGAATAGAAAGAGACAAAACGAGAAAAATAATCAAACATTTCGCATCTTACTTTAGTTATCATAATCCCATTGTAAATGTCATAGATTTGGATATTTCTTCACTGGAAAATGATTATGTAAATATGCGATCAATTGTGAATTGTAAGCAATGTTAATAAAGTTTGTCTTAAAGAAACAATATTGTTACTAAAAATCAATTTCTACCCCTTCCTATTTATACATTATGAAGTTTCACTTCTTCCGCGCGGAGGGACTCCACGCACTATTCTTCTATTTTTTTTTTTCTTTGTTTGATAATGTGGTACTTGTACATAATAGATGTTATGTCAATAAATCTGTTGTGTCGCTGACTCAGTCTATAATTGTTTGTTCTCGGGGTGATCCGGGACACACAAATCGCACATTAAATCATATGTAGCTTCACCCACCTGAGTAACTAAAGTTGCAACATGTAACTCCGACTTGATTTCGTTTAACGTTATAAACAGTTCGACGCGTCTAATGTATGCAGACCACTTTTTGCTTGATAAATCGAATTGTTCTATTTTTCCGATCGGCATTTCTATTTATTATGTTTTTAAACGCACTGCACACTATTTTAAAGTATATTAACAGTATTATCCTCGTCGCCAGTAGGATATTAGGGATAAAATGTGGAGCGAGAACAATTATAGACCGATTCAGCGAAACAACTGATTTATTGACATACTTAAATAACATGCATTATGTACAGATACCACAGATAATTCGCAATATTTTCCGTTACATATTTTAATTTTTTTATTATTATTGATAGTGTAAGTTGTATCTATTGATAAAGCGTTGTAGGTTTTTAGTCTACCTTACTCCATTTTGTTATTGTTATTGTATTATTCACCGGACTGTTAACTGTTGCTATATCCACATTTGTAAATAAATCATGCGTCTACATCGCATTTGTTATCATATCGTGTACATTATTGGCATTATGTACTTCTGGTTTTACTTTTTTCTTAAGTTTTTATCTAACTTAGCTACGTGTGTGTGACAAATGAATACCATTTCTTTATATTGTTTGTTGTTACCATGCATTTCCTATTATACACCGACGGCTAGTATAAAGACAATTAACAATTCATATTGATAATAGCGTGTTTCCTTGTTGAGGCTTAAGTCATCTCGTGACAGATTATTATTAGCTTATATAATATTCGACAATAATAAAGAAAACGACAAAGGACTGTCTGAAGAGAAATGATTTCACACGTATTATATATGGGTATAGTCATTAGTTTAACAATAAAATTTGCGCCGATAAAATGATAAGCAAAAAAAGGTTTTTATTAACTTCGGTTGTTATTTTGCCCGTACTACATTTTTAGGAGTGAATCTTCCTATTTGATGCCTTGAAATGTTGACCCATAATCTTTTTGTGTGTTAAAAGTGGTGACGGTAAACACTGTGCCGGGTAGAGTGTTGAAAATAGAGATTCTCTGCCGATCACCGAAGTTAACGCGGTCAGTACTTGGGTGAGTGATCGCGTGGGAAATGGCGTGACGTTCGCCTTTTTTTGTTTTTTTTTTTTGTACAAAATTAATGTTTCATTATCATCGTGTGTCTTTACGACATACTGTTTTCTTTTAATTCAAATTTACGAATTATTCATAGAAGAATTTTTTTTTATTGTAGCACGGCAAAATGACTGCACTGTGCCTGATGGTAAGCACAGCACAATCCAAAAACAACGGTGACCACCGAGGGACACACTATCCATCGCTGGTCGCCGCTGTCATGCCGGCCTGCGAAAGGCTGGATATGCACAGGCCGATCCCGAAACGCGACCCGCAGAGAAGCGAATCACTATGACGGGCTTTTTCGCCATATACATGGTGGTTACGACCCAGTCAGACTGTAAAACCCTACCACCCCGCTTTCGCCATTTATTCAGCAGGGTACACCACGTGCAGGTGAGGTTGGCTTGGATGTCTCAAGTCTTAGATGTTATTCGACACCCCTTACACCCCCAAGAATTGAACCGAAAAATAGTTATAAATTATTCGTGTTATCTAACCATCTCAAAAACACAACTTCAATACTTTTTGAAATAATTTTTAAATAATAATTATATATAATTAAATCTACATATTAATATGAGCAAAGCCGCAGGTAAAAGCTAGTTTGTGATATATTGTTATCCGTTTGTAAACTACAAATATTTGTTAAATGTTTCTTGTATATTTAATAAGATTTCTGAGAGTGTCTTAAAAGTTGAGACGTTCAATATTGAAACTACTTAAGAGTTTGCTCTCGTCTGTTTATTTACCTAGGGATTACAGAAATATGATCTACATATCTACACATATAAATAAAACTGAAGTGTTTGTTTGTTTGTCTGAGATTATTTTTGAATCGGCTCAACCGATTCTGGCGAGAACTATACTAGCATATAGAAGATTTTTCAGGATCAGAACTAGGAAATGAAACTTGGACATGGGAACCATAATTTATTCAATGTATGCGCCTTTTTTTATAGAGTGGCAATATTTTTGTGCTAGAAAAAAAAAATTGAACAGCGCCATCTTTTGCCGTTTCGAGAAAACGATAATATAGATCGACATGCACAATAAAGATGTCGAGTTTTTGGCGGGATTTTAGTCTGTCAAGTAGTGGGTTTCATATTTTATTCATGATCTTGTGTTACTTGACTCTATATTGTGTAAAATTGGTGGTGTTTTATGTAATATAGTTTGTTTATTGTGCATAAGTGAAGTGAATGGAAAATAATACCACGGACCATGAATTCTGAGATGCCATAAAAACTCCATGGAAAATTCTAACAAAATGGTGGCCATTGAAATTATATTAAGAAACTCGTACTATCGATACTCGCTTGACAATGGCAGTAATAGTCTACTAGAAGACTGGTTGCCAAAAATGGAATGGAAGAAGAACATAAAAAAAAAAAAAAAAAAGTTAGTTAATATTGAGTGAACGCCATCTACACGGTTACTGCGAAAACACGGATAAAAGGTACGTTATGCCCTAATGTTATAGACAGATTTTTCTTCTTGTAAAAAAAAATGCATGCAAAAAAATCGTTTTTTTTTTCAAATTTCTAATGCTTACCCGGCTTTTACAATATTGCAAATCGGTTTGATGGAACTTTTTTTAGATGCATTTTGAATGGTAAAACTTTAAATTTAAATTGTAAGTACCTACTTAAAATTAATATTAAGAGCTCAAACTTGGTGAGAATTTTTTTTTCTATATGTAGATTAATACTTTGCAAAAGCAACGAAAAAAAAATTTGCGGACATGAACCACCCTAATATATATATATATATGCTCTATAATTTATACAGTAATAAAACAAGATGGCGTGGGCTCCATAAAAATACGTTGAGGTCAAATGTTAACAACGATTTATTACAAAATACAAAAATACTGTCTCTTTTCAGATAATATTTGTATTAATTATTGTTAATATTAAGTACAATATACAATACAAAACTATGGTTTGAAATAAATCTCTTCTCTTTTCAGAACAACACGGTATCGTTTTTAATTCCACTATTCTGAAATAGCACATTATATTCTTATTATATACTAGCTGTGCCCGTGACTTCGGCCACGTGGAACCTGATGTACAAAATAATGACTTATAAATTCATCTGAACGTCTTTATTCCATTTACTTATTTACTTTTCTCTCATACTTAAGTCGCGGCGCCATTAAAATTACAATAACTTTTGATAGCGTGGACCGATTTTAATGAAACAAAAACTATGTTACTCCCGAGAATATTCTTTATGATTTTCTTGGAGAGGTTTTATTATGGACCCAGTAGTTTAGCAGTGATGCGTGTCCATACGAACAGACAGATAGACAGACAGCCAGACATTTTCAAAAATTATTGAAATGTATTCTATTATTTATTCCTAGTCACCTGCAACAATATTTTTCTCGAAAATCGAAAAAGTACAGACGCGTTACATTTACATTCTTATTATGTGTATAGATAGATATATGTATAGATATATATTTGTATAGATATATATATGTATAGATAGATATATGTATAGATAGATATATGTATAGATAGATATATATATATGGGAAATTGTATTAAACGTAACTAGGGTTTTATTTTCTGGGGGACCTTTTGGGCAGCCTTTTATTTTTTTAAATTTAATTTCTTTTTTAACATTTTTAAATACTGTAACTCTTTATCATTTGTCATCGATTCAGGCGTCTTAGGGGTTATGCCGGACAAATAATATACCACTTTAATTTTATATATATGGATAACATGAATAAAGTTGCGAGCAGTTGACAGTATTTTAATAAACGCATATAGAAATACTTTTCTTATTTGCAGTGACTTAACTTCTACGTATTTGTTTCTCAAATATTTTCGTAATAAAACGAATATATTAAATCTTGGTTTAAATAAGGAAAGTTGACGGAGACTCGTGCTGCCGAGTCATGTGAAGCTTGAAGTTCTGCAATAAATCACATGTGGGAGCATGTTTGCAAATTTTACTGCTAAATCGAGTTTTATAACGTCAAGCTAAGGAAGGAGGTCTTTTGCAATTCTTTATTTTTTCATACTTCCAATGTTCTTTATATATTTTCGTCATTAGTCCTGCACTTTAGAAGGAAATGGAGTTTATTTATACTTTAGATGTGGTAAATAACAATCTGATCAATGACATTAAAACTGTATTTAATGTTGTATGAGTTAAATTTATTAAATGTATGTAATAAACGTAGTTTTATTGTTTTTAGAGGATTAACGGTGTAGTATTCCGTAGAATTGGAGGTGCATATAACAACTCACTTGGAGCAGACAACGTTACATGTACATTGTATTCTCACATATATTACATTTGAACATTGAAGATATATTTGAACCATTCTAGAATTCTCTCCAGATATTCCAAATAAACTTGAATAAATACAATGCCAAAGGATGACTCATCGATGTCTGGGAAAGAACTCACCTTCGAAATCTTACCTTTTTGGCTTGTGTAAACAAACTATAAAATTCTAAATAACGCGTCTTCACTCATCACCCTGTTTGTAGGTATATAGCTATTAGGTATCAAATTGAAGCCCTACCGTTCGTTTTATCAGGTCTAAAAACACGCCACAGGGCAAAGAAGAACAGTTATATTACCGACAACAAAGAAAATGCGAAAAGAAGTCTATACGCGAACTTGCAACCACAGAGAGCAGGAAAAGGTGTATACGACTATAGCGTAACTGTATGCAATTGTAAATTTGTATCATTTTTCTTTTACTGAACATTTGATTCTCACCGCACTGAGTTCTATAGTTATGTTATAGATAAAGACGCAATTGGTAGGAAACTGAAATGTTAGTTATATAATTTTCTTAATACAGATTATTATTCTGCGAGGAAGTCATCTCGCAGAAGGAGGAGGCGGAGAGGGCCCGCGAGGAAGATCCGCGAAGTTGCCCTCTCCGTCAAAGGAGATCAGGAAGGAGAGGGAGGCGGAACGCTCGCCCCGTCTCATAACCGAGCCGAGCCTGAGGGAATGGGTCGGAGGATCTAGGGTTTTACAGCCTGACTGGGTCGCAACCACCATGTATATGGCGAAAAAGCCCGTCATAGTGATTCGCTTTTGCGGGTCGCGTTTCGGGGTCAGCCTGTGCATATCCAGCTTTTTGCAGGCCGGCATGACAGTGGCGACCGGCGATGGACAGTATGTCACTCGGTGGTCGCCATGTTTTTGGATTGTACTATGCTTACCATCAGGCCCAGTGCAGTCACTTTGCCGTGCTACTATTAAAAAAAAATGTGAGGCTGACGAGGGGAGACGACTGGTTGTGTACCCAGTAGTCTCTCTATAGTAGGACGAAGCCTGGCGTTCACTCGCCAGGCTGCCGCATGGGCGGATTCTCAAGAATACAGCAGGTTCGATACCTGGTCGATTCTACCATGCGGCGGACGGTACACCGTGGGATTTTAGTCCGTGCGAGTCGGACATAACCCACTCTCTCCCCTGAGAGGGTGGCGTGGTGGTGGTATGGTATTCACTACTGGTAAAAACTTTTCAGAAAACGTACCCCCTATAAATCTTTATGGTATGCCCTTGAATATAGTATATAAATTTAAATATATGGGCCACATTATCACAGTGTAAATGAAAGACAATAATGATATTGAAAGAGAACGTAGAGCGCTCGCAGTTAGAGAGAATATGTTGATTCGTAGGTTTGCTCGCTGTAGTGATGAAGTTAAAATTCAACTATTCAAAGCATTTTGTCAATATTTTTATACGAGCAGCCTATGGATCAGCTTCAGTAAGAGGACTATGAACGCTTTGCGTGTCCAATATAATAATATTTTCAGAATGTTATTGGGATTACCACGATTTTGTAGCGCTTCTGGGATGTTTGCAAATGCCTAGGGTTGATGATTTCTACGCTATAATCCGTAAGGAAATAGCTTCCATCCTGGGTAGACTTCGCGATAGTCCCAATAATATAATGAGAACAATGGTAGACATGTACGATAGTCCTTTCATGAAGCACTGAATATCTGTTGTAATATAATAGTGCGATGTTCATCTTCTCATCCTATTTCATATGTATTTGCATAAAACATTAATATAGTTACTTAATTTTAATTTTATTTTTAAATTTACTACCAATTTATGTATTAGTATATAATTTGTTTTTGTTTTTGTGGACCCTTGTTGTCTTTTGAATAAATAAATAATAATAATAACAGATTTCCCCACGTAAAAAAAAATACAGATTATTACAGACACTTTTTAAACGACTTCAAAAAGGAGGAGATAATCAGTTGAGTCGTGCGTTTATCCAGAACTTCGTTATTTATTAATCGATTTAATTATTTTTTTTACGGAATGGAATATTTTCAAGGCGATCCCACATTAATTTCATTAGCACTGTACCTTAGATTTCAAAATACAAGAGTTAACACCTCAGAATCGATTAGGAAATGTAGGCCTAAACAGAAAAACTGGCTATCAGTCAGTTGCAAGAAAACTGTCATTAGGTGTCCATTTGTTAATGTTCCATTAAAATTAATGCTGTCATTAATTTAATGACTGTTGCGTAATGATTTCTCCAATCCCATTAAGTTTTCATTAACAAATGAAATCATTAATGAGAAAGAGTGACTGATTTTAAAATGAATGAATGAATTGCGTTTTGTTCTGTACATTTTTGCAAGTGTGTGTTGCTGTTCTATTCAAATAAAACGCATTTTGTTTCGAGTTGTCAGTTCAGTGTTCATCACATAGATAAGATATTATATACTGAGAGTTCATCACGTCACAGCATGGTATCGTGGTAGCGTGTCGCGTTGTTTAAATACTTTAAATACCGACATACGAAATTTTTCAATAAATTCAATAAAAAAGTACAACCTTTTTTGCAATGGAATAAAAAAAATATTCTGAATTTATTGTACAGTTTCTTTAGGGAACCTGAATTTGGATACAAATTCTGTATCATCATATTTGTTCCATATTTCAATTCTATTAGGATAACTTCTTCATCTTACAATGAAGTGATGTGGAAGACATATCACAAAAGTTAAATAAATACTATTAAAAACAACGAAAAATGCCTTATCTTTCCGTAATGGACCGCTAATGAACGAATTATCCGCCATTAAAATTTAACTAATGAAGTGTCAAAATAGAGTGCCTTTAAAGTTTCTTGCAACGAAAAACCGAGCTAATGACAACTTTGACAGATTAATAATTAAATTTACTGGGTCATTAAACTAGACCTGTCAAATGGACATTCTTGCAATGCACATAAATGTTTAATGGAGGATTAAAATTATAATGGCACCATTAAGACTTAATGGAAGTTTCCTGCAACTGACCGTATGTCCATTTTTTCTAACTGATTTTTTGTAGTTTCTAGCCACAAAAATACTCATTTCATAATGTGACTATAATGTGTGCAAGTGTAAAGCGCGTTGTGTCAGATTTGTTTTTGTTGTTGTATTTCTTCTTTGATAGTGAATAACAAGCTAAGACCGTGACTTCACCTCGTCGGTTATTATTATTACGCATATTTATTTAGCCTTTCAAATGTATACCGAATGATAGTTTTATGACAATCTAAGTGTAGATATTTACTTACCTGAATAAATTAAACACAGAAGATCAGATGAATTTTTTCGAGTAAATTTTTTGAAGTTAGTTTTGATTTTTGTTAAAATTTTCTCTTTGTGAATTATTATTTATGCAATCGACTGTTTCGATTACTAGTTGTATGGACAAGTTTGGGACGTTTAATTAAACATAGCGAGCGAGTCGTGACCGCAACTCGAACGTCGACAAACGAAGGGATCGTGTGATAAATTATAATAATTACTGGGCCATTAATAATTGCAAATAGTTCTATGTACCCTTACGGCATGTTCGTTATCTTCCAGCATAGATTATGTATATTTAATACACTCGCTTGTTTCGATAGATATAGGCATAGAATCTCAAATTAGGCTAAGATTGAAGCAAAATGTCGTAATGGAATCATGGTAGGTTGTTCAGTTAACAATTTGTAGTCCAATGGTGAGTTATAGTCTCAAGTTGAATACTTATCCCAGCTTACACCCAGCTGGTGTTTTTAGGGAGCTGCATTTAAAAATTAGTTCTGTCTAGATTTAGCAAGTTACAACTATGAAATCAAATTACATTAAGGAGGAACACTAAAAATGTTAAAAGCGTCTTAATTTTTTTTTTATTAGACTGTAGAATAATTTATTTGATAATAAACTCTCTTTTTAAAATTATTAACCAAGTGTTAGTATTATTCATAATTTAATTATATAACATACATTGCATTGTTCCCTAATTATATATACACCCCGACGTACATATGATATACTCCAGTAGAACAAAGGAACATCTAACCTACAAGCTAGTAATTGCAGGATAGTAAAGTTCTTTCTAAATCGTATTTAGCTAGCTACCACCCTCAACACTGTCGCTATGCATCATACTCAAGTTTCAGTAGCTACTCTTGAGAGTCGGGTCAATATAGGTTTGGTGTGTTACTATTTTCTTAGGTATACCTTTTTCATATTTTTAGGTATTCGCGTTTCACTATGTGGTCCATGATGCTAATACACGCTAAACCCAAAGGGGCTGGCTCTCAAGGGCGAGTCGGTGCCAACAGGTGCTTGGCTACAGAAATTTTCAACTTGATGGTGGTAGTTAGCCAGGCGGACTTAGAAAAAGTCCTTTTTTTATGTCATAGGAGGCAAACGACCAGTTGGGTCATCTGATGTTAAGAGATCACCACCGTCCATAGACACTTGCAACACCAGGGGAGTCGCAAGTGTGTTGCCAGCCAGTGTTTAGGGGAGAGTGGAGTGAGGAATAGGGGAGGGGGAGGGGAGGTGGGTTATCCGGGGCTCTCACTGACCGAACGAAACGCAACAATGCAAGTACTGTTACTTCACGTTGGTTTTCTGTGGGTCGGGTGGTAGTACCCCTGGCGAGCCGACCCATTCGTGCTGAAACCAGTAATAGCTTCAGCGTGGCTCTACCACCTTCAAAACAAGTCAACATACAACATACAAGTCCTACAACCATGTTGTAGTTTCATCACGATATCTTACTTTACCGAAAGTTTCGACTCAGTTCGAAGGCAAGTAAAGCAATAGGAATAAATGAAGAATAATACAATTAAAACGCTACAACTTGATTCCGATCAGGTAAAAAGGAAGTTAAACTTTTAAGTCGCCACGTATACGATAAAATTAAGTATCTAAAAAATAAGTTGGTCTTTATAGATACTTAACGGATGGGATATTTTATCAAATGCTTAATGAATGCAAGTTGTGATTAAAAATGAAATAGGTAACAGAAGTTAAATGCGTTTGCTAATTTACAAATTCCACGTCATGATTCACATATATATAAACGCACACTTCATTGGGCGGTAATAGGCATTATCAAGCTGCAACTTTTCTCTAGAACACAATCAAATATCACTCATCGCTAAGGCAGCGTTCCTAAGAAAAGTTTTCGTTCAAACATTTTTTCTCCGACTCCCCAGATATTACCCCCTACAACCTCATAAACCTCATTAACTCTTTATAATATTATAAGTATAGATAATATAATTAGTTAATATCTTCTACTCGCGATTTCGTACGCGTGGAATAGTTATTTTGGGCTAAGACGCAGCGGAAGCTCTCAAAATGAAAAAAGCCCCGATTTTAAAACATTTTCCAATGTTGCTCCGCTCTTATTGGTCTTAGCGTTATGATATATAGCCTATGACACTCACTAATAACGTGGTTTCTGTTGGTAAAATAATTCCGGCTTAGTAATTCCTGAGATTATTTCCTACAATGTCACAAACTTTACCTCTTTATAATATTAGTACCTATAGATTAGCTACTCGCCCCGACTTATTACGCGTGTATTAATAAAGAAAATGAGACCAGACAACTCATTTCCAGTACTTTAATGAAATAAAATGGCAACTGAACGAGTAAGTAAAGTTATTATTTCATTGCTATCAATATTTTAGAAGATCTGCCCACTGTCTTCTATCAGTCGCTTATTTGTATGGAGATTTTCGATTTTGCAATCATTTTCATTCATATAAAGCTTGTACACATACAGTGTACACATATTATAAAAAATGTAACCAAATAGCTGCAGGCGTTCTAAAGCGATGCCGTTACATACATGCGGCAATTGGTTTTTATTTTGGATTGTTTTACAACTCAGCCAACTGTTCGAACTGGTCGTGTATGGTAGACAAATATTGAAACAAAAATACATTCATGTTTACAGAAATAGCTGTGTAGCGATTTCAAACTATAAAACAATGTTATTTTGTAGTAAGGTTACTACATTAACCGCGCGGTATCTTTTGACATAGGTATAGACAGTTCGGTCCTTCTCAGTAGTACGCTCTGTTCTCGTAGGGTAAACCATGTCTCGGCGCCCAGTGCCCTGTGCCGTGCCAGACAGCTTACCCGCTTTACTTCGATCTTTGCTCTGACTTGGTATACATTCTGACCTACACTTTGTACGATAAATGCTTCGTTCCTAAGTATAGTAGCATGATGTTAGTCTTTTTCAGTACTGTGAAATAAATTAATAATTTTTCGAACTGACCGGTAATTTCAAATTAGACTGTCTAACCGCAAATAAAACGTTGCGCGTATGCATACGTCACAATTTATACGTCTTTAGCTTAAATAAATAATAGTTTAAAAAAAACTAAAAAAACACGCTTTCATAAAAAATCCAACTAAAAAACAGAAAATAAAATTTCATAAATTTGGATTAAGAATATTTGGATTAACAGTGACACATGTTAATATCAGCACCTCCAGATATCATTTTATCATTTTTTTGTCCGTTTTTACAAAAATATACATTTATTTCTAATTTACACTATTCTTAATCCAAATTTATTAAATTTTATTTTCTGTTTTTTAGTTGGATTTTTTATGAAAGCGTGTTTTTTTTAGTTTTTTTTAAACTATTATTTATTTTTCATTTTTTAGTTAATTTTTTTAACTTTTTTTTCCGGATTTTTTTTTGTCATTGTTTTTGTCATGTCATTGTCATCGACCTTTGACAGGTGTGCAAAGTTTGAATTAAATCTGATCGTTCAAAGTAGGACAAAATCGAGCTCAAAGGGGTCGGTTACATACATATATACAGGTGAAGCTAATATATTATAATAATAGTAAAATAAAGTGAAGGTAAAGCTAAAAGCGTGATAAAAAGACATTAAATACAATCTATATCGCAATAATTAAAAATATACAATTAAATTTTAAAAGACTTTATAATGAATTTTCTACATATCGGTATACGAAATCAAGTAAGATACCAAAAATAAGTAACTGTTTATCCAATAATAATGCAGTAATAATAATTTATAATGTAAACAAATAAGAAGAATATAAGTGATACAAGAAAGCGCGTGCATCGTAAAAATTCACTTGCATAATTTATCCAAAATGCGCCGAAAGAACTATAACCTAAAAAAAAACAACAATTCTCTGATCTTGATAACATTGGTAAAAATTAGTTTTAGTTAAATTCAGGGTTAAATACCTTATTTGTTGCTTTTTGCAATATTGAGATTTATTATATAGTCGGAATTAAGAAAAAGTTGCGTTCGATTCTATATTGATGTTCACCTGTGAACTTGTGTTCACAATTTACACTTCATTAAAAAAATTAGAGCTAAGTCGCAGAAATGTTCTCCGATTACTGTTTTAGTTATCCGCATCCTTTTATGTGCCGTACATATTGTGTGTGCAGTGCAGTGCATATGTGCAGTATTATATTTATTAAAAGGAGTCACTTCACAGCAATCTGTGTAGCAATCTGTACATAGTATAAAACAAAGTCACCTACCGCGTCTGTCTGTCTGTTCACGATAAACTTAAATACTACTGAACGGATTTTCATGCGTTTTCACCAGTGGATAAACTGATTCATGAGGACGGTTTTGGTATATAATTTGTCTAGGATTTTATTATATACAGGGCGGGACAGCATCTGCCGGGCCCACTAATATATGATAGTTGGCAACAGCGCATAGATTCGTAATCATCTCCACACAACTGTTCATAGTATTTTAACCTTAGTACACGGAATTTGAGTTTCCATATACAAATTAAAATTTACAGAAATACATTCTGCATATGAGATTACACAATAATCATTATTAACTTAATTAACTGGGACTAATTTTAAACACGTGATATATACGATGCATAACATGGTTTATCCGTGACCACAGATATATATTTTCACCGATACGTTTACACAACGGAAATTAAACTTTTGCGACACGCGACCTGTTTAATTAACAAGTTTTATGGTATTAATTAATTATTACGTTGTATGGTATTATTACAATTAGCAATTGTGTTAATATTTACTAGTAAAGTCAGATTCTTAAAGCGTACGAATATTCATTCCCACATATATACACATATAAGAACTATATGGGTATACATATACACTTAATATAAGTATTATTTTTGGTTTTTTTTTGTTATATCACAGGAGGCAATCGAACAGATGGGTAACCTGATGTTAAGTGATCACCACCGTCCATAAACACTTGCAACACCAGAAGAGTCGCAAGTGCATTGCCAGCCTGTTTTTGCGAGAAGGAGGAGTGGGGAAGTGGTGAGGGGGGAGGGGAGTTGGGTATCCGGCGCTCTCACTGACCGAACGAAACGCAACAATGCAAGCATTGTTACTTCACATCGGTTTTCTGTGAGAGGATGGTACTACCCCGGGAGAGCCGACCCGTTCATGCTGAAACCAGTAGTAGCTGCAGCGTGGCTGTACCACCTAGAAAAGTAGGTGCGACAGTAGTAGCATTGTTAAGTACTTTATATTCTATGTAATTGTATGTATTGGTAATTGTTTTTTTTATTATTTATTTTTATATTCCTTTTTTTAAATTGCAAGTTATGTAATTTAATTATCAATATATTACTTTGTATAGAACAGTTTTGGTCAACCATATAATAAAAAAAAACATATAAATCTATATACCGAGTGACTGTTTAGTCGCCAGTAATATTTTACAGGATAATCATTAGTCGATGCTCGTTCTACTTCAATAAAAAATAGTTGCTTAATATTTGACCTAATTATCTGAATTATCTATAAAACTGATATACACTCAACATCAGCTGATTTACGCAAAAACGAACTGGAAAATGAATAACGCCTTGTCGCGCAGTCCGGCCCGCTTCTCGCACCTCAATTCGCGCCCCGGTTCCCATTGTTCGACCGTGCGGCGTTCCCACGATAAGTAGCTACGTAATGATTATACTTGAAAAGGGCCCCTTTAAAATTGTTCATGGAAGCCAGGCCTGATTTTTTTTACGTTTAAAAATATCGTTCCCATAGTTTTAGAACAAAGTTTAACTCAGGTTCTCTTTGTTGTTTATTAGTATATGTTTTGATAGTATTATTTTATATGTCAAATGTGACCATGAACTAATAAAATATTGAAGGATGTGACCCTTTAAATATTCACCTGGTATATACTAATATGATTGTTGGTGAAACTAACTTTTTCTTGTATTTTTTAAGAATGTATAGCAGTAGAGTATCTTGAATTTTTTTTATTGTAGCACGGCAAAATGACTGTACTATGCTTGATGGTAAGCATAGTACAAACTAAAAACAATGGCGACCACCGAGTGATACACTATCCATCGCCGGTTGCCGCTGTCATGCCGGCCTGCGAAATGCTGGATATGCACAGACTGATCCCGAAACGCGACCCGTAGAAGCGAATCACTATGACGGGCTTTTCGCCATATACAAGGTGGTTGCGACCCAGTCAGGCTGTAAAACCCTACCACCTCGCTTTCGCCATTGCCTCGTTCGTTATTCAGTAGGGTGCACCACGTGCAGGTGAGGTTGGCTTGGGTGTCTCAAGTCTTATGATGTTATTCAATACCCCGTATATCCCATACCCCAAATAAATAAATAAATAACGTTTTACGGTTCATGGAATGGAAATGAAAGATTAATGTATCCTAAATGTTAAATTCTCTATCTGTCGGTAAAAGTATGGTCATAACGGTTCACCCATTTTGGTAATTGGTCAGGACAAACAACACAGACGCTTCAATTTATTTATACATAACCGAACTAATATTATATATATGGACGTGAGTTTGTGTGTTACGCTTCCACGTTTTAACTACTCAACCGATTGTCGTGATGTTTTACATAGATGTTGTCAAGGATTCTAAAAAGAACATAGGGTACTTTTCATCTAGAAGAAAATACTGTTTCTGCGAGCGAACCAGCGTGTAAAAGATAGTAGTTTTATAAGTTGAAATATATTTAATAGATATTATTACCATGTGACTTTGCCAATAATGTATAGTTACTTCTAGCGATGAAGTCTCATAAATAACATTTTATTCCCGCGTCGGGCGTAAAAAATGTTTAATAACGAAGTTTGATATATCACCGTGCCCGAGTTATCGACGCCAGGAACTTTTATAATAAAACCGGACTTCCTTATAGTTTGTAGTTTGCGATGCTGATAACGATTTTTACTGACTACAATAATTTAATTTATATCAGAAGTTAGTTATAAGAGTGAACAACTTTATTGTCTAGGTACTTTATAATAATATGATTATTTATTTTAAAATATATTGGATTGATAGCAAGATATTGTTTCGCCGTAAGAGTGGTTATATTATGTAATTAAGTAATTTGTGCACCATATACCTACTACATATTTACTATCAAATGCTCAAGGTTTCGCACTTAATTATTATAAAGATTAAATTGTATATATAATTCAGGGACAATGTGGCTTCTTATTCGTGAAAACATTTAAAAAATTTAATTAGTGTTTATAGAGATTATCTCGGTTTATATTTATAGTATTATCAAAAAGACCCTGGAATATAAATAATATAATAACTATAGTTAATATATGAGATATGCAATAGATGACATTCTTTTAATTTAGAAAAACGGCAATACTACATGGTCTGATATGTGTATATGACCTTTTCAATAGCTATATGAAATTGTAAGTGAAATTAAATTATATACTCCAGTTTGCACATTAAAGTCACGCAGCGTCTATGTATCGCGCTATCGGCTATACCATATAAATATGCTACAAATCTATAGATATAATAAAAATGAAGTGTCTGTATGTAATATCAAAATAAAAAATGTTTACTACTTGGGTACGAAAGTATACACGCTACTGATAACAGAAATGCAATTTTTAAATTTTTTGTCGGTCTGTCTGTTTGTTCCGGGTAATCTCCGAAATGGCTAGACCGATTTTGACATGAATTTCACTGACATTTATTTTAATTTAGAATAGCTGTTAACCGTGGCTTCGCCCGCTGTGCTATCACCAAAACGGTTACATCGATTTTCACGGGATTTTCACTGGTAGATAGCGAAGCTAATAAAAAATAACTGGGGTTATTCTATTTTAGACTAGCTGTTACCCGCAACTTTGTCTGCATGAAATTAAGCAAGATTTCAACTCATTCTTTATTTTTAATAAGATAAATAATTATCAGCTTATAGTTTACAATTCGGCATTATAATTATTAGTAACATTAATGATATAGAGGTCTTCCTAAAAATATCTTAGATTATAAACGTATTACGTAAAGTGTTCCATAACACAATATCTTGCGGAACAGACAAGCGTTTATTTTTTGTATAGTCACAAAATCTTAATTATAGTAATGGCAATGTATATTAAATATAATGTAAATGTAAATCTTAATAATAATAGTTTAAGCTATTGTTTCGTTAGTTCCTTATACAGTGTAATTCAGCACTGACAAACCTCATTTGGCACGCTTTTTGTATATATATATCTATTGTACACGTTACATGTTACTTTTAGTGGCGTGCGCGTCGTACTTACAATTGTCTTTATAGAACGTTTCTGTGATTGTACATAGTCACACAATTCAATAACTCTTTAATACCTACGATTTAAAATAACGCGTGCGGAGCTGCGGGTACAGCTAGTCTATACATATAATAAGAATGTATATAAATGTAACGTGACTGTACTTTTTTTTTTTAATTTTTGTGAAAAAAATTGTTGCTGTTGTCTAGGAATAAGCAATAGAATACATTTCAATCATTTTTAGTAATGTCTGTCTGTCTTTTTGTATGAACACGCATCACTGCTAAAGTACTCTAGAAGCACAATAAAACCTCAAATGATAAATCATAAAGCCTATAAACGGGAGTGACTTAATCTTTGTTTCATTAATATCGGTGCACTTTATCATAAGTTATTGTAATTTGAATGACGGCTCGAGGTAAGTATGAGAGAAAAGTAGTAATCTACGAGTATACTAATATTATAAAACTTGTTTGTTTGGTTGAACGCGCTTATCTCGGGAACTACTAGTCCTTCCTTCGGGTGGTACCTGCACCGGATCGCACGCAGGGAGCCGACCGTCGACTGCCACTCTGTCTGAGTGTGCTGCATGGGGAGAGCAGCGCCGCATTCTGGCGGCGGCGGTAGGAGCGGACTTATCGCTACCGAGCGTGGTTTCGGCCATGCTAATATCGGTGCACTTTATCATAAGTTATTGTAATTTGAATGACGGCTCGAGGTAAGTATGAGAGAAAAGTAGTAATCTACGAGTATACTAATATTATAAAACTTGTTTGTTTGGTTGAACGCGCTTATCTCGGGAACTACTAGTCCTTCCTTCGGGTGGTACCTGCACCGGATCGCACGCAGGGAGCCGACCGTCGACTGCCACTCTGTCTGAGTGTGCTGCATGGGGAGAGCAGCGCCGCATTCTGGCGGCGGCGGTAGGAGCGGACTTATCGCTACCGAGCGTGGTTTCGGCCATGCTCTGCAGCGAACAGGCGTGGCGAACGATGACCTCCTTCTGCGAGGAGGTCATCTCGCAGAAAGAGGCGGCGGAGAGGGCCCGAGAGGTAGACCCTCAAAGTGGCCGTTTCCGTCAACGAAGGACAGGCGGGAGGAAGTGGCGCTTTTCCCAACTCCCCCGTCACCGTAGCCGGACCTGAGGGGATGGGCCGGGGTCCCATCTCCTCATTGCACAGGTCCGGCGGACGAGGGGGGCAGCCGGTGTGTACCCGGTCTGCCCCTCTATAGGTAGGGGCCCGGCGGTCACCTTCCGCGGGCTCTACAAGGTTGATTAGCTTGTTCGATCCCTTGCCGCCCCCACAACAACGGTCTGTCGGTACACCGTGGGGTTTTAGTCTGTGCGAGTTGGACATAACCTACCCTCTCCCCCGGGAGGGAGGCGTATCCATAAGGGATTTCCCCACGTTAATAAAAAAAAAGGAACTACTAGTCCGATTAGAAAATATATTTTTGCGTTAGATAGCTTCTTTATCGAGAAAGGCTATATATCATCACGCTAAGACCAATAGAAGCGGAGCACCAATGAAGAATGTTTCTAAATCGTTTTTTTTCGTTTGAGAGCTTCCTCTGCATGTTAGCGTTAGCCCAAAGTAACTATTCCACGCGGACGAAGACCCGGGCAGAAGCTTGTATCAATAATAAAAACGTTTAAAAGGAGAAGTTTTTATAAAATTATGTTTAACCTATTTAATGTAACAATATATAAATAAAATATCAACACCGATATACTACGTATATACAATATATACATATAAAAACATCATACATAAATAAAAGTATAATAAGTCAACATCAAGTACTAAATACAGCATTAACCAGATAATTCTGCTAACTGAGACTGGTAAAGCCGACGTACCCTGACTTTAAAACTGAAACGGTTACCTGACATCCTGATTTCATAAGGAAACGCATTCCATAGGAGAATAGATTGGATAAAGAAAGAGGAATGTACAAGACCGGAAGTATGGACAGGACAGCAAAGAATAAGATTATTAGAAGAGCGAAGGTTAAGGTTATGATTAGAGCATAAAAACTGAAAATGTGGAGTTAAATAAGAGGGAGTGTTGGGAGAAAATAGAAGAGAATACAGAGTTGTCAGAGCCTGCAAACTTCCACAAACACAATTCACTTATCTATAGTAATGATGCGAGACAATATCAGTGCTCAGTGACTCTTGGTTTCCATTCATCTTGTTCAGGTATTTCTAGCTTACTATATTTTATTTCTTTTTACTTATATATAATATAAAATAAATCAGTGGGCAAATTAAACCGTGGTTGCAGTCATTTTGAAGCTCGCTTTCATGATTGTTTTCATATTCACACCGATGTCACGATGTTCCGAAAAGAATTCTGCTGTAACGCATGATGGCACGCTTTATATACCTTTCAATCAAAGAGGATGGAAAACTCTGGAAGGTGGACGTCATTACTCGAACGATTCGATAAAGATCGATACGGACTATTTTTAGAACCCTATTGTATATTGTTCCGTTTCCATGCGCGATTAGTTTTTTTTTTATAGTAGCTCGGCAAAGTGACTGTACTGTGCCTGATGGTAAGCACAGTACAATCCAAAAACAATGGCGACCACCGAGAGACATACTATCCATCGCCGGTCGCCGCTGTCATGCCGGCCTGCGTAAGTATCTCTTCACGTTGCGCTTGAAGGACCCCATGTCATAGGAAGAAGGAAACACACTGGCCGGGAGTTTGTTCCACAGCTTCACGGTACGGCAAAGATAAGATGTTGCGAACTTTTTAGTTCGTGCCCAGATAGGATTTACCGTAAAACTGTGGCTCCGAAGACCAGCACGTGTGGTGCGGTTATGAAAAGGAGAGGAAGGGATCAAGTTGAATAACTCTTCAGAACACTCGCCATGATACAGACGGTAGAACACGCTCAGTGAGGCAATGTCTCTGCGCAACTGAAGCGACTCTATGAACTCTGTAATGTCTGCATCATTATGGAAAAGGAAGGATCCTCCATGCAGCGCAAACGACGACAGCATACCTCCGACCGTACATACACACATACACCGGCTTTAGCTTGAAAGTTGTCCTCAAGCTGGTAGCCGGGATAGTGCAAGTGATATTCTTGTTTATTTGTATCTATTGTGAATATAGTGTATAACAATAGTATACCTACGCATTGAATATACTTATATGATACACTTATTATTTCAAGTTATATTCAATGTAACCAATAATAAAAATAAATAAATAAGTAATAATAAATTACAAACACAATTTACAAGCGAATTTTCAACTAAACTATTCTGGGTATGAATAGAAGGTCTGTGTTAATATATAGGATAGAGAAAGGAGAGAATATACGATAAGAAACCAAAAGTTTTTTTTTATAGTTTTCCTACGAAACTAACCCCAAGCTGAGGCAATAAAATTTATTAGCATCCTTGTTCAGTGTATCTCGGCGCAGTGTTATTGTGTGTTATCTACTTTCTGAAGTTTCTCTTTCGTCGTTGATGTTCGCTAAGAAGCTCCGGTACTCGTACTGACCTAAAGATTGTATGCCTTTTCAAGGCACATTGTTTGTTCAAATAAATATAATATGTAAAATTTGTCTATTATTGTGTAATTGCATTTGTTGTCTATAGAATGCTATCTCGCTATTGTGTTCTAACTGAGTAATATATAGATTATCAATTGCCGTGTATTTGTTTTATAAAAATTAAATAGTTAAACAAAAGGCTTACTGCTAAATCCTTGGAAACTCTATCGAATCTTCCTTCAGTTTGTCTGAACCTTTTTAAAGTAAAATGTTGAGATGAAGCCACAGCATGTTAATAGGGCCTTTTATAGAATCTTGTAGGTGGTAAAGCCACGCTGAAGCTATTATTGATTTCAGCAAGAATGGGTCGGCTCGCCTGGGTTAGTACCACCCTCTCATAGAAAACCGACGTGAGTAACAGTGCCTGCATTGTTGCGTTTCGTTAGGTCAGTGAGAGCGCTGGAGGCCCACCTCCCTTCCCCTCTCCTCTCCCCCTCCCTCCCTTTCCCCCAAACACAGGCTGGCAACGCACTTTCGACTACCCTGGTGTTGTTAGTGTCTATGAACGGTAGTGATCAGTTAACATCAGGTGACCCACCTGTTCGTTTGCCTGCTATGACATAAAAATAAAATAAAAATGGAAGTCATTTGATTAGGTACCACATGTCACGTGTAATTCAAAGCCAGTCTTCTCTCTACAGTTATTGTTTTATTGAAGTTACATCGTTGTTTACTATAAGAAAAAATGTTGGTCATTGGTCAAATATGAAATCAAAAAGTGATAAAAATAATTGGTAATTTATCTAGCATGTTCTCTACTTTCAAGGTTTGAAATGGTAAATTAGCTTAGTAATATATTACTCGTAATCAATTTTAGAAATAGTTTTGAAAACGAATACCTTTCTTCGTATAATTCAGTCCTTCCCGATGAAGGAAACGTGTTCGTAACTAAACATGCCGACGGATGGGAAACAAAATCGAAAAGGGACTGCAATCTCTGTATCTATTCGAGTCAATTGAACGGAAAATCTTATAACACAACAGTAGCAGGAAACAGTAGGTACCGAGTGGGACAACCCTACGATTTGGATATCCCTCTGAGATTTAAGCTTAGGTTTTTACCCTATAAATTGTGTAACCATTTGAGCGATGGATATACGTTTGTAAGCAAATTACGCTATCCAAACTTTCGTAGCGTCATTGATTTTTTCGGTCTTTACTTTTAACTTAAATAAATAGTGAGTTATATTAGTGTTATTATAGTGTTATATTATTCAGCTGTGTGGTAAAATATGGTAAGAAAGTAAAGAGATCAGAACTGCTTTCAGTTACATCTACTGGGATAATAATAGGTGCTCGGTGATGACTTACAACTAGCCAACTAGAAAGGTAGGTAGTACAAAATACCTTACTACGTGAAAATTACACGCCCCGGATTCCCTTCCTGATTATTTTCAACACGTGTCATTGGTATTGTTTAAATTCTGTTCTAAAAATATTTACTGTAATAATAATTTAAAGGAAAATTTAAAAGGCCTGGAAAGTCTTATAATACATTATTTTGAGTCTTGCAATGTCAGTCCTTGATTCCTAATTCAATTATTTATAGTTACAAGTGGACGCCCAGTGGTCGACTTTCGACCATAGTTCATTGATTTTTTTAAGTTTGAATTTTATTAGGGTAAATTTCATTGTTGAATGTAGAATGAAAAAGGGTAATTGGAACGTAAGAGTAAAATAATACATACAGTCGAGCATAGCAACCTCCTTCTCAACCTTTTTTGAAGTCCTGTATTGACAGATGTCAAAATGTCTTTTTTTATTTACATGTGTGTATATGTTGTGTAAAATTGAAGTATTAGTGTAAGTAATGCATATTTTAATTAATTTAATGTACTTCTAATGCATTTTATATATAATAAATAGGTTTCTGCACTTCTCCTTCATATATACTTTAACTATACCAAGTTCACGTTCATCTGTTCGTCCAATTCCGTTAAAAAGGGATACAAAGATTAGGCTTCACGTATTAATATATAGATTTATAAGCCTATCATTTTTGGCAATAACATCACTCAGACATCCAGCATCCAGACGCTACTGTGGCTAAAAGGCTATCAATGAAGGGCAGGGAAATATTAGTTTCATCAGATTTATTTTAAAGACACGCCTTAAAGGAACACGATGATTGCTTCAAGTGTTATCTACTATCGTAGGTATTATATAAAGTGATTTAACCCAACTATCATTAGTTTACAGTATTGGTAAAAACAGATATCTCAAATCATTCGTTCAAAAGTTAAAGTGCACCGGAAAACGATACACGAGGCAGAGAGCTCAGTAAATACAGGAAACGATTTGTCTACGTCTTGGAGGGAAGTCTAACTTTTTCCTTCGAGCGCGCGAAGTGTTAACATCGGCTTATGCCGCTCGGTGTGACTAAACCGTTGGGTTTACTTGAAAAAGACGTCGGTATCAACGAAGATTTGATGTGTATATTGATTATTATATTGCTATGTATGCGAATTTGTACATATAAATATAATTCTAGTACTTGTTGTTTACCCGAGCTAATCTCCAAAACACCTGACCTACTTTTGCAGATTTCTACTAATAAGTGGAGCTACATTACGTTTTTTAATATGAGTTTAGCAGTAATAATAAAATTTGACAGGAATATCGTACAATTTGCAATTTTATTACAGTGGTTAAGTAGTAATGGAAAAAAATACTATAAATATTGAAACGTTCAATGTATTAAATACCTTTTTTCTATTGTTTTTGTTTTTGTACAAACGTAGATTATGGTGAAAGATAAAAACTTACAAAAGATTTTTATCTTGTTACGCCAAAGAAGTACAACTTCTAACGCGTGTACATAAAGTACACTCACACGTAATATAGTTTCATTATTGTGAGCAGTTGCGGTAAAATCACGTAACACTTTGATATGCCACAAAAGCTCCTCAGAATGTTTAAATAAAATACCAAACATTTTCTTACAATACAGAAGCCAAACTTAAGATGATACCTTGTAATAATTCCGACCTAGTAATAGCAATAATAATCTACAATAATGATTATTGACTGCCCAAACAATAAGAAGGAAGAAAAGAACACGTACGGAGTCCTGGTCTAGTATGATCAAATACACCAGAAATATTCTTAAGAAACCACTTATTTTTAATACTTAGTTTTACTGAATTAAGTTTCAAATAAATTGAAGTCATAAAATAAACCAAATATCTTTAATGAAATCATTCTGTAAAGACTATATTATAAGGTCATTTTTAAAATGTTATTGTTTTATTTTAATGTTATAAATACGAAAGTAGCTGACAGAAGTCGGCGCTTAATAAGGTAAATTCACATTATTTGCCGCCTCCGAAAATTATTCCGCGTTTAGGAAATAAAAAGACACCCTTTTCAACACGACGAGGCGTCTGAATAATTTGTTGTGACAAATCGTGGGCCTATTCAAAACAAACGGCTGTCGCAGAGTTAGATTTACGTAGCTTTTGTACGGCCAGGGCGGAGTTAACGTCGTTCGGGCAATTTAGAAGACATTTTTCTGCGTTTGTAAGTAAAAAGTCTAGTTCTGATTCAGTTATATTACTTAAGCTTCGCAAGATAAATTCACCGTGTATTCTTTGTTGTAAGAAGACGGCGACATTTTTTTTCAGTAAATTATAATCGATTTTGTATGTTATATTTTTGTTACACTGTAGTTGATGGTAAGTACGGGGAAATGTAAAAACGATCAGCGTGCAAATTTTTTCGCACTTGGTTATAGGCAAAAGTTAAGTCTGTGTGATAAGTCTACAATTAAGTGCACGGTTGTACAATTCGAGTTAGTTACAGATATACTACGGCCCACCATACTGTGGTGGCGATTCAGTCAGGCACAATTGTCATGTCCTACCGCCCGGCGAATGTAATTGTAAAAATTAATGAAAATAAAAGAGTGATTGAACCAACGCGATCATCAGAGGCCGGCACAGATTGCTGGGTCTGTGAAAACATAGCTGCTATCAAACCAAATGATGAAAATTATGACTCATTTGATGATTATACTCATTTAACCAGTTGACTGGGTCAGTTTTGTGGATTTTTTTTATACTAGCTAGGCAAAAACAAAGGAGAAGTAAGATGCATTCTGAAAACAGAGGCGATTGTAAAAGTGCCTCTTCACGCCTCACTATATATCAACCATTTTTCGTTGAGATTGTGTTAATCAAATAAAAAATACGTTGATAAATGATAATTTTATTATACTACGGTGAACCTCAAAACAAAACAATACTGAAAAGTATAGACTCAGAACATGGTGTAGGGATTCGAAATCTTTTATTCGGAATGGTCCTAGATATACAATAATAATATCCGTTTCATAAAATCAAACTACAGAAATTAAAATAACTATATCATAGACTTTTGAATACTATTTATTTACTACAAAAACGAGAAAATGTAATATGTTGTTTTTAATAATAATAATTTTATTTCGTAAATAGATATTTATATAATATCCAGATACTTTTTATCAATTATTACTTTAATATTTCATTAATACTTTAATTTAAGTCCTCACTATATAGGCCGCCATCATGATTTCAATTAGTCAATACAACTTCTGTGATCAATCGATTGATTGATACTACTCTTTTACATTAATAAAACCTTAATTATTAAACAATAATTAAAACACAAATTTTAGAGAATAATTTTGAAGTAGTTATTTTATATATTTTATACGGTTGTAGCAATTATTCTATAATGAATTCATAGACAAATTCATTAATGACAAAGGAGTGACATCATATCCACATTATGGAACATTCGTATAGCGTACATACATACCTTACATATATAGACATCGGGAAGTGATATTGTTAATTGGCAAGCAAACAGACGCTCATTATATGAAACGTAATTGCGATTTCTATTGTGTCTATGTAATTTGATTAATAATTTGATAATTTACATAAATTATTTGTAATTTTGATAAATTTTTAAAATAGCGTATTAAGTTAAATAAACCTAGTTTAATAACGTTTTGAAATATAATAAAAAATTGGTTGTCTGTAAAGTCGGATTACGGATGATAATTTTACATGATTACGTCATAAGAAAATATTGATGAAAAGGTGCATACTTTTAGGAATTGAATTGAATTATTATCACTGAATTATCATTATTTTGTAAATTACAAAGAAGGAGTTAATTGAATATTATTTTTTTTTCGATAAATTAACATTTATATGCACTCGTTAATTCAAATACTCAGGCGGAACGTATCTTTAAGCCTTACGTTCGGTCTCATCAGCGCTAACAGCAATGTAGCCCGGTGAAGCTGTTAAGGCCGTACAAGGCAAATAACGTAGTCAATTCGAAAAAAAAGCGCTAACAGCAAGTACTTATACCATATGATTCCCATGTGTGAACGCAATATTATTATTCGTTCCATGAGCTACTTACCTAATTCAATGAATTCCAATTTTTCAAGACTCCACATCGCTTCGTTTCCCTCGTTTTAAGTTATTCATTAGTTAGCATTTCTAGATCTCAAACTACCTCAATGCGAAATGTTATTGCAATCGGTTCAGTGGTTTAAATGTGAAAAGATAACAAACGAGCATACCTACAAGGTTCTTATAAAAATAATCCATTACAAAGAGTTTCGTATGACTGTGTATTTTTCAGTAAGGCATGTTATAAAGATATTTCATAGACATATTTTTAAAATTTTTAGTCTTTAAGAACGTATAAAGACTTATTAAAATATTTGCTATTCATGATGTAGATTCCATCCTAATATTAATAAATAGTTACTTCAACACATAGGTATTATAATTGTTAGCAGCCAGAGTGGTTGCGTTGTAAAATAACATTATAAGTAGGTGATTTTTTTTATTGTAGCACGGCAAAATGACTGCACTGTGCCTGATGGTAAGCACAGTACAGTCCAAAAACAACGGCGACCACCGAGGGACACAGTATCCATCGCCAGTCGCCGCTGTCATGCCAGCCTGCGAATAGCTGGTTATGTACAGACTGATCCTGAAACGCGTCCCACAGAAGCGAATCACTATGACGGGCTTTTACGCCATATACATGGTGGTTGCGACCAAGTCAGGCTGTAAAACCCTACCACCCCGCTTTCGCCATTGCCTCGTTCGTTATTCAGCAGGGTGCACCACGTGCAGGTGAGGTTGGCTTAGGTATCTCTAGTCTCAGTTCAAACTGTGCTAGTAATTTCTCCCCGAACAGATTACTAGCACAGTTTGAAGACTTTCTCGAGGAAATGGGCGTCTTCACCGGGCGAATCCGACCTTGCCCCAATCTTATCGCTCGCGACTTTAACGCTAAATCGTCTGCTTGGGGTTCATCTGTAACAGACGCGAAAGATAGACTGCTGCACGAGTGGACAATCTCACTAGGTCTCAACATTGTCAACTGGGGGACGGTGCACACCTGTGTGAGACAGATAGGTGGTTCAATAGTCGAACTGACTTTTGCCACCGCAGAAATTGCGGGGCGAATCCGAGACTGCAGGGTGATCGGTGATGTCGAATCCTTATCCGACCACTGGTACATACGATATACCATTTGCCGCACACTACCAATGCCAGCCTCGAATATAATCGCCTCGCTATCTACGAGATGGACTAGCAAACGTTGACCTACTTACGGAGGCCGCTATACCGCAACCCGAAGGCCCTGTAGATATCGTAGCCGAACTGGACTGGTTTCGCAACACCATGGTACGAATCTGCAACTCCGCCTTGCCGAGGCTTAAGGCCCCTCCGCCTAGACGTGGTGTATATTGGTGGTCGACCGAAATCGCGGACCTACGGGCCACGTGCATTGTTGAACGACGCCAGTATGAGAGATACCGCAGAAGGCGCCGAGGACGCGACAACATCATTGAAGCGCAACTGTATGAGACCTACAGGGTTGTGAAAAAGACTCTTCAAGTAACCATCAAGAGAGCCAAAGCACAGGCAAGGGAACAGCTTCTTCAAGCCTTGAACAACGATCCCTGGGGACGAGCGTATCGCTCAGTATTGGGCCGCCTGAGACCTTGGGCCCCTCCTATCACACAGACTCTCCAACCAAGGCTGCTGGATAATATCCTCGATACTCTATTCCCAAGGTTGCTGGAACAATCGACAGTCCCAATTGTTCACCCCGTAATTGAAGGGCAAAGTAGCGCTGGTGAAAGATCTGAAGTCTCGGAATCCGAACTGGATGCAGCGGTTGCGAGACTACGTCGGAAGAATGCAGCCCCAGGACCGGACGGAGTTCCAGGACGAGTTTGGGTTCTCGCAATGGATGCTCTCGGCGAACGTCTTAGAAGACTGTTCACTGAATGTCTGTCGTCTGGCATCTTTCCCGCCCAATGGAAAATCGGTCGGTTGGTTCTTTTAAGGAAGCAGGGACGGCCTATGGAATTACCATCGGCCTATAGGCCAATCGTGCTTCTCGACGAAGTTGGAAAACTTCTCGAGCGCATTATTGCACGAAGAGTGGTTAACCACCTTACCACAACGGGCCTTGGTTTATCTGACCATCAATTTGGATTCCGGGAAGGCCGATCAACCGTGGACGCAATTCTTCGGATTAAGACCTTGACTGATGAAGCCCTTTCCCGACACGAAGTGATGCTGGCAGTATCAATTGATATTGCCAATGCTTTTAATAGCATCCCGTGGGCAACGATCAGGAGTGCACTGCAGTATCATGACGTGCCTCGATACTTGTGTAGGATAATTGAGTCCTACCTGCAGGACAGGCATATCATTTACAATGGGCAAGATATGGCTACTCATCAAAGAGAGGTGCTGTGCGGAGTCCCACAGGGATCGATCCTTGGACCACTTCTATGGAACGTCTCCTATGACTGGGTGTTAAGGGGCGCCCTACTGCGTGGCTCCGCCTTGACGTGTTATGCGGACGACACGATTGTAACCGCGCGTGGGAAAACGTTAAGAGAGGCAATCCAGCTGGGATCCGCGAGCGTGGCACACGTAGTCGCAAGGATAAGGAGGCTGGGACTCCATGTCGCCTTGGAGAAAACAGAAGCCATGTGTTTCTATGGTCCACGTTCTGTACACCCAGCCGATGCACACATGGAGATAGGAGGGGTCCAAGTCAAGATCGGCTCCAAGATGAGATACCTGGGGCTCACCTTGGACAGCAGGTGGTCCTTTGTTGACCACTTTAAAGAACTCGAGCCAAAAGCGATGCGGAGTGCTACCGCCCTTGCAGGCTTAATACCCAACCTCGGGGGCGCCGGATCTAGGTGCCGCTCGCTTTACACAGGCGTAGTACGGTCGATGGTGCTGTACGGGGCTCCTGTATGGTGCGAAGCCCTATCGCCGAAAAACGTCGCCGTGCTAAGGAAAGTGCAACGGATTATGGCTGTAAGAACTATTCGCGGCTATCGGACAGTCTCTCACGATGCTGCATGCCTCCTAGCGAGTTCCCCTCCTTGGGAGTTAGCAGCTCTGTCCAACGCCGTCATGTACTCGTGGAGATCTGAGAGGATGACCAGAGGCGTGAGGACTGCTCCCAGAGAAGTCGAGGCTCAGAGGGCATACCTTCATGAGGAGGTCCTACAGAGGTGGTCCGAAGATCTGGAGACACCCAGTGCAGGTTTCACGACCGTCGAAGCGATCCGCCCGAGGTTAAAGGAATGGGTAACCAGACCACATGGTTCGCTGACATTCCGTTTGACCCAAGTTTTGACAGGTCATGGGTGTTTCGGCGACTACTTATGCCGAATTGCCAGGCGCGAACCGACGACCAGATGTCACCATTGTGACTTATGTGACACTGATACAGCTATGCACACCCTACAGGAATGTCCTGCCTGGGAAGACCAACGTGCAGAGCTAGTCGCCGTGGTAGGACCAGACTTGTCCCTGCCATCGGTAGTTCGTGCACTGCTTAAGGACGAAATGTCATGGACGGCTATCCTGACGTTCTGTGAAAATGTTCTCCGTCAAAAAGAAGAGGCAGAACGGGCTCGAGAACGGGAGCCAACAGCCACCGCTATGCGACGTGGTAGAGCGAGACGCAGAGGTAGGAGGGTTGCCTCTGACTTTATGCCTCCCTAACATCTGCCGAGGTGAAGGTCGTACGAGCCGCACCCGTTGCCGTTTAAAGGCCTGGAAGACAAGTACTTCTATTCCTTCACAGTCGCTTTTTGGCAGTATAGGCCGGCGTCGGTCTCGCGGACTCTCCCGGCAACTCCATCTGCCATATGTGGAGGTTCGTGTTCGGCTGTTGGTCTGTCTTGTCTTTGTCCTTTGCCCTTGTCTGTGTGTTTTGTGTTGGTCGGTCGGTCTTGGGCCAGTTGGGTTCGGGTCCATTGGTCGGGGGTCAATTGGTCGTTGGTCGGGGGGTCGTTCGTTTTTGCTTGGTCTGTGTCTGTCTTGTCTTATTTGTGTATTTGTGTTGGTCGGGCGGTCGTGGGTCGGTCGGTCTGTTCGGTCGGTCGGTCTTGGGTCGGTCGGTCAGTGTGTTCGCTTTTGTATGTCATTGGTTTGTTTGTGTCTTTTTTCTCTCTTTGTGTCTGTTTCTTTCTTACTTGTCTTTGTCTCTGTCAGGTACCGCTAAGTTGTACCTTCCCTCCCTAGGTACCGCTTAAGTTGTACCTTCCCGTTGTCGATGTGTGATTTTTTCCGTATCACACCTGTGGAGCAATTTCCCGACAGTGGGTGGGGGCGCCCGCTGTCATTGATGGGAACCCGTGGAGCGAAGCACGGGCCACGGCCGCTGCTTCAGGAGGAAGCACGAGGGTGCTTGACACCCTCGAGACGTAGGTCGACCCGTTGACCATCTGCGGGCGACTGGAGCGCGTGACCAGAGCGCGGAGAATGCTCGCGCAATCCAAACCCTGGCCACGTTTCGCGCCGTGCGGCCGGTGGGGTTTTTAGCCGGTACGAGTCGCGGCATCACCCTCCCGCTGTTGCCCCTTGTCCCCCGACAGCTGGAGGCGTATCCTATGCAGGATTTTCCCCATCATAAAAAAAAAAAAAGGTATCTCTAGTCTTATGATGTTATTTGTCACCCCTTACACTCCTTTGAAACCCCATACACAATTTTAACAAACTTAACGACAAATTAAAAGAAAGCTCTAAATGTACATAAAACACGTGAATAGTATTTTCTATGTAGAGGATTTTAATTCATTCGATGACAATAAAGTTTGAATTTATTGAAGTGCATTACCGATACACACAAATAAAACACTTCATCATCCGGGCGATCATTTAAATATTATCCATTCGTACAATATATATTAATTTCACTATCTATGACTGAGACATTAGTCATGTATTGTTCAAATTCAGTCATTATTAAATATTCAGTGGCAATTATATTAAATGGATTTGTTTATATTGAAATATAGATAAAATCTTCAAATAGTATTAATTTCTTAGAATTCTTTCTGTTAGAATTATTAGTTTGCATGCAACATTAGTTTTATTGTTTTCTAGTTGTCCCGCCCTGATTAAAAAAAATCCTTGATAAATTATACACTAAAACCTTCCTCATGAATCATTTTATCTACTGGTGAAAACCGCATGAAAATATGTTCAGTAGTTAACGAGTTTATCGCGAACAGACAGACAGACAGACGCGGGGGGACTTTGTTTTATTCTATGTAATGATGGTAGTTGACACCTGCAACTTCGTCTGCGTTGTCTATTATTTTAATAATACATATTTTCTACAGAGATAAAAATATGAAAAAAATTAAAGCAATAATATATTTTGCTTAGAAAATTGCTTTGTGAACAATGTTATCCGATTATTCTCTCTCTTGCGCATACACACTACGCCGCTAGCCCAACTTCACACTTTGCTCAACGCGTAATGGTTATAAAATTGTAGTTTCTTAAAATTTAATAAAAAAGTGCGTGCGTACAAAGTACACATGTCAAAAGTGAAACTTCTTTGGCGAACTAATTTATAAGTATTGTTTATATTTACAAATCTAAAATTTTAGAATTCCGAGACTTGAAAAATAGATGAAAAATCTGCGTTTACTGCAAATGACGTCACTTCCGTTGTATACCTGCGTGACGTTACATCTGTAAAAATTTTACCCTCATGCACCTAAAAAGTTTCACTTCAAAAAAAAGTTAAGATTTAGTGATCATTTTTTAGACAACAACTAAGTGTCTAAAATAAAACTAAAACAATATCATCGATATCTAGCCAGTAGCTTTTGCTTGCACACTTTTGATAGAGTGAACCGATATTAATGGAACAAAGAATAAATATCACCCAAGGATATGCTTTATGATTTTCTCGGTGACTTTTTATCATAAACGTTGTATTTTAGCAGTGCAAACAGCAAACGGACAGGGAAATTTCCCAAAATTATATAAATATACTTAATTACTTATTCTCAGTCACTTGCAACAATTTCTAAACAAGAATCTGAAAAGGGCAGACATATTTAATTTACACTCTACTAAAGGCAATAAAAATATAAACTGTTTAAAATATACAAGTATTGTTATGGAGTGTGAAGTTTTTTCTCATTAGCATTACATAAAAATATAGTGCTGTCGTGAATTGGCATGAAAGCGTTGTCTGCAATTACTTAACTGTTCGTAGAAGCACCTCGTCGAGACAGAATCGTACATAGTTCGACACACCCTGAAAGACTATTGACCAAAAGCCATTGTGCTATACATGTAACAGTATCATTTTAATATTATATATGAATATTTGTTACGCTCGCACGTCTTAGCTAATCAACTGATTGTTTTTTTTTTTACTTTATTTTTGACAAACAATCTTTTAGATTATTACTGCCATTATCAAGTAGTTAATAGTATTTCAAGTTCTTCTTCCATTCCATTTTGGCAACCAGTCTTCTAGTAGACTATCGCTGCCATTGTCAAGTGAGTATCGATATTACAAGTTCCTTGATGTAATTTCAATGAACTAACAAGATGGTGGCCAACAAGAATTTTTGTGGCATCTCAGAATTCATGGTCCGTGGTATTATTTACCATTCACTTCACTTATGCACAATAAACAAACTATATTACATAAAACACCACCAATTTTACACAATATAGAGTCAAGATTATGAATAAAAAATAAAATCCACTACATGCCAGACCAAAATCCCGCCAAAAACTCCAACTGATTGTTTTCAATTCTTGTCAGGGGTACAGAAAAGTGGTTTTCGTTCAAGAAAAAAAGTACTGTTTCCGAGGTCAAATTTACATTAAAGCGAGGGAAACGAAGCGATGTTGAGCGTATAACGTATTTCTTAGCATTTAAAATTTTTATGCCTGTCTGCTCGTTTAAATTATTGAATTGAATTTACTGAACTACTGAACTGATTACGATGTTTGGTAAGTTAATGTTTTAAATGATATTGTAACTTAAAGGTATATTTCTATATATATATAAATATAGATATTTATATTATAGGGGCCAATGAACAGGCGGGTCACCTGATGGTAAGTGATCACCGCCGTTCATAGATACTAGCAACACCAGGGGAGTCGCAAGTGCGTTGCCAGCCTGTGTTTGGGGGAAAGAGGGAGAGGGTAAGGGAGGTGGGCCTCCGGCGCTCTCACTGATTGAACGCAACGCAACATTGCAAGCACTGCTATTTCACGTCGGTTTTCTGTGAGTATTATATATAAATTTCTTCTGTACGTGTGTATGTCACTGAACTCCTCCTAAACGGCTGGACCGATTTTAAAGAAATTTTGTGTGCGTGTTCCAGTGGATCCGAGAATGGTTTAGATTCACAATTGGACCCGGTAGGTGGCGTTGCGGTTGACTATTAGGGTTTTTTTATTATCAAGGCAGGACAACGTCCGCCAGGTCCGCTAGTTATATATAAATTTCTTCTGTACATGTGTATGTCACTGAACTCCTCCTAAACGGCTGGATGGATGTTGATGAAATTTTGTGTGTGTGTTCTAGCTGATCCGATAATGATTTAGAGACAATGGAACCCGGTAGGTGGTGTTGCGCTTGAATTTTAGATTTTTTTTATTAACAAGGCAGGACAACGTTAATCCGGCCCGCTCGTATGTATATTTTTTTTTTTATATTATAGGAGGCAAACGAACAGACGGGTCACCGGATGGTAAGTGATCACCACCGTCCATAGACACTAGCAACACCAGGGGAGTCACAAGTGCGTTGCCGGCCTTTTATAGAAGTATACGCTCGTTTCTTAAAATTGTTAAATTGTTTGGAAATACTGCCGCTGGGAGTTGATTCCACAAGGTCGAAGTACGAGGCAGAATATAAAAACATACTTTAACTTTGCGGAAATTCGTGATATAATATTATATTGGACGTTACTTTGCCCTTTCCAGGCGGAAGTGCTAAAGAACGTGCACTATAATATACAATCGTATGATATTGTAAATACATACTGAAATAAAATGCAATTCGTCCGAGTTATTTTATTATCACGTAATTAAAAAAAAATCTATAGTTACAATAAAATAGTTTCTTTACTATTTGAACGTAAGAGTAAAATAATACATACAGTCGAGCATAGCATCCTTCATTCATTCACAACCTTTTTTGTAGGCCTTTATTGACAGATGTCAAAATGTCTTTTTTATTTGCATGTGTGTATATGTTGTGTAAAATTGAAGCATTAGTGTGAGTAATGCATATTTCAATTAATTTAATGTACTTCTAATGCATTTTATATAAAATAAATAGGTTTCTGCATTTCTCCTCCATATAAACTTTAACTATGCCAAATTTCACGTTCATCCGTTCGCCCAATTCCGTTAAAAAGGGATACAAAGTTTAGGCTTCACGTATTAATATATATGATACTGTTAATCATGTGCTTGTAACCTCCTAGCCTAAACGACTGCCGCGCCTGCAGATCATTTTTATGACTACACAATGTTTACGCTAACTGAGTAAAGTCTGCACCTAGCATGCACTGTATTTAAATCGGATTTTAACGATATTTAGACACGAAATACTCTTAGAGTTACTATTTTAAAAGCGTTTACTGTTATTAACTACTAGAGACTGCCCATCCCGGCTTCTTTTGGGTGTACGAACGAAGAAAATGAGATCATGAATTGAAAGCAATATCAGTTGAACTTCACTTTGTCAGCTCAGTGAATATTTTTGAAGATCTCTCTGGCAGAAGAAGCGATAGTGCCTTAGTCAATAACACGTTCGAACATAGCGTCGATGGACATAAGTTCGAATCTATGCAACTGTATAGGAGCTTCTAGTGATGGCGATGAATTCATAGCATGTTGGTAGAATTTTTTAGTAAATCCGCCTTGCTAGTAGCTACAACGCTTGAGTTGAAAATCTGTCGACAAGCACTTGTACTTCAGCTGGTATACTTAAGAGCCAGTCCCTTCAAGGTTTGACGTGCTTATCGTCTTAGACGACGCCGTCATTTAACATAATATTGTGATCAAACGCTAAAACCTATGAAGCATGTAAGTACAAAATAAACAAACTGTGTCTCATGTAAGAAGTAATATAGGCCCCCCCCTCGGCAGCGGCGCAAGCCTAGGTCCGTTTCCTCGGCGTGGAGCCCTTGAGTACGCTGCTCGCGCGATACAGTGACACAAAATCTTACAACACTGCAACAACATTACACATATCACCTTCACACACGTGCACGCATACATGCTTACACATGAGAGTGGAAGGGTTTTATTTTTGTTTTTCCCTTATCGAACTGAAATAGTTTAGAAAAATTGTCCAACACAAAATACATATAAGAGTTGTTGATAAGTATAAATATGTAGCTTAGGTTAGCTCAGATAGGTTTCGAATTCCATGAATCAGGCAACAACCCAATCCGAAGTGTGCCGCGCACCCTTGAGCTAGTTGTTAAAATAGAAACGGCTGAGTGCCTTAAGCGCTCGCCTTAGTAGTCCGGTGAAGCTGTTAAGACCTTTGTAGGTCAATAGCGTAGTCAGTTCGAAAAAAAAGTATGAAGTAATTTAAAAGGTAATTTAAATTTGAACGTAATTTATCGTTCAATTATTTCTAGTATTTATTAAAGAAACTTGCGAACTAAATTTAACATTACTCAATTGTTTCGGTAACATTTTATTGAAACAAAGATAAATGTTGTATATACGTACATATATATAAGCTATTGTTTGTTAATCTCACATGATCCCACCGTCCTGTGTGTCCGAACCAACGAGTCGAATTAAATCGAACTAAATAATTACCGACGCAGTCCAGTTTTAGAAGCCTGTGGGTCGTGAGCGAGCGAGAGCCGTAGTTCACTAGTGCGAGAGCGTAAATGAAATATGATTAATTCCAAAAGATTGGCAACGGTTGTTTTAATCGGTTATGTCATTTAATAACTTAAAACTTTTGGAGTGTAAGGGGTGTCGAATAACATCTAAGACTTGAGACACTCAAGCCAACCTCACCTGCGCGTGTGCACCCTGCTGAATAACGAAAGATGCAATGGCGAAAGCGAGGTGGTAGGGTTTTACAGCCTGACTGGGTCGCAACCACCATGTATGTGGCGAAAAAGCCCGTCATAGTGATTCGCTTCTGCGGGTCGCGTTTCGGGATCAGACTGTGCATATCCAGCTCTTCGCAGGCCGGCATAACAGCGGTGACCGGCGATGGGTAGGGAATCACTCGGTGGTCGCCATTGTTTTTGGATTGTACTGTGCTTACCATCAGGCACAGTGCAGTCATTTTGCCGTGCTGCAATAAAAAAAAGACTATATTCTTTTCTATGTTATACAATAAGGTTTCGCCATAGTCGCATCTGATTTACAGTTCGCGCCTAACTTTTTGACCGGTTTGAATGTAGCTATCTATATCAGGCAAAAATACGTATTATATTTTATTTATATATAAGATTGAGATAACTTAACGATATTTAATTCCAAATTTATATTCCTACAATAATACTTTTATTTTGTTTTGTACTTATCGCTATATTCAGTGCGGTCAAAAAGTTTGACGAGGGCTGTACTCAATACTGGTAGTTGCTTCACGACAGTTTTTATTATGTAGTAGCAAATAATCATGCCAGCAAATGCACAATATTGTAAATAGTCAATACAGTGTATAGCTATGTCGAATGAACCTTAGTATACGGCAGTCTTGAAGTAATCATAATGAATGGAACACCACGTGTTTTAGATGTGGTAGAGCCACTCTGAAGCTATTACTAGTATCAGAATGAATGGGTCGGCTCGCTCGGTGTAGTACCACCCTCTCACAGAAAACCGACTTGAAGTAACAGTGCTTGCATTGTTGTGTTTCGTTCGGGTACTGAGAGCGCCGGAGGACCACCTCCCCTCCCTTCCCAAACCCTCTCCTCATCACCTCCCCCAAATACGAGCTGGCAACGAATGACGGCTCCCCTGGTGCTGTTAGTGTCTTTGGATGGCGGTGTTCACTTAACATCAGGTGACCCGCCTGTTCATTTGCCTCCTATGATATGTACAAAAAAAACGTGTGTCAGTATGTGTAGCCAATATATGATATTTCTTTTGAATCAGGATACAGTAGTGCGAGCATTGCAACTTGGTGGCAGAAATAGGTGCGCCGTAGTCGACTCTTGCATAAAATCCTACATTTACTTTATTTAAAATATTGAAAAAACAGCAGAACGCTATTAAGCCATACCTTAAAATATTTTTTTTATTGCACAACGAATATGTACAATATGCACAACTTTAGACTGGCTTCAGTTATTCCACTTTTTTTTTGTATTTGTAATTGTGAGCATGAAGTTTGTATGAAATAGAATGTTTGAGAAATTGTACAGAAAACTGAACAATATCAATATAAAAAAAGTGAGAAAAAAATTATGGTTCGATAATTCATTTATCTTCAGGTCAAAGTATACAAAACTTGTTTAAAAATATTTTGAATAAGTATTCAAAGAGATCAATGCTTAATAACCATTAACTAATAATCGCTTTAAAATTTAAATAGAAGATAGATAATATATAAATTATCTTATCTTCGTTTTCTAACTTTATAGATTTAACCCATTATGTTATATCGTTCTATTCATTTCCATACATATAATGTAAAACAGCTAGCGATTAAGTTTTTTTACGCTGAAAAGCTTCAGCACTCTCAGAGGCTTAGGCAACGTAACATGAAAGGTAAGCTGATGGTACTGGGCAGATATTCGACTGAGCTTAATCACTTAAGCCCTAAATAAATTACAACTTGTTCGAATATTTTAAATAAAAAAAAAATCTCTTTAAAATTGTTAAATATCCTTGAAATATGGTACGAGTTACTCTTAACTTTTCATGAAACGAAACTGCTTTTCTCTGCGTCAGATAAGAAATTTCTTCAAATGTTTTTGTATATTTTTTTAACAACAAAAGAAGCTATGCGCAATTTTTCGTTGCTCAGTGATTATTACCACAAAGAAGACGTATTTTATTCACTCGTTGTGACTAACGACTTTGTTTATATTTTCTTTTGTTTAAAATAAATATATATACACTTGACTCCCTCCGTGCAATTTGAAATCAGTGAAATGTTTTAAATCATACATTATTAACTATTATCTACGGCATCGTACAGGCTGACTATGCAATAACGAATGCTGGATTCTTTATTTTATATCTGTATATAAAAAAATGACTGATTAATGGAAAAGTGACGGATTCTCCATAGAAATATCATCCTGTTTTTTCACCACGTTAGAGATTGAATTTCCAAAAATGTTTAGTGCCTCGTATGCAAATTTTTACGGCACCTAGCTCCAGTAGTTTTGGTTATTTATTTATTTATTTACAAGGCACACATTACAGATAATAAGTAACTATGTTTACAATTACAATTAATAGTTTTTTTTTTGACAGCTATATTATCGTTATGCGTATTGCGGTTAAGCGTTAATGTGTTAGGCACTTATTATTTTATATATATAGACACAATATAATATGCTTTAAAAGATAATTATTGTGAACCATATAAATATGAATTTATTTAAAATATAGATAAGGGATGGCGATTTAACTGTTTGTCCGGATAGTAAGTAATAACCGCTAAAGCGGTCGTTCTTATGTTAATACAAATATTATATACATAACTGATAAGTTAGACTCATAAATATACAAACTAACCTAACTGTACAATCAATAATCTTAAAATATTGCATACACGTTGTCAGTTTCAATCAAAGAAAAACGCATTGTTGTCGAGGGATATGATAAAGCAATTTCAATGCGTGCGAAGCCGCTGGCTAAATCTTGTGTGATAAATGCCATGTTCTTTAAATATTTCTATTGGTAATTGTAGTTTTGGTACTGTGAGGTTTAGTCTGTATTTATGTACAACAGGTAATGTTAGAAAATCAGCGCTGCAACAGGAATAGCTGTCTTCGGTTTTCGGTGAGTACTTAAAGTTCCAATAATTATTTTACTTTAAATGTTTATGTATCTCAGCCCTTACGACAATCCTATTCACAAACCAATTGCTCTACCTACCCCTGGAACCATTTTTTATACATTTCCTATTCGATTTCGAGGAGTTCCTTGGCGTATCTTCGAAATCTAAGGGTCAATGCTAATGAAATGAAAATGGTACCCCCTTGCAAATTTCCCCTTGCCAATAAAATTTTCCAAACCGGTTTACGGATGACGAAGGTTTGAGGTAATATATTAAAAATACGAGATTACGACACTCGTTCTTTTCAGAGTAGGTCTAAAATTACGGTTGGACTTGCTATCGATGTTATGCCAAAGGAAGTCAGTGTTATTTTTGAAGAGGAAACTTTTTAAGCTGCGTTGAGCGATTAAAAAACATTATATGGTATAGCAAAAATCTCTGAGTTCGCGTCACCTCGACTTTAAATTTATTTATTGGTTAGATTTTAATAAATAAAGATACAGCATATTATTAAATATGTCATGAGTCAAGATATAAGATAAATTTTACACTAAATGTAGATTTTCACCACAAGTCGAGCAAATTAACCTCCAAAACTTATTGAATTATGCTATTCCCACCGACTGCACTTAACAAAGAGATGAGACATTGCCCCGAATCTTTTTATTTTCCCGATTGGTATAAATTACGAGGTTAATAAGATATAAAAAAGTTTTTAAGCGTATAGTCACGCATTTCGTAGCGCAGTTAAAAGTTTGATTACGTTGATATAGTAGGTGCTTCGATGCAGTCTCTTTAGTGAGAATTTATTTGATTTATTTCTGTCTAAAAACCAACATAGCCTTAAAGTCAACTTTCTTTGTCATATATTTGTGAACTTCGTATAAAAATAGAAGTAACTTGAACTTGAAATTATTTTACACTATAGATGAGTAATATAAGTTTAATGTTTTCAAGTTATTCAAGTAACTGTTAAATTTGTATTTCGTTCATGTTTATTTTGACCTAATATTGTGTTGCTAAGTTAAGAGGAACAACAAGAACGCAATATATAAAATACATTTTCCTATGTTGGTATCCAATTTTTGTTATTGAAGAGTTCCTTTAGTTATCAAGTGGGTAAAGGTCTCGTATATTACAATAGAGAATAAAATAATTCGAATTTATGAATAAAAATTACTTATAGGATATACTTATATCCCGCTAAAACCTTCTCGTATTGCTACTATTCGTTTTTCTTATATTTTTGTTTGGGCACCGCGAAAGCATTTGCCTTTGTCAATGAACTAGGTTTTTTAAAATTTTAAATGTTTATATAATTCCTTTCACTCATAATATTCGTTAATTTGCATTGCTATTCGTTGTTAGGTGATAGTTCATGATATTGAAGATTAAAATAAGTCCTAAAAACGAAATTTTGTAATGAAATTAGGCCAGGATGAGATTAAATTCCTTTTAAATTAAATCAAAATTGGAAGCGTCATTTTATATATTCAGAAATCTTGTATTCTTTCATTAGAGTCAATTACAGAACGGAAGATGAAGCGGAAGTTTGAAAATATAATGATTTTATTTCTTTCTCTTATAAATATAATAGCTATTTGAATTTACAGTTTTTTATTATATTCTTACAAATCGACAGGGTAAATGCTAATTGCATAAGTAGTCATCGACAATTTTTGTACTTTAATTAATTAGTAATTTTACCGTCGATATATATACAAGGTACCGTCTGTGTTGTTTATCTTTTAGTGCCTTGTAACTTGAAAATAATTGAAATGCTTTACATGATTCCTTTTTATAATTATAGTTGTATCCTGTAAGGTGATTTTTTGTAGTTGACACGAATGTTAATCAAAGCCTATGTACTACATAAATATACTAGACAGCGCATAGATTGAAACAATATTATCGTGAATAAAATATTTTTTCCTTATAGACATACGAATTTGTTACTAGTCAATTGGCACATATTTACTCGTCAGGCGATATGAAGAGGCATAAGTTTGCGAGCCGGCGAGATCCTTATGGATCAAGTAATTTCCGTGGGAGATTAATCTAGATTAACTAAACAAGAAGGGACAAAATGTTTTCCTCCGAGAAGGATTAAGGTTTTTGCGTCTTCGTGTATTTATATCGTCTTGATTTTTTTCATTGCCTTACTATTATCTATATACATACAATGATAGAGGGTTTTTTTATTGTAGCACGTAAAAAGACTGCGTTGTGCCTGATGGTAAGCACAGTACAATCCAAAAACAATGGCGACCACCGAGTGACACAATATCCATCGCCATGCCGGCCTGCGAAAGGCTGGATATGCACATGCTGATCCCGAAACGCGACCCGCAGAAGCGAATCACTATGACGGGCTTTTTCGCCATGTACATGGTGGTTGCGACCCAGGCAGGCTTTAAAACCCTACCACCCCGCTTTCGCCATTGCCTCGTTCGTTATTCAGTAGGGTGCACCACGTGCAGGTGAGGTTGGCTTGCATGTCTCAAGTCTTCGATGTTATTCGACACCCCTTACACCCCATATGTATACCAGGTGAAAGGTTAAACACTCGCAGTATAATCTAGGATAGCAGCTAGGAATATTTCAAGGTCACATTTAACATATAACATAATAATATCAAAACAAATATTAATAAAGTACAAAGAAAACCTTAGTTAAAGTTTGTTCTAAGACTTTAAAAAGTATAAACACAATTATAATGAACCTAGGTGCAATGATCGGTGCCAAAAGCTGTAAGGTGCGACCCGGAGTTAATAATCTTCGTTAATAATCTTCGTTAATAAAACGGGCCATAAACCCTTTTGTTTTGTTCTTGCCGTTCCCATGTTCACTTTTAAATGAAAGTGAAATTACCTGACGGTCATTGGTACTGTGCTTTAAAATAGACACGTAGAGGATTGCGTATATTTTTTTGTATTTTTGTAGATAATTAAGTCAAATATTAAGCACCTATTCTTTAAATTGATTTAGGACGAGAATCGAGAGCCGAGTATCCTCCATATATATTGCTACTGTCTAAACTTTCAGCCTGTATATTCAATTAATTGTTTATGTATGTGTAGTATGATTGTGTGATGAAAATGAAAATGATATGTGTGTAAAAGGTGTGAATACTGAGATGGCATCTGATAGGGTAGCGTGGAAAAGGAAAACATGTTATGCCCACCCTACTTATGTGGGATAAGGGTAAGATGATGATGACACTGTTTATTACAAGTATGAATTTTGTTGAGTTGTAGAACCGTTGTAGTTGTAGTAGTAGTAGATGTGACCGACTAGAGCAGTGATCGGTAAACCTGTTATCCAAAAGAGCCAAATACAAACAATTGTTAAACTTATTTAAAACTTTGTTTTAGTAGAGACATTTTTCTATAAATAATTAAAATACATTCTCCAGCTTGATTTAGCTTAATTATGAATTTTTTGCTTGCGAGACTATCCATGCTATGGTTGCTTTGTAAAAAGGTGCCTCTCTTGTGTGGGCTTGTGTTTCAAAAACAAATTGTATCTTACAAAGCAAGTTAATATGTAATATTCCGTGCCTGCATTAAACAATTTTGGAAGAGCCACAGTGAAGGCAAGAAAGGGGTGCATGCGGGTCGCGAGCCACTGGACTGGACTGATTATCTTATACTAGAATTAACGTCTGTATCATAGTGTCACATTTCGGATTCAGCCTGTATAAATTCAGCTGTCAAGAGACGTGTAGACGGAAAGTCTTATGATGCTGTGAAGGCTCGTCACGCCAATAACGTATAGTCAGATTGAGAAACAAAGCGTGCTGGCGGGTATGAGATATCCAATTAATTTTTGCAATTTCTGACCGCCCTTCTCCCTCGTCAGCAAAAGTAATCTATGCTTTCTTACTCTCCCATGCTTACGTAAAAATTTGTATAAGTATTTTAGTCTGTTCTGGTTTCCTTTTTGATTCATAGTCAGTAGCTAATAAATAATAAATAAATCAGCCTGTAAAAGACCCACTGCAGGGCCATAGGCCTCCTCCCGAAGGAAGGTATGGGCGTAATCACCACGCCAGCCCACGACATATTGGCGATTTCAAAATCTGAGAAATCCATAGTTCTATATTTTTCCCACATACAGTAGTACTACAAGAACATTTCTCAGGTTCAGGTTTCCTCACGATGTTTTCCTTCACCGTCAGCTGATAGTGTTACCAATTTTAAATTAGTAAATGTACGCGAATTCCGAAAAATTCGTTGGTACATGCCGGGGTTCGAACCTGCGGACATCGAAATAATATTCCACTGGTCAAACCACTAGGCCACCACGACTTCTAGGCCACCACGACTTAACAGTCACGACGACAGTCAGTAGTTAACAAGTCTAGAAATAAGGAATAAAGAATTTATAGTCTAATTTGTAGTGGTTTGCTACTAGGGCGATGGTAGCCCAGTAGATAAGAGCGCGCGTCTCACATATCTGACCTACACATCCAGTTCCCGCTATTCCTTATGTCATCAAAAAGAAGCAGGTAAAATACGCTCCCGACCCCCTTTATTTTTTATGTAATACTCGAATAGCTCCTGTAACTGCCTATGGATTATGATATCTCGACGTTCGCCATTATTGCTAGTCAATTGCACTGTACTTATTACCTGTCCATTAGTTGTACTATATAATATGTATATCTATACTTTTATAATATATCTATACTAATATTATAAAGCTGAAGAGTTTGTTTACTTGAACGCGCTAATCTCATGAACTACTGGTCCGATTTGAAAAATTATTTCAGTATTGGATAGGTCATTTATCGAGAAAGATTATATCATTACGCTAATACCAATAGGAGCAGAAAATCGATGTAAACACGGACGAAGTCGCGAGCAGAAGCTAGTAATTTGTATCAGGTATATATACCGTCACTGATTAGCTTCTATTTAAAATATTGCGATGATGTATGACACACTGTCACTTATGATCATCTATCATATAGTGATAAAATGAAAAACGTTGAGCGTGATACATGTCTAAAATGTTTGACACGAAAGCTTCAAACGACATACAAGTTGCTTCGTCGTGTAATTTTTTTTTTACTCGAGACAGAGGTCGTGTCTTTGAAATTATGTACGGAATACATTGCGAGTCGCTGGCGAAACATTAATCCCTCATGGTCTAGTTTTTGCTTTTAATTCATAAACATGGGTTATTTGATTATTTTGTGTAGTAATTATAACATTTACGTAATATATTATTATAGTTCGGTAATTGAGCGGTAAGTGAATCGGGAGTAATAAAGCGGAACATGAATTTTTGTACATCCCAAAAACGTTTTGAAAACTTCGAACGGTAGGAGTATCATTTTGTTGGAATTTTGAATCCCTAAAAAACATTTGAGTTGTTTAACCTCATTCCATCTTCTCCTTTCCACTACAGAACTACACGGGCCGGTACGCGTCTCCATAGATTCACAGGGGCCGCCATCCTAGTTAGAACGAAGAAGATGTGGAATCACCCCCCAGCCAATGTGTTCCCTTCCTTATATAATTCCTTATATGGTATAGGGTCTTTCAAAAGAGGCGTGAAGAGGCATTTTTCAGGGTCGGCATGATAGCGATGACTGCCGTTGCTTTTTCATTAAATACTGTGCACTCATTTTGTCGAACCCTTTTAAAATAGACACTAATCTTATAACACGACACAACTAATCATTTTATAATGCAAATAGCATTGTCATCTGTGTCAAAAGTCTTTATAAAGACATTAAGCGCCAAAAGAAATTTAATTAACTAGAAAACAACTCAATTTTTTTGGTTCACTTATTGATTTAGTAAAACGGTCGACTATTGGATAATATTTTTAAATTTGAATTCCAACTCCTTTTTCTATTATTTCATGATATTTGCGTAGAGCAAGTTTTCGGTTAAATAGCAAGTTGGCATGTAGGAAACTTTATTCATTTATAGTCGACATATCTAGGTTTTGAGCTTGCAGTTTCAAAACTTATCATTCATTTTTTTAAAGAGTAGCACTTTTTTTTTAGATAAAAATTTGATAACGATTATTCTTTCGAATAGATGTGTCGTTGATTAAATGAAATATCTTTTTCCCTTCATTATTTAAGTTTTTGTGTACTGTTTATACTGCTTTATATTCTATTTACGTAATTATTTTACTGTTTATTTAAACTAAATAACTCTAAAATTGTACACGGCATTTAGATATTATTATTAAAATTAAAAGCTTGTACTGTTCGGTTGTTTTTGACTAATTATATTTTGCATTTTAATCGACTGTTCTGTGTTCTTAACAACACGGCAGTTACTTTTCTTTAAAATTCAAATTTGGTTGTGTTAAGAAATAAATGAAACAATTTAATGATTTAATACCATTTGAATTAGGGAGATGAACTAAACGGACGTACGATTATATTGAAAATATAATTAAAATTATTTGTGGAGTTCTATCAAATTTAATTCCCAAGTGTTATCTAATTACAGTTTCGCTTAGCAACATTTTTTAAGTCTTTATTTCATTTAAGGACTTAGGTCCACATAGAACATGTCAGTCCCATCGTACCATAATCTTAAAATATTCACAACAGAGACTTGAGCACACAACTATGAATGCAACCCTGATCTAATCTATTAAGTTTAAAGTCATCGATGACATCTTTTCTTTGTGCTTTATTGCGGTCACATTCCATCAACGAATGTTATAAGTCTTCTATCGTTCCACACGTTACAGAATTGGGTGATACGGGTTTTTTCATAAGAAATGCAAACTTGTTGAGTAGCATATGTCCGGAACGTACTTTGTTTGTAATAGCAGTATGAAATCTATTTAAATTACAGCATTATCTTACTTAATTATGTAGTATATATACCGAAACTAGTTAAGAACCAACTTGTGGCACATAAATAAAATCCCGAGTGCGTTGTGACCTAAAACCCACTAACTACACCTTCGGCGGTACTCACACGATTACGGCTGTGAAGATAATGCGGGGCCCGTGTTGTGTTAAGCTTGGTGTTTGCGAATGGTCGTTCACAAATGTGCTGACTCAGGAACTGCTCGTCCTAAGTAAACCGAAAGTGAACTAGTGCGGTTAGCGAAGCGTAAATATTTTAACAATAACTAGTTTTGCCGGCGTCGCGCGACCGCAACAAACTTTCAACGACAAACGTTTGTTTGGCAAATAAAATTTTGCAAACGTTTTCCCATTACTATATAGAATAAAAAGTCAATGACAATTTGTCAAATATTTGGTACAATTATAAAGTTAGAGGGTTTGTTTGTTTGGTTGAATGCGCTAATCTCAGAGGCTACGGGTCCGATTTGAAAAATTATTTTAGTGTTAGATAGCTCATATAGCTTTATCGAGGAATGTTATATATCCTATATATATAGGCTATATATCATCACGCTGAGAACAATAGGAGCGGAGCATCAGTGAAGAATGTTTCCACATAGATCTTTTTCCTTTTGAGAACTTTCGCTGCGTGTCAGCGTTAGCTCAGAGTAACTATTCCACGCGGACAAAGTCGCGGGAACGGCTAGTATTTGGTATAATTTGCAATAAAAACATTAATATATTATGTACAATACTAAATTCTTTATACTTTATGCGCCTGAATCTATAAAACTGTCAATTACATTTAAGTTCTTTTAGCATTTTATAACCTATTAAAAAAGTGCTGTTCCTTTTTTTTTTTAACGTGGGGAAATCCCTTATGGATACGCCACCCTCCCGGGGGAGAGGGTGGGTTATGTCCGAGTCGCACGGACTAAAACCCCACGGTGTACCGACAGACCGTTTTGTAGGGGCCTGTCGGTACACCGTGGGGTATTAGTCCGTGCGAAAAGTGCTGTTCCTGAGTAATAGGTCAAATCTATGCAAACGCAAGCGAAGCCGTGGGTTCAGCTAGTATTAAAAATATATATTATATCACACGATACATAATAGTGTATTTGAAAAAAAACCTCTTACTGAAATATACAAATACAAATATATCTTTATTGTTACACAATACGTATTTTAGTCGATTGGTCAGTCAGTCAGTCAGTCAGGAAGCCAATTAACATTATGTAGACACTGTGACTATTTATCCGGACAGAGCTTCGCCTTACAATAACTGCGACATAGAAGTGCGTGCAGATCTTTTTTTTTCTCGAACTGAATACGCTATTGACCTAGCAAGGTCTTAACAGCTTCACCTTCACAACTTCAGCGGACTACTAAGGCGAGCGCTTAAGGCACTCAGCCGCGTGCAGATCAATGACATCTTGCTCTTTTATGTGGACACACTGTGGAAGTCAAAGTAATTACTATTTACTCAAATTTCCCTAAAATAATTTTGTAACACAAAAATAGTAATAGCAACCAAATTATCATTATTTAAGTAATACATCAATTCTATATAATCGTTCTTATCTATATATTAATACGTGAAGCTTAAACTTTGTATCCCTTTTTAATGGAATTGGGCGAACGGATGAACGTGAAATTTGGCATAGTTAAAGTTTATATGGAGGAGAAGTGCAGAAAGCTATTTATTTTATATTAAATGCATTAGAAGTACATTAAATTAATTAAAATGTGCATTACTCACACTACTGCTTCAATTTTACACAACATATACAGACATGTAAATAAAAAAGGCATTTTGACATTTGTCAATAAAGGACTTCAAAAAAGGTTATGAAGGAGGTTGCTATGCTCGACTGTGTGTATTATTTTACTATTACATTATAATTACCCTTTTTCATTCTACATTCGACAATGATATTAACCCTAATAAAATTCAAACTTATAAAAATTAAAGAAATATGGTCGAATGTCGACTACTGGCCGCCCACTAGTAAAGAATTGATGTTTCAAATATGGCGGCGCCAGTGTTAATGCTCCGGTGTCGTTACAGTCTCGCCTCTCGGGTGTGTCGTAGCGGTACTGTACGTAGTTAGTCAATAACACTATTTTCTAAAATCCTGTATATAATATTAACCCTAACTAGGGCCCCAAACTAGGCAATGACTGTCTCATGGAAGCCTAATGACTGAATACAGCTTGTTTTAAATTGATGGTGGTGCGTATTAACTATGTTACAATGTTATTAAAATGTTAATATAAATTTATATCATTTAACCAAATTTCAAATAACAAAACAAAACCCAAATCGGATATTGTCGCTAGATATATTACAGAATAAGTAAATGAGCAACAACTTATTTTGACTGGTTAAGCATCTTAAACTTATGATCGGATCAGATTAAAATAAGATCAAAGAAATGAAATGTTTTCTGATCCCGGGTTGGTTTTGAGGATAAGTACCGTTACGTCGGTTCGGATATTCTTGAAGTATAATATTATTAGCTTTGTTCAGCCTCTCCTTACTATTTAGGTGGACGAGGAAGGTAATTTTACATACTACATTGTTTTGGTATAACAAAAATATAGTTACATAGGTTTTCTAAATTGTAAACTAAAAAGTATATGTAAATTAGTTTTTCTTGCGGTTTTGATTTTGTTAATATAAATTATAAACTAAAAGGTATTTGTAAATTAGTTTTACTTGCGGTTTTGATCACGATAATATAAATTCTATACTAAAAAGTATATGTAAATTAGTTTTGCCTGCGGGTTTGATCGCGTTAATATAAATTCTAAACTAAAAAGTATATGTAAATTAGTTATTCCTGCGGTTATGATCGCGATAATAGAAATTCTAACCTAAAAGGTATATGTAAATTTGTTTTGCCTGCGGTTTTGATCACGTTAATATAAATTCTAAACTAAAAAGTATATGTAAATTAGTTTTGCCTGCGGTTATGATCGCGCTAATAGAAATTCTAAACTAAAAAGTACATGTAAATTAGTTTTGCCTGCGGTTATGATCGCGCTAATAGATATTCTAAACTAAAAAGTATATGTAAATTTGTTTTGCCTGCGGTTTTGATCACGTTAATATAAATTCTAAACTAAAAAGTATATGTAAATTAGTTTTGCCTGCGGTTATGATCGCGCTAATAGAAATTCTAAACTAAAAAGTACATGTAAATTAGTTTTGCCTGCGGTTATGATCGCGCTAATAGATATTCTAAACTAAAAAGTATATGTAAATTTGTTTTGCCTGCGGTTTTGATCACGTTAATATAAATTCTAAACTAAAAAGTATATGTAAATTAGTTTTGCCTGCGGTTATGATCGCGCTAATAGAAATTCTAAACTAAAAAGTATATGTAAATTAGTTTTGCCTGCGGTTATGATCGCGCTAATAGAAATTCTAAACTAAAAAGTATATGTAAATTAGTTTTGCCTGCGGTTATGATCGCGCTAATAGACATTCTAAACTAAAAAGTATATGTAAATTTGTTTTCCCTGCTGTTTTGATCACGTTAATATAAATTCTAAACTAAAAAGTATATGTAAATTAGTTTTGCCTGCGGTTATGATCGCGCTAATAGAAATTCTAAACTAAAAAGTATATGTAAATTAGTTTTGCCTGCGGTTATGATCGCGCTAATAGAAATTCTAAACTAAAAAGTATATGTAAATTAGTTTTGCCTGCGGTTATGATCGCGCTAATAGAAATTCTAAACTAAAAAGTATATGTAAATTAGTTTTGCCTGCGGTTATGATCGCGCTAATAGAAATTCTAAACTAAAAAGTATATGTAAATTTGTTTTGCCTGCGGTTTTGATCACGTTAATATAAATTCTAAACTAAAAAGTATATGTAAATTAGTTTTGCCTGCGGTTATGATCGCGCTAATAGAAATTCTAAACTAAAAAGTATATGTAAATTAGTTTTGCCTGCGGTTATGATCGCGCTAATAGAAATTCTAAACTAAAAAGTATATGTAAATTAGTTTTGCCTGCGGTTATGATCGCGCTAATAGACATTCTAAACTAAAAAGTATATGTAAATTTGTTTTCCCTGCTGTTTTGATCACGTTAATATAAATTCTAAACTAAAAAGTATATGTAAATTAGTTTTGCTTGCGGTTATGATCGCGCTAATAGAAATTCTAAACTAAAAAGTATATGAAAAAGACATAAGGTACTTTCACCCAGAAAAACATACCGTTTCTTTGGGATAGTTCAAATTTATATTAACGTGATCAAAACCGCAGGCAAAACAAATTTTGAACTATCCCAAAGAAACGGTATGTTTTTCTGGGTGAAAGTACCTTATGTCTTTTTTTACATAAAGAGAACGTGTATGCAAATTCTCATAATTATAGGTTCAGTAGTTAAGGATATATATATATATATATATATATGAAAACATATAAATCAAACACAAATTCGCATTTATAATATTAGTTAGGATTAACGAGGTTGGCATGTTTATTTCTAAAGATTTAATACTATAACATAATTAGACAATATTTCTGATACTGGAACACTTGTTTTCGACACATAATAAATAATGCGTAACTAAGCTTCTCTGACTGTTTTTTTTTACCTTATTACAACTAAAACATAGAAAAGATAACTATTAAATTTGGCAGAGAACCATTTTACTCAACTATTATTTGCAATAAATAGTAAAAAACGCGTTCGAAGCCGTAGATATAGCAAGTATAATATAAAATCCATATTTAAGTTCAATGAACCCTGCGATACGATGAAGTCTACTATAGTTGACTATTCATAGCTATTAGTACTGTACTTTGTCTCATAAGTCGCGTAACGTAACATAACGTACGTATACGTTACATTTTAAATGAAATAGCTTATTCTTAATTCAAATTAAAGTAAAACCTCTTCCAAGTACGTTATATTGCAAATTAAATAATTTATTCTGAATTTCAATTCTACAAAGAAATATATATACTTTTCAGTCACGATATGTTTAAAACTATAGTGTTCATTCTCAAATCAAATTTAACACAAAAAAAAGTCCAATCACGTTACATTTTATATTATATGGTTTATTCTATTAAATTAAAATCATGTTAAAACTTAGTCTCTGTGTAATTATTATTTTCTAATTAAAAAACTAACAACTAACAAATAGCGAAGAAAGGAATAAAGTTTGAAAAAATTCACAGAACATTATTTATCTACTATGTTCCGTCCCATGATCGATGTCGAAGCGGAGTGGAAAAAACATAGGCGGCCTTTAGCCACGTCGTCAGGTAATTTACCGAAGTTCAACCCAGGTCAGGTCAACGGAAAATGGTATACTTTCCGCTTGATTATTTGCACAATCTATCAACGTTAACAACTTCCACGATTTTTTTATGGGACCTCTTTATATTATAATATATCAAGCTGGTTTATTTTTAGAGCCTTTTTTACACTTATTTGTAGGTTAGAATAGCTATAAAATACTAGCTGGTAGACGTGACTTCTTTGAGATGAAAATGGTTTTGTTACGCGACCCGATAAAGGATTTTTATTTGGTTGGTTTTTTTAAATGTATTTTATCTTAGGACTTCGTAATTTATAAACCGATTAGTATTTTTTTTTGGAGACATTATTCGTAAATGTTTCTATTTTAATTTAGACTTTGGGTTTCGAAGACACAGGAGGGAAACCCTCAAATAAGAAATGTATAGTTATTTAAATATTAGTAGGTTTAAGACGTTCTGGTGAATTCTTAGAGTATATTTTTTTAAGTTTGTTTTATATTTTTTAAATATTGTTATATAAAAACTTCATGATTTTTAAATATGTAAGTTAGTGTTTTGAATTAATCAAGGGACTTTTATATACGTTGGAATTTCATCATTAATATTTCTACAACTCTGGCTCTTGACAAAACTAGCTTTGTATTTGTATGTAACTATGGAATAAAGCTTTTGTTTGTTGTTAAGAGATGTCGCTACTGTCGAAATAGCTCGCGCATTAATTTGATTGTTGTCATTGGATGACAAACGGCTGTCGGTCTGGCGTCAAATCATTTTTCCAGGTATATCAAATCAGTCTCGCCCTCTTGTCTCATTCAAATTGTCTTTTGTCTTAGTAGAAGAAGCTGTTAATGCTTTAATAGACCAATAGAGTAGCCAGTTCGAAAAAAAAATCTTCTCACATTCAAATTATCTTGTGTGCTCGTTGTCTTGATGTCGTTCCATCGTGTTAGTCGAAAAAAAAATGTTGCTCAGGTCAATAAAATTTCCGTAAACAAGCCCTCTTACCGATTACATCTTTTTTATAGTATATAATTACTGCATAAGCCATAAATGTAAATGTGTACTAATATGTAACCTCTGATAAGTTTTCTTATCAGATGTACACTTATCTTCTTAGTAAAACTATCATTAACCCAGACAAGCAAGAAAACATATCAGTAATTTCATTATATGCTGTCCGTAAAAATATTCGTATAAGCAGTAAACACCCTAATAAAATATTAGATGGAGGCTATTAATGAGACATATTTTATTATTTTTTATTATATATAAGCTTTCGTTTGTTCGCAATCTGATATGATATGTAACGATGTGGTTGAGCGTGGGTACTGGCTAGGCTTGCAACAATCTATCGATAATATCGGAATATACTGACTGCAATAGGATAGAAGTGAAGGTATAGTATATCGATTAATATTTCAAAATTTAAAATTGTTTGGAATTATTATTTTTAAGCCATGATGGCTTAGTTTATAGTGTGTTCGGACAACGTATCGATCGACGTTGTTTTTTTTTTCTATATCATAGGAGGCAAACGAACAGGTGGGTCACCTGCTGTTAAGTGATAACCACCGTCCATGGACACTAACAACACCAGAGGAGTCGCAAGTACGTTGCCACCCTTTGGGGGAAGGGATTAGGGGTGGAAGAGTGAGAGGTGAAGAGGGGAGGGGAGGTGGGCCCACGGCGCTCTCACTGACCGAACGAAACGTAACAATGCAAGCACTGTTACTTCACGTCGGTTTTCTATGAGAGGGTGGTACCACCCCGAGCGAGCCGACCCATTCATGCTGAAACCAGTAATAGCTTCAGCGTGGCTATACTACCTACAGAATCGGTACCTACAAGGTTCGAATCCTTGTACCTGAGCTAGAACTTTTGGTAAAGGAAAACATTGTGATGTAAGCATAGCATGGTGGTAGGGCTTTTGATAAGGATCTACCAATTACCTATTACCAAGAACCTTCATTCATAATAATGAAGCAGAAGAAGCATGAAGCATTAGAAGCATGGTCCCGTAGTTGCATTTGATAGGCCCTTTATAGAGAATTATTTATTTAGAAGAATCATTTACCACCTCGTACCACATCTTTTTGTCAATTCTCCCTATTAACTATTTTACTATAATAGAATGCATTATTGAAATATATAAACGAAATGCTCGAATAGCGACCAGCTTCGAATTGTGATATAATATATGAGCGTCTGCAGATATAATCGTCTTTATAGACGTCTTCATGAGTGTTCACTTCACTAATATCTCCACTAATAAATTAAACACTTTTTCGGAGTAAGACAATTTATTGTTAAACTCGTCGACAGGTCATTATTTCGAAAACCATCTTGACACCGCAATGTAATACATTTAAATTGAGATACAGCGCCATCTCTTGGTGTCCAGCGGTATTATTAAACCCTAGCAGTTAAACAGCTTAAACATTCCGCCCACCATGGACAGCAATGTCCATCAATCTTAACACAACAATATAACTTTAAATACCTTAAATATAATTAAGCTTAAAGTTGTACTTATAAATAGCCGCCCACCATGACATAAAGTAGAACATAATTCCCTCTCGACAACTATGACAGTAATTATAAAACGAATAGTACGAGAAATACAAAATGATAGTGTAGTTAGCAGCTAGTATGTAGACAAATAGCAAATAGACATGAATTCCTGATGATAATTAACAACTTTCCTAAGCGACTTCTCAAGACCCAAACAATTGTTTTTATTTTATTTCAGTTAACTTGTTATAGGTAAAATAATTAATTTTGATACAGGTCTTGTGATTTCGTTATTTTTACACCTAATAGTTACAACACGAGTAAGATTGTCCAAACCTGGATGTTTATTTACAATGACTCCGTATAACCAATTTGCTGGAGGAAGACCGTCTTCCTTCACCAGAACAACATCTCCAATATTCGGTTCAGGTTTAGAGTGTGCCCATTTATATCGGTGCTGCAATTGAGTTAAATATTCTAAAGACCATCTCCGCCAAAACCCTTGTAACATTTTTTGTGTTAAATTCCATCTTTTCAAATTACTTATTGATGAATTTTCATAATTTAAATCGGGCACAATTACTAGAGGTTCACCTATAAGAAAATGTCCAGGCGTTAATGGACATGCATCTTCTGGATTTTGAGAGAGCTGAGAGATCGGTCTCGAATTAAGGCAGGCCTCAATTTGAGCCAGTAATGTTGACATTTCCTCAAATGTCAACGTACCGTTTCCTATGATTCTTTTCAAATGATATTTGGTGGATTTAACACCAGCCTCCCATAATCCTCCAAAATTTGGAGCATGTGGAGGTATGAAGTGCCAAGTCGTACCATTCATAGACAAAAAATTAGCTATTTCCGAATCTACCAACGACCTTTCAGCGTTAAACAGCCGACGCAATTCCCTCGCACTGCCTACAAATGTGGTCCCGTTATCACTCCATAAATCTAATACTCGGCCACGTCGGGCTACAAACCGTTTAAATGCTGCAAGAAAACTCTGTGAAGTCATATCGCTAACGACTTCCAGATGAATAGCCCGAGTCGACATACAAACAAACAGGCAGATATATCCCTTAGTGGAATGATGACCGCGGCCTTTAGTAGCTCGGATACTGATTGGACCAGCATAATCCACACCACTGCACTGGAAAGGTTTCTGAACAGATACCCTAGCCTTAGGTAACCGGCCCATCATTTGGTGGTTTATTTGTGATGAATATCGAATACAAACAATACACTTACGAACATATTGCCTTACGAGTGTTCTTGATCTTATTATCCAATATTTGGACCTTAAATAGTTGAGCATTAACTGCGGTCCGCCGTGCAAAGTCCTCTCGTGTGCGTCCGCAATTAACAGGTTGGTAAAGTGGGATTTGTGGGGAATTAAAATAGGGTGCTTCATATTCTCATCAAAAGATGCTCGATGCAAGCGACCTCCAACTCTCAAGACTCCGTCATCATCAAGAAAAGGATTTAGCGAGGTAAGTCTACTGTTCTTTTTTAGCTTGTTCTTATTTTTTACAGATTCTATTTCATCTCTAAAACACTGACGTTGGCAAAGTTTTACACAGGTAAGTATAGCTTCATTCAATTCGTTTGTAGTTAACCAAGTAGCTATTTCCTGTCTATTATGATTTGGTATCTTTAATCGTAAAAATCTTCTACAGTAAGCTATCACTCTTATTAATCGATTGAATCTAGAAAACCTAGTAAGTAGCCTATGGTCAATTTCTGTAGTAGTAGTATGACATTTTACCTTTATTTTTCTTTCTTCTAATGTAGTTTCGTGTATATTTCTCTTGTCATAATCTATTTTTTCTTTTTGCAACCATATTGGACCCTTTAACCACAGTTGCCTATCGACACACTCTAAGGCACTTATTCCACGAGATGCGCAATCCGCTGGATTTTCCGAAGACGATACGTGTGACCATTGACTTCTATCCATAACAGTCAGTATTTCAGAAACCCGATTTGCGATGAATGTTTTCCAACGACTAGGATGGCTACTTAGCCATGATAAGACAACAGATGAATCTGTCCATGCGTATACGTGTTGCTTGGGAACATCTAAAACTGTAGTGACTTCTTGTAGAAGCCTTGCCAGTAAAACTGCTCCACAAAGCTCAAGTCGTGGAATTGACACCTGCTTAATGGGAGCAACCTTAGTTTTAGAAGTTACCAAGTTTGTATGAATCTTACCGTCTTGACTGATGATACGGACATATACCACTGCGGCGTACGCCACATTGGATGCGTCTGAAAAACCATGCAATTCCATAACTCTGTTTTCCTTGCTTGAATTGATCCAACGAGGCAGACGAAACCTGACAAGATCACATAGGTTCTTACGAAAGCTGAGCCAGTCTGATAGCAGAGATGAAGGCAGTTCTGCATCCCATTCAATCCCAGTCATCCAAATCCGTTGAATAAATATCTTTGCAGTGATGATCGTCGGTGCTAACCATCCAAGAGGATCGAAAAGTCGCGCTATGTCCGAAATAACCTTTCGCTTTGTTACAGGGAAGTCTAAAGCACTAAGTTGAATAGTATAAACAAACTCATCCTCGTCCTTATCCCAAGTTAAACCTAATATTTTTGAAATAGCATCTGTTTTTAATTGTAAGTTCCCTTGTGCCCGTGGCATTAGCTTACCATCTTTAATTAATCTTAATAATTCTCCGTTGTTACTTGCCCACTTTTGTAACTCAAACCCTCCGCGCTTGAGTAACTCTGCTGTTTGTTTACAAATTTCTACGCCTTCTTCTACGGTTTGACAGCCTGTCATAAGGTCGTCCATGTAGAAATCAGACATAACCCGATGTTTAGCTAACGGAAATTCAGAACCTTCGTCCTGAGCTAATTGCTGCAAAGATCGTACTGCAAGATACGGCGCCGATGACGTTCCAAACGTTACTCTTAAATGACGTAATGCTTGAAGTTCGTCGTCTGGATTCTCACGCCAAATGATGCGCTGGAAATCTTTGTGATCATCGGATACCTTAATTTGTCGATACATTTTGACGACGTCAGCTACTATACAGATAGGATGATAGCGCCAACGCATGATAATGTGGCGAAGTTCAGGTTGAAGAGTAGGACCCACCATTAAATCGTGATTAAGAGATACACCATTACTACCTACACAGGAAGCATCAAATACGATGCGCAACTTAGTTGTACTTTTCTCATTATGAATAACGGCATGATGTGGCAAATATACAACGTCCTTTTTATCCTTAATATTTACCATATCCATATGATTGAGAGCTATATATTCATTTATAACTGCCGAATATTGAGCCTTGAAATCAGGATTTTTGAGGAATCGTCTTTCTAAATTTAAAAATCGCCTTATAGCAATTTCCTTGGATCCACCGTATTTACAAGTAGGATCGCTAGACCTAAAAGGCAAATTAACAATATAACGACCAGTTTCATCACGCCTTGTCGTTGTCTTAAATATTTCTTCGCATTTCTGCTCTTCCGGAGTCAAATGAATTGTCTCACAATTGCTATTGGACTCGGATTCTAGTTCCCAGAATTTTTTAAGAAGTGCATTCTCTTCTCGATTAGTAGAATGCAATGCAACTATATTATTTTGGCATGTCTCGCTTTGGTTGATTTCACCTAATTGACCAGATAAGATCCAACCTAGCCTGGTATTTTGTGCAATGGGCTGACCAGGTGGACCTTTGATTAAACCTACTAACAAAATCTGGCTGTAAACTTCTGCACCTAATAACAGATCTATCTTGTTCGGAGTATCGAACGACGGATCTGCTAAATCCAAAGACGAGATTGTGGTAAAACCGTATGCCATAACCTTTCTTTCTGGTAAAATTGTCGTTAATTTCCTTAAAACATATGCCTTAATAATAATACTAAAGCTGGGGTCAATGCGTGATTTAACCTTCATGAGAACCATCGAGTTCAATGAAATCATTGAACCTCCTTGACCACCGCCTAACCCTGAAATCGAACCTCTTATTGGTCTCTTTTTGAGACCTAAGAGCTGGACTGCGGACTCCGTCACAAAGGAAGCCTGAGACCCTTGGTCTATTAAGGATCTTAATACTATAACAGTACCGCTCTGTGATTCTGTTGAAACTAAAGCAGTAGCCAGTAATATCTGACTATGATTGTTAGCAAAACAACTTACAATATTTGTGGTCTTACTCTGACTTGATGCGGCTGTAGCGGGACTGTTACCCCCTACAACTGGTCCAGTAGTGACACTATCATCAACCGATTTGGAGATATTCTTATTATGAAGAAGCGTGTGATGCCTCTTGTTACATAAATGACATCTGGTAGATTGACGGCAGCTATTTACTAAGTGGTTTACCCCTAAACAATTATAACACAAACGATTTGTTTGGACAAAATTACGTCGCTTATCCTTATCGAGACTAGCAAACATCTTACAATTGGCGAGTTTGTGATTCTGCTGACAAAATATACACAATATTGCTGATACATGAAGCGATTTAATTGGAACATTACGATTAAGCTGATTTCGTTGGGTTTTGTTATCTAAGAATTCTAAAGCTCTAAATCTTTGTTCAAGAAATGATCTAAACTGATTAATTGTAGGCAATTCCTCCGAACAATCGCTTATCTTCAATTCCCATTGTTTCCGTGACTCACTATCTAATTTTAAAGATAATACATATATAATCATGATGTCCCAATGTTCAACCAAGACACCTACATTCTTTAAGGCATGCAAACATTCGTTAGAGGTATCTAATAATTCTTTAAGAGAGCTCGATGATTCGGTTACAATATTTTTTTGACTCATAAATCGTTTTAGTATACAATTCGCTAAATATTTTTTATTGTTATATCTCTTTTCTAACTGAGACCAACATATTGCATAATTACTACTAGTGATAGGAATGTGGCGTAAAAGACTTTCAGCTTCTCCAGATAAATGTGTTTTCAAATAGTGCAATTTTTGAACATCGTCTAGATTATTGTTATTATGTATTAGAGACTTGAATAAATCGCGAAACCCAATCCATTCGGAATAATTTCCAGTAAACATTGGCAACTCAATCTTTGGTAATTTGACAGATATTATTTCTTTGGAAGAACTTAGCCTGTTGTCTGAACTATTATTTGAACTTTCTAAAATAGTATTTCTTTTTAATGCTTCTTTCAGCTCTACTTTATAATCAGTAAATAATTCTTCCGTCATTTCATATAAGTTTTTTGTATTATATTCTGATTTTTCAAGTTCGGATGACTTAGTGGATGTTACAAGTTTAACGTGATTTTCGGAAAACGCTGACCAATTGGTTTCCAATGTTTCCAGTCTTGTTTCTATATAAGAAGTCGTTAATCGCTCTTTAGGCGATTTCTTAAAATTGGACTTAGCCTTGCTTATGGTCGCATATAAATTGAATTGTAAATTACAGAGTGATTCCATTTTGTAACTCTACAAAGTTCAGATTTAAAAAGTACTCACAAATTATCACTTCACTGACCACACACGTCGCGACGCGTACACGGGGCTATACCCCCCGCACCGCAGCTGCTGCACACGCCAACCCCCGAGCCACCAGAACGATCGCCGACCGCTCTCACCGTCGACGTGGCGCCACCGTAGCTGTCGCGTTGCACTACTGTTGGGATTGTGCCGCCGTCACTGTCG
>MU158820.1:793277-840172 GCA_015888305.1 Antheraea pernyi
TGTCCAGCGGTATTATTAAACCCTAGCGGTTAAACAGCTTAAACATTCCGCCCACCATGGACAGAATGTCCATCAATCTTAACACAACAATATAACTTTAAATACCTTAAATATAATTAAGCTTAAAGTTGTACTTATAAATAGCCGCCCACCATGACATAAAGTAGAACATAATTCCCTCTCGACAAGTATGACAGTAATTATAAAACGAATAGTACGAGAAATACAAAATGATAGTGTAGTTAGCAGCTAGTATGTAGACAAATAGCAAATAGACATGAATTCCTGATGATAATTAACAACTTTCATAAGCGACTTCTCAAGACCCAAACAATTGTTTTTATTTTATTTCAGTTAACTTGTTATAGGTAAAATAATTAATTTTGATACAGGTCTTGTGATTTCGTTATTTTTACACCTAATAGTTACAACACGAGTAAGATTGTCCAAACCTGGATGTTTATTTACAATGACTCCGTATAACCAATTTGCTGGAGGAAGACCGTCTTCCTTCACCAGAACAACATCTCCAATATTCGGTTCAGGTTTAGAGTGTGCCCATTTATATCGGTGCTGCAATTGAGTTAAATATTCTAAAGACCATCTCCGCCAAAACCCTTGTAACATTTTTTGTGTTAAATTCCATCTTTTCAAATTACTTATTGATGAATTTTCATAATTTAAATCGGGCACAATTACTAGAGGTTCACCTATAAGAAAATGTCCAGGCGTTAATGGACATGCATCTTCTGGATTTTGAGAGAGCTGAGAGATCGGTCTCGAATTAAGGCAGGCCTCAATTTGAGCCAGTAATGTTGACATTTCCTCAAATGTCAACGTACCGTTTCCTATGATTCTTTTCAAATGATATTTGGTGGATTTAACACCAGCCTCCCATAATCCTCCAAAATTTGGAGCATGTGGAGGTATGAAGTGCCAAGTCGTACCATTCATAGACAAAAAATTAGCTATTTCCGAATCTACCAACGACCTTTCAGCGTTAAACAGCCGACGCAATTCCCTCGCACTGCCTACAAATGTGGTCCCGTTATCACTCCATAAATCTAATACTCGGCCACGTCGGGCTACAAACCGTTTAAATGCTGCAAGAAAACTCTGTGAAGTCATATCGCTAACGACTTCCAGATGAATAGCCCGAGTCGACATACAAACAAACAGGCAGATATATCCCTTAGTGGAATGATGACCGCGGCCTTTAGTAGCTCGGATACTGATTGGACCAGCATAATCCACACCACTGCACTGGAAAGGTTTCTGAACAGATACCCTAGCCTTAGGTAACCGGCCCATCATTTGGTGGTTTATTTGTGATGAATATCGAATACAAACAATACACTTACGAACATATTGCCTTACGAGTGTTCTTGATCTTATTATCCAATATTTGGACCTTAAATAGTTGAGCATTAACTGCGGTCCGCCGTGCAAAGTCCTCTCGTGTGCGTCCGCAATTAACAGGTTGGTAAAGTGGGATTTGTGGGGAATTAAAATAGGGTGCTTCATATTCTCATCAAAAGATGCTCGATGCAAGCGACCTCCAACTCTCAAGACTCCGTCATCATCAAGAAAAGGATTTAGCGAGGTAAGTCTACTGTTCTTTTTTAGCTTGTTCTTATTTTTTACAGATTCTATTTCATCTCTAAAACACTGACGTTGGCAAAGTTTTACACAGGTAAGTATAGCTTCATTCAATTCGTTTGTAGTTAACCAAGTAGCTATTTCCTGTCTATTATGATTTGGTATCTTTAATCGTAAAAATCTTCTACAGTAAGCTATCACTCTTATTAATCGATTGAATCTAGAAAACCTAGTAAGTAGCCTATGGTCAATTTCTGTAGTAGTAGTATGACATTTTACCTTTATTTTTCTTTCTTCTAATGTAGTTTCGTGTATATTTCTCTTGTCATAATCTATTTTTTCTTTTTGCAACCATATTGGACCCTTTAACCACAGTTGCCTATCGACACACTCTAAGGCACTTATTCCACGAGATGCGCAATCCGCTGGATTTTCCGAAGACGATACGTGTGACCATTGACTTCTATCCATAACAGTCAGTATTTCAGAAACCCGATTTGCGATGAATGTTTTCCAACGACTAGGATGGCTACTTAGCCATGATAAGACAACAGATGAATCTGTCCATGCATATACGTGTTGCTTGGGAACATCTAAAACTGTAGTGACTTCTTGTAGAAGCCTTGCCAGTAAAACTGCTCCACAAAGCTCAAGTCGTGGAATTGACACCTGCTTAATGGGAGCAACCTTAGTTTTAGAAGTTACCAAGTTTGTATGAATCTTACCGTCTTGACTGATGATACGGACATATACCACTGCGGCGTACGCCACATTGGATGCGTCTGAAAAACCATGCAATTCCATAACTCTGTTTTCCTTGCTTGAATTGATCCAACGAGGCAGACGAAACCTGACAAGATCACATAGGTTCTTACGAAAGCTGAGCCAGTCTGATAGCAGAGATGAAGGCAGTTCTGCATCCCATTCAATCCCAGTCATCCAAATCCGTTGAATAAATATCTTTGCAGTGATGATCGTCGGTGCTAACCATCCAAGAGGATCGAAAAGTCGCGCTATGTCCGAAATAACCTTTCGCTTTGTTACAGGGAAGTCTAAAGCACTAAGTTGAATAGTATAAACAAACTCATCCTCGTCCTTATCCCAAGTTAAACCTAATATTTTTGAAATAGCATCTGTTTTTAATTGTAAGTTCCCTTGTGCCCGTGGCATTAGCTTACCATCTTTAATTAATCTTAATAATTCTCCGTTGTTACTTGCCCACTTTTGTAACTCAAACCCTCCGCGCTTGAGTAACTCTGCTGTTTGTTTACAAATTTCTACGCCTTCTTCTACGGTTTGACAGCCTGTCATAAGGTCGTCCATGTAGAAATCAGACATAACCCGATGTTTAGCTAACGGAAATTCAGAACCTTCGTCCTGAGCTAATTGCTGCAAAGATCGTACTGCAAGATACGGCGCCGATGACGTTCCAAACGTTACTCTTAAATGACGTAATGCTTGAAGTTCGTCGTCTGGATTCTCACGCCAAATGATGCGCTGGAAATCTTTGTGATCATCGGATACCTTAATTTGTCGATACATTTTGACGACGTCAGCTACTATACAGATAGGATGATAGCGCCAACGCATGATAATGTGGCGAAGTTCAGGTTGAAGAGTAGGACCCACCATTAAATCGTGATTAAGAGATACACCATTACTACCTACACAGGAAGCATCAAATACGATGCGCAACTTAGTTGTACTTTTCTCATTATGAATAACGGCATGATGTGGCAAATATACAACGTCCTTTTTATCCTTAATATTTACCATATCCATATGATTGAGAGCTATATATTCATTTATAACTGCCGAATATTGAGCCTTGAAATCAGGATTTTTGAGGAATCGTCTTTCTAAATTTAAAAATCGCCTTATAGCAATTTCCTTGGATCCACCGTATTTACAAGTAGGATCGCTAGACCTAAAAGGCAAATTAACAATATAACGACCAGTTTCATCACGCCTTGTCGTTGTCTTAAATATTTCTTCGCATTTCTGCTCTTCCGGAGTCAAATGAATTGTCTCACAATTGCTATTGGACTCGGATTCTAGTTCCCAGAATTTTTTAAGAAGTGCATTTTCTTCTCTATTATTAGAATGCAATGCAACTATATTATTTTGGCATGTCTCGCTTTGGTTGATTTCACCTAATTGACCAGATAAGATCCAACCTAGCCTGGTATTTTGTGCAATGGGCTGACCAGGTGGACCTTTGATTAAACCTACTAACAAAATCTGGCTGTAAACTTCTGCACCTAATAACAGATCTATCTTGTTCGGAGTATCGAACGACGGATCTGCTAAATCCAAAGACGAGATTGTGGTAAAACCGTATGCCATAACCTTTCTTTCTGGTAAAATTGTCGTTAATTTCCTTAAAACATATGCCTTAATAATAATACTAAAGCTGGGGTCAATGCGTGATTTAACCTTCATGAGAACCATCGAGTTCAATGAAATCATTGAACCTCCTTGACCACCGCCTAACCCTGAAATCGAACCTCTTATTGGTCTCTTTTTGAGACCTAAGAGCTGGACTGCGGACTCCGTCACAAAGGAAGCCTGAGACCCTTGGTCTATTAAGGATCTTAATACTATAACAGTACCGCTCTGTGATTCTGTTGAAACTAAAGCAGTAGCCAGTAATATCTGACTATGATTGTTAGCAAAACAACTTACAATATTTGTGGTCTTACTCTGACTTGATGCGGCTGTAGCGGGACTGTTACCCCCTACAACTGGTCCAGTAGTGACACTATCATCAACCGATTTGGAGATATTCTTATTATGAAGAAGCGTGTGATGCCTCTTGTTACATAAATGACATCTGGTAGATTGACGGCAGCTATTTACTAAGTGGTTTACCCCTAAACAATTATAACACAAACGATTTGTTTGGACAAAATTACGTCGCTTATCCTTATCGAGACTAGCAAACATCTTACAATTGGCGAGTTTGTGATTCTGCTGACAAAATATACACAATATTGCTGATACATGAAGCGATTTAATTGGAACATTACGATTAAGCTGATTTCGTTGGGTTTTGTTATCTAAGAATTCTAAAGCTCTAAATCTTTGTTCAAGAAATGATCTAAACTGATTAATTGTAGGCAATTCCTCCGAACAATCGCTTATCTTCAATTCCCATTGTTTCCGTGACTCACTATCTAATTTTAAAGATAATACATATATAATCATGATGTCCCAATGTTCAACCATGATACCTAGATTCTTTAAGGCATGCAAACATTCGTTAGAGGTATCTAATAATTCTTTAAGAGAGCTCGATGATTCGGTTACAATATTTTTTTGACTCATAAATAGTTTTAGTATACACTTCGTTACAAATTTTTTATTGTTATATCTCTTTTCTAACTGAGACCAACATATTGCATAATTACTACTAGTGATAGGAATGTGGCGTAAAAGACTTTCAGCTTCTCCAGATAAATGTGTTTTCAAATAGTGCAATTTTTGAACATCGTCTAGATTATTGTTATTATGTATTAGAGACTTGAATAAATCGCGAAACCCAATCCATTCGGAATAATTTCCAGTAAACATTGGCAACTCAATCTTTGGTAATTTGACAGATATTATTTCTTTGGAAGAACTTAGCCTGTTGTCTGAACTATTATTTGAACTTTCTAAAATAGTATTTCTTTTTAATGCTTCTTTCAGCTCTACTTTATAATCAGTAAATAATTCTTCCGTCATTTCATATAAGTTTTTTGTATTATATTCTGATTTTTCAAGTTCGGATGACTTAGTGGATGTTACAAGTTTAACGTGATTTTCGGAAAACGCTGACCAATTGGTTTCCAATGTTTCCAGTCTTGTTTCTATATAAGAAGTCGTTAATCGCTCTTTAGGCGATTTCTTAAAATTGGACTTAGCCTTGCTTATGGTCGCGTATAAATTGAATTGTAAATTACAGAGTGATTCCATTTTGTAACTCTACAAAGTTCAGATTTAAAAAGTACTCACAAATTATCACTTCACTGACCACACACGTCGCGACGCGTACACGGGGCTATACCCCCCGCACCGCAGCTGCTGCACACGCCAACCCCCGAGCCACCAGAACGATCGCCGACCGCTCTCACCGTCGACGTGGCGCCACCGTAGCTGTCGCGTTGCACTACTGTTGGGATTGTGCCGCCGTCACTGTCGACGTGGCACCACCGTCGCCGTTGCCTCCACTGTCACCGTTGCGGTGCTGTCGTCGTCGCGTCCCCCTCACCGTCGCAGTTGCGCACACCCACCGTTGCGATGCTGTGGCCGTCGCAGTTGCAACGACACACCGTTGCGGTTGCGCTTCCTCACCGTCACTGTTGCCGTCGCGATATGCTGCCGCCGTGGTTGCGCACCCTCACCGTCGCGATGCTGTTGCAGTAACGCACGCTCACCGTCACTGTTGCCGTCGCCGCGGTTGCGCACTTTCACTTTCGCTATTGCCGTCACGATGCTGCCGCCCTCTATCCGGCTCGAAGGACCACTTTGTTCACTTCACTAATATCTCCACTAATAAATTAAACACTTTTTCGGAGTAAGACAATTTATTGTTAAACTCGTCGACAGGTCATTATTTCGAAAACCATCTTGACACCGCAATGTAATACATTTAAATTGAGATACAGCGCCATCTCTTGGTGTCCAGCGGTATTATTAAACCCTAGCAGTTAAACAGCTTAAACAATGAGTCTTACCAACTATCTACGTTTATATCGTAAGACTTTGGAAATAGTAAATTACGCATTAGACCACCAATATATTTAAGCAATGGAGATAATTAATTAGGTGTTATCAGTATATGAGAAAATAAAAAGGATTCTAAATAAAACTGTTAAGAATTATTAAGCGTATTTCTTAGCTTGGACATATCAACATTGTTCTTTTACAAATGAGACTTTAAACATTCTCCAAGTTATTCGCTTCAAACTTTGCAATGCTTGAGAATATTCTGTGACAATGTTGGCTGCCTCAGACCTACACCACCCTCTCGATCTATATGGCAGGATCCACAGGATATACTAGTAATTATATGGTGTCAGTTCGGTTGCACGTGTTTTGTTCTTGTTTCATATTAATTCTCTTGTCTCATGTGAAGTTTTAACATGTTAAAAAGTTATAACAAATATGAGTCTCACCGCGTATGAGTCTCATCCCTTTATCAGGAATGACTGATAATAGACTGATAACTGATGATGATAATAATATGACTCTTATGTGCAGTTTCTTCTAAAAACCGTTGGTAGGAGTTTCCAGAATACAGATATTCTAGAAGTCCTACTATTTGCTTATGAAAGCTAGATACTAACATTTTACTACCTATGTATCGAAAATGTAGCTATAATGGTTCAGTGGCTAGTGTGGTTGGAAGCATCGTTGATCGACCTAGGTTTGAATTGTTACGGGTTATTAGAAGCTTTTGGTGAAGGAAAACACTGTGGCAAAGCCATGGTATAGTGTTAGGCATTTTTTCAAACCCGCCTGGCTAGCTACTACTCTCAAGTTTCAAATGTGTAACTAAGCATCTATGGGTATATATGGAGAACAACACTTGAGAGCCAGTATTTTTGAAGTTATACTTCTTTTGGCGCGTTAGGGAAAAAAGATGAGAGTAAATTTTTACGATGCGCGCACACACCGTCACGAAAAACCGACACCCTGACGTTATTACGATGCGTGCGCACTCCATCACGAAAAATCGACACTCTGAAGTTAGCTATAGTCAACATTTTGTTTCTTCGTATTTGTTATTTGTATTTCTTTGTATTAAAACTTTCAATGCATTAAATACCTTTTTTCTATTGTTAGTGTCGTTTTTTCTACAAACGTAGAATAAGGCGAAAGATAAAATATTTGTTTTTTTTTATCTTCTTACGCCCAAGAAGTATAACTTCTAACGCATGTACATAAGTAGACACACACTTTTATTTTTATTTCAAAGGAGGTGGACGGACAGGCGGGTTACCTGATGTTAAGTGATGACCGCTGTCCATAGACACTAGCAACACCATGGGAGTGGCAATTTCGTTGCCAGCCTGTGTTGGGAGGGAAGGGGAGAGGAGAGGGGAGGGAGGGTTGAGGGGAGAGGAGGTGGTGCTCCGGTACTTCTAGGTTTAGTGTGTTTACCTTCTCAGACCACATCGCCATTTCACGTCAGGTCAAAACGCTAAAACCTATTAAGTATAAAATAATATATGAAGACAAGGAAAAATCGGTTTATGATTCTAATAAATAAATATTGCCACAGAAAATTTTGACGTCAAAGCTTGTGCACATTAATGCTGGGAATTTCGCTACCGGTTACACGAAGACAAATTTGATAAGAGAGTAGTACGCTTGCACAATGAATATTGATTCGTTTTTCGCTGAAAGACTGTCATGTTGCACGACGTTTCGAAAACAGACGAGAGTATTGTCTCTCACTTACCGGTTGTCTCTTTAAAAATTTTGGAAACAGAGTTTCCAAAGTCAGCCACCTTTTTATACCACTCATAAATAATCAATATTTTGGATTGATACTTGAATGAATCGTACTATATATTTTAAACGTCTGTTTTTGAATAAGCTTTAGACAGCGTTATTCCATGTACCAGACCAAATAAGTCAATAATTTGTGGAATAAAAAGTAAAAGATTTCAATTTTTCTAAATGCATCAGCTCCTAAACTACGAAATTCCACAATTTAAAAAAAGTATACAACCAATTCGCATATTTATAAGGTATAAAGTACTTCTTACAAGTCAGCAGATATTTCAGACTTATTAATAATGTAAATAGTATTACTTGTTTACAGCAAGAGAAGAAGTAGGCAGTTTGGATATTTCGTTTGAAAGGTGTATACATTATGCTTTACTGTTGGCGACTTACTCTAATAGTGTAATCTAATACTGTACCAGATTGGATCGTAACCTTAGTGCCTATAGTGCTATATCTCGCCTTTTATTTATTGGGTTTCAGGATTGATCGGAGGAGGATTTGAGGATGTAAGGGTGTCGAATAACATCTAAGACTTGAGACACTCAAGCCAACCTCACCTGCGCATGGGCACCCTGCTGAGTAACGAACGAGGCAATGGCGAAAGCGGGGTGGTAGGGTTCTACAGCCTGACTGGGTCGCAACCACCATGTATGTGGCAAAAAAGCCCGTCATAGTGATTCGCTTCTGCGGGTCGCGTTTCGGGATCAGACTGTGCATATTCAGCTTTTCGCAGGCCGGCATGAAAGCGTCGACCGGCGATGGGTAGGGGTATCACTCGATGGTCACCATTGTTTTTGGATTGTACTGTGCTTACCATCAGGCACAGTGCAGTCATTTTGCCGTGCTATAAAAAAAAAAAAAACAAAGTATATCAAGTAGCTTAATCGCTTTCAAGGCAACACTTTTTAGCACATTCTCGGTTGTCATCGTTGTTCTTGGATTTTACTGCGCTTACTATCACGGATAATGCTGTCACTTTAGCGTGTATATATAAAAAAGTTTGAGTAACGTAGACTTTGTTATATTTAACGATACAAAGGATATGCCCATTGAGGAAGCGATTAGTTTCATGAAATCATTTAAATCTTTTTATTAAATAATTTACTCTTAATTATGTATATATTAGCATTAAACCACCATGAGGCAGATATATATGAATTTCATAAGTCTCTAAAAGGGTTTCAGGAAACGGAAATGTTTCTTGTATTTTCTTTCGGTGTTTTCTTGTATTTACATAATTATTTATCACTATTTGAAAAGTTATCGTCGTATACCTGGTTTCATGTTACTGCAGTGGCGATTGAGAATCATTTTTATATATAGAATACCACTTTCAACAATACAACAATTTAAATGGTGAAATATCAATTTGTAAATAAAAAATTGCGTTCGAATTTAACAGTTAGTTGGTTAAATTTCGCAGTGTCATCGAAGTATAGAATACTGATTAGTTATAATAAATTTATGAAGTCTTAATATTAATCCGTGTACAGTGTTCTATAATTTAACAATGACTTTATTGAGGTAATTGAGTTTACTTAGGGTCGGTCTTCCGAATTATTCCGAACTCCTCTGTTTCATAGTTCATTGTATGATTTACTCGCTATGCATGAATAATGCATTCATTTACAATTTATAACAGACAGATCACAAAATTTTACGAATTATCCATATTCTATGGTTACAAAATAAATAGAAGAAATTTCAAATATATTGAACTAGTTTTGCGCACTGATTCGCTCGCGTTAATGTGTACTTATTCTTTCCTTCGAGACTTCCTTACAACGTGTGTGCAAAATGTTGATTCATAATGATCGGTTGAGTAGTAAAGTCGTCAAAACGTAACTTTGTACGTGGTAGAGCCACACTGAAGTTATTACTGATTTCAGCCTGAATGGGTCGGCTTGCCCGGGGTACTCCCACCCGACCCACAGAAATACCGACGTGAAGTAACAGTGCTTGCAGTGTTGCGTTTCGTTCGGTCAGTAAGAGCGCCGGAGGCCCAGTTCCCCTCCCCTTTCCCTCAAACACAGGCTGGCAACGCACTTGCGACTCTTCTGGTGTTACTAGTGTCTATGGACGCTGGTAACACTTAACATAACCCATCTGTTCGTTTGCCTTCTATAATATAAAAAAAACATTGTCTTGTTCTATTGATGTCAGTTTTTTAAGACTTTCGCCATACTCTAGATAGTCTAATAGGTGTACGTGAATCCATAAGTTTGGTAAGCTTTGAGTTATAATATCGTTATAAAATACCAACAAGAAGATTGTTCGAAATTGGAAATAGATTTTAGAACGAAATTGGAAATAGACTTTTTAGAAAATTAATAATATAGCTAAAAATAAGCGTGCTTTTTTATATTACAGGGGGCAAACGAACAGGCGGGTCTCCTGACGGTAAGTGATCACCGCCGTCCATAGACGCACCGGGGGAGTCGTTAGTATGTTACCAGCCTGTATTTGGGGGGCGTGGGGCTTGGAAGTAGGTAGTAGGGGGAAGTGGGAGGGGGAGAAGTGGTCCTCCAGCGCTCTCACTCACCGAACGAAACGCAACAATGCAAGCAATGTTACGTCACGTCGGTTTTCTGTGAGACTACCACCCGTACTACTCCGAGCGAGCAGACCCATTCATGCTGAAACCAGCTTCAGCTTGCAGAAATAGCTTCAGCGTGGCACTACCACCACCGTGCTATTTATATTTAAATGAAAAACATACTTCAGAATTATTACTAAAATATTATTTACAATTCTCTGAAGGTATTAGCAACAAAATATAGAAGCACGTTCGTATTTGCTTAACACATGAATTATTTCTTGTTTGCAAATGGTCGCTCTCTAATGTGATTATGAAATGAGAAGGCGTTAATTAGTGAAAACGGCTGGGCTTTATTTTAATTATTAACGTAATGAAAATGTTTTGCATTTTCTTTACATTAATAAATGATGCATCTTTATTTAGGCAACGTGTTTTTTTATTAAGGTTTAAGTAATTTGTCGACTGGAGTAAATATTTTTATATAAATATATTAATAAAAAGAACGGTTGCGTTTAGAAACTTAGCTTTTTATAGACCATTTGGTCTTAAAAAATGTCTTTAAATCGTTTGCCAACGGAATATATTTTAAAAATCTTTTTTATATCTGTAATCAATGAAAAAGTTTGAATTTTATAATGAATCATTTTAAATCGATATTAGAGTTTTTGGCGGGATTTTGGTCTGTCGTGTAGTGGATTTTATATTTTATTCATGGTCTTGTGTTACTTGACTCTATATTGTGTAAAATTGGTGGTGTTTTATGTAATATAGGTTGTTTATTGTGCATAAGTGAAGTGAATGGAAAATAATACCACGGACCATGAATTCTGAGATGTCACAAAAACTCCACGGAAAGTTCTAACAAGATGGCCACCATCTTGTTAGTTCATTGAAATTATATCAAGAAACTTGTAATATCGATACTCACTTGACAATGACAGTAATAATATAAAAGGCAATCTTTGCCAAAAATAAAGTTAAAAAAAAATGAAAAGAATTTTATGTAAAGTTGAAAAAACATACGATTTCTTTTGACACACCCTATTATGTTCAAAGATAAAAGGCCTGATGTATAAGTGCATTATTCCACCGATCTTATTGTATGGCAGTGTAGTCAGTCCTAGGTAGATATGTTCAGCAGTTACGCGTCACTGTGAATAAAATGGTGTGATAGGAGTGTTGCGTCACTCGACTAAATCGCTTTCGAGACAACACATTCATACCAGCCTCGCACTTCTAGCTTGGTGTATTTTTTAAAATATAACATAGCAAGCAAACGAACAGGCGGGTCACCTGACGTTAAGTGATAACCGCCGTTCATAGACACTAGCAACACGAGGAGAGGTGCAAGTGCGTTGCTACCCTGTGGTTGGGAGACGGAGGGGTGGTGACATGGGGACGGGGAGGAAATGAGAGGACCGAACGAAAAGCAACGATGGAAGCACTATTGCTTCACGTCGGTTTTCTGTAACATGGTGGTACTACCCCGGAGGAGCCGAACCATTCATGCTGAAACCAGTAATAGCTTCGGCGTGGCTCTACCACCCACCAAGTGAATAAGCCGCAGAAATGCCCTCTCCGTTCGTATAGTCACCCACATAAGTCGCTGGCCGCCAGACTACATTGGACACAAGAGTCTCAATATCATCGTACAATGGGCTAAGATCTCGTAGCAGGCCTAGTAACACTGGCTGGATGCTGTGAAAGCAGATATTAATGCCGGGAACCAGGCAAAGCGAAAGAAATTAAATCAGAAAACAGACCCTCGCTCTATGCTAAACAGGAAGACTTTAGTGTGGATGTCTATTGATCTTATATCACGTGGAGTGATTTTGCCTATATAGGTAAACATGTAAATATGACGTCTGTAAATGAAAAAGTGAGGAAAGAGAACAAACAGTTTTCACTTATTAACAATGACTTGATAATATCATTAATTATATACTTCCAAATGTTTTTTTACATTTTACAATTATCGAACTCATGACCGAGCTTCACGCAGGTGTGCTAACAAAGAAAGTAAGGTCAAATCTTCCCTTAACAATATAACCATGTAATAATATAGCAACGGAACAACTGAATGTGAATTTATCAATATTTTTGAAAATCTCCCAACTGTGTTTTGTCGTAGTCACTCAGTTACTTTTTAAATGGAGATTTTTAACCTAAATTTTTCACTCTTTCAAACGATCTTTCACACATTTTATGTCATAAACCTCCCTCTCTTCCTGGCTATTTGTCTCACATGGTAGTGGGATCAGCCTTCCTTTTTTTTTCTTGACTTCGCTCTGTCCTTGACGTCACATTTGGAAACTTTGTACTCTTTCGTATTCTTCGGCACTACACTAATTTGTTTTGGGTCCGCTTATCGATCTTTGACCCTAACGGGACAATTATAGAGCCAAATACCCCACCCACGTAGTCTGGCTTTCTCCAATGTGACCATACCATCGCAGTCTATTTTATTATAACTTGTCGCTGTGCACTTGTGGCTGCCTTGCACGTATACGTTGTAAATTTTATACACAAAAAAGAACTAACGAACTAACTACAAATGTTATGAATATATGCGCGTATATACATACTGCAGTTGATTTTTATTTATATCTATAACTAATTTATTAATATATTAATACGCGAAGCCTAATCTTTGTATCCCTTTTTAACGGAATTGGGCGAACGGATGGATGTGAAACAGAACGTGAACGTGAGGAGAAGTGCAGAAAGCTATTTATTTTATATAAAATGCATTAGAAGTACATTAAATTAATTAAAATATGCATTACTCACAATACTGCTTCAATTTTACACAACATATACACACATGTAAATAAAAAAGAAATTTTGACATCTGTCAATAAAGGACTTCAAAAAAGGTTGTGAAGGAGGTTGCTATGCTCGACTGTATGTATTATTTTACTCTTACGTTCGAATTACCCTTTTTCATTCTACATTCAACAATGATATTATAACATACAACTATTATTATAATATGTATCCCTTCAAAAGATCAATGAACTATGGTCGAATGTCGACCACTGGACGCCCACTAGTACATATAATTCTACGTATCACAATAACGACATAAATTATAGTGGCCAGTATTTGAATGTCTGTGGTTATGACTTTTAGCTTTAAATTCGACAATTTTTAACAAAGCGGTCTCTAGTTTTTGGTTCAAAAATTATTTCTTATCCCTATGATACCCCTCCAGCTACTACTGCCCTAATCAGAAAAGTTTGAACACCTGTTCTATAATGTAGTTTAGTTAGGGATGACCCAATTCGGATTTGACTTCAGTTATACATGTCCATTCTTTAAGTTTGTACTAGTTTACAAAGTTTCTCAAGGTGAAGTAAGTTTTTCTAATTACAACCCTACAAGCCCTGACCGAATGATAATTCAGTTCACAAATGCACCTTACGTTACTGATGTAACTTCGTTTAATTTTTATTGTATTTCCTATATAAGAGATTAGGTAGACGATAGTATGATCGGATATTAGCCGTCGGTAGCAGCACACGATGTGTCCTGCAATTTCCTGCAGCCTTGATATCTAAGGCGTACAAGAATTCTGTTAGAAGGAGGTAATTCGTGCATTGGTACGGTATGAAATATTTATTTGTTTGTGAAGTAGTGAATTTGACTTATACGTAAAACTTTTTGGAAATTTAGTTCTGTTTATTATTGCAATAAATAAGTTGAACTTATTATTGTCTTATAATTTTATATTCTGCACTTTTATATTCGCTCGGCTTTCGGTTAAATCGGATGTATTATTTAAAGTCATTGTGCTGAGTATGATATATATATAGTATATGTTACATACAAGTTAGTAGATTTAATTTGCTAGTGCAAGTGAATGTTTCTATTCAGTATACCTACGAAGTGCTCAAAGTTATTATTTTATGTAACCATTTGATGCACGGACACTCGACGAGGAATCGGATGTCAGCGTTACGATATGACTTCGTAATTTTCTTATTATTCGACTGTTGAGATTTGCAGGGTGCGTAGTTTTTTTTAACCTATATGGAATTCATGTTTTATATTAAATCCTATTAAGATCATTTTACTTTTAATTATGAAAACATTATAAAAAAATTCATTGACAACGTTCTTACATATAACATACGACCTGTGTTCTGCGGCTTCATCCGTGCTCGTTTCATTCCGTTTCATCCCTCGGCCCCCTATACCTCGCGACCAGCTACCAGTCCTACCAGCACTATATCATTATCCCACTTTACGCAGACTCTCTACACTTTTTAAGGTAATTACTCTACTCCTAACAGCCACAGTGTTATATTTTGTATCCTAATCTTCCTTAATAAATTGCCTATACAATTCGAGAAGAGTTTTTTCAAGCTCGTATTTTCAGAGATCAGAGTTTACAAACAACAACAAAAAACAATACATTTTTGGTTTACAAAAAGGCCCTAATATAATAAAATTGGTTAATATAGGAGAGGTTCTCGTATACAAAGGTGTATATCACTAATTTATCGCATATGGATGATTTTCTGAAAAGTTATAGGAAAGAAAAAATACAAAAATAAAATTTGTAGCTACAAAATATTGTAGACACTGCACGCGAGAACAATCATAACTTCGGTAGGTAACTACAGTGTGCTCTAGTTAATGGGGGAGTACTGTATGATGTCATGTCAAATTGTATTAAATAATGGAATTTTTACCCTTGCGTGTCTCCATTATGTGCCTTTTAAATGAATGGAATATGTTTCGTGTTGTAAAATAAGTTAGGGTGGTTCTATTTTCTTTTTTCTAGAAACTTCGTGCGTTGATGTTCGCCCGCGATTAAGCGAAAAAATAAATAAAATGGACATCGAATATTTAAAGAATATTAGCTAAAATAAATAATCTTTAGAACTAAATTGATTATTTGTCTCTTTGTTTATTTAAAAGACTCTAGAACTAACAGTCACGTTTAATAAAATCTTTTTGCAGATTATGACCTATTTGTTGAGAAAGGTTGTAGGCATGATTTTTAAATCATGCTACGACGTTCTTAGGAGTGGAGTTATTACGATACAGAATGACGGCTAGAAAGTATCTATGCGAAAATAAAGTAATAGCGCAAGCGGAATGTATGGTTTGTGTGGTATCGGAAGGGAAGTGTCGCATTAATCGAGTGACAAAATCGAGCATTACCTAGAAGAGCAGAACTGTGAATGCCTTTTTTTTTTTTTTTTTTTAACGGGGGAAAATCCTACATGGATACCCTCACGCCGTCGGGGGCAGCGTGAGGGTATGTCAGACTCCTACTGACTAAAAACCCCCCGGTGTACGTCTGCCGCTATAGTCGGGGCGACACGAGATCTCTAAAGACTTCATCGTGCCGACCCAGCGGTTGGCCCAGCAGCGAAAGCGCCGCCGCCGGGCCCCGTCCTGTTAGGAGACGGCCGGGTACACACCGGCCGTCTCCTCCGTCCGCCGAACCTGTGTAATGGGAAGATGGGCCCCCCGACCCACCTTCCCTAGGTCCGGCTACGTTGGTGGGAGGAGGCGGTCGAACTGTCGCCTCCTCCTTCCTGTCCTCCGTTGACGGAGAGGGCCACTTAGAGGATCGTCCTCGCGGGCCCTCTCCGCCGCCTCCTTCTGCGAGACGACTTCCAATTACGATTTCCAACACTTAGCCCATATTTTTACAATATACACAGTTTATAAACGAGTTATAAACAGCAAGACAATCTCGCATTTCAATAAAAATTCCTGATTATAATGCTTTTGACGTTAAGAAAATACTGAGGCTATTAATGTATAAGTTACAACAGTCAAACAACAATTACTTGCTAAATAATTTATTAGGAATAAGGTTACAAAATGTGCTAAAAATAAGAATAGTTCACGATTTTAAGATAATTATTTTACTATCCAAATATCCAATTTGCGTTAATCTTTAAATGAAAGAGTGTCATGAAGAGTGTCATGTTTCTCTCCGAAATGTTTGAACCAATTTTGATAAAAAAAAATTTGCAGATAGAGTAATTTTCAGAGTGTTTATCTAAGATATACATTAGCTTTTGTAGAGAATTATAGAGTTATGAATTATTTAGAAAGTCCTAAATAATATTATAAATACGAAAGCGTAGCTTTCACGCTTTAACTACTCAACCGATCCTCATGAAAATTTTCGCACACCTTGTCATAGGTACAGTAAATCTTTAATCTATACTTAGTCTTGCCATAAATACTGAAACAAAGAAAAAAATTCTATTGCATTACTTTTACAGTGTGTTAGTTTAATACATAAATATAAAAGCAATTTAATATATACAAAGCTTATTCTAAGTGGTTTCCATTGGCTGTAATACAGTCCTTTAAACGTTGAGGCCAGTTATCAGTAGAAGTGTTGGGAACCAACATAAATTGTATATTTTAAAAATGTATTGGCAACACCGCGTCGGATGTGGTTGGAGGGTCGCGGCGTTCCATACCCCCCGTTCGCTTCCGATCTTTGTACAGTGCACACGTAATTTCATTTTTTATTAAACACGAGTTTGAGTGAATTTTTATATTTAATTTTATATAACACTCTTCATACAGTCCTAACCAGCGCATAAGGGTGTAAACATTGGTCCTTCGTGTTCGAAACCTACTCGTCTACATTTAATAAAATTTCCGTGGCGCCATTGTGTCACGTGATAACAACGTGTGCATCCCAGCGGACGGCGAGGCGCGGCGCCAGCGCAGCAACTTCACGACGGCGCGGTGTCGGCTACATTCACCGCCATTTTGTTGATGCAATCCATAGTCACAGCCAGTCATTCAATACGTTTACAGTTCGTGCGCATTACATTGTTTTATATTGTTGTGTAAAGTGCAGTATTTTTATATTACTGGAGCGTGCGGCGCATTTTAAGATATTTAAAAATGTCTAAAAGTGAAAGTGACTCCGCATCAGATTCAGGTGTTTCAACAAAACTAAGCATCTTAGTGAAACAAAGAGGTATCGTAAAAGGTTCAATAACAAAATTACACAATACCTTCGACAAATCTATTCAATCTTTACCATCACTTTCAAAAGAAGACCTAAAAGTGAAAGAAGAACGATTGAGATCACTTTTTATACGATATGAAAACTATAATTATCGCATAATGGGTCTGGATGCAAACGACAGTGAAAATTCTGAATTAGTAGAAGAAAAATATTCACAAACATTAGCCAAAATCATGCTGATGTTGGATTTATTAGAAAAAAATACAACAATTCAAAACGAGCCTCATTGTCGTCCTCACATCATACCAACAAGATTACCTGAGATATCTATACCAGAGTTTACTGGAAAATATTCAGAGTATAAAATTTTTATAGGACTTTTTGATTCTTTAATAGGTAACAATCAAAGTCTAGAAAATATACAAAAGTTTTATTACTTAAAAAGTTTTTTAAAGGGTGAGCCATATGATTTAATTAAAAATTTACCATTAGTTTCGGAGAGTTACAACGAAGGTATTAAATTATTAAATGATAGATACAATAATGAATATAAAATAAAAAATGAGCACATAAATACTTTGTTAGATTTACCCTTATTGACAAAATCAACTGCTCAAAACATTAGGCAATTTGTATCAAATGTTAAACAACAATTAGCTGCATTAAGAAATTTAAAATGTAATGTAGACTACTGGGATCCTATCATTTTGTGTGTGTTATTGCGAAAACTTGATTTTATCTGTAATAACGAATATCAGCTTGTTCGTGACATGGAGCCCTCTGTGCAAAATCTTATTGAATTTTTAGAGAAACGTGCCACGGCACTAGAAAACTCGGAGCATCCTCGTCAAGGTAAACAACATTTAATAATGGCATGTGGAACTCCAGCCGTGCAAGCAGGTCCTCCAGCTGCAAGGTCTACTGCGTCTGCATCATCATGCTTGTTATGTAAGTGTCCTCACAAGCTATTTTCCTGTGGTAAATTCAAATTAATGTCTGCTTCAGAACGATTAGCTTTTGTCATAGAAAACAAGTTGTGCAAAATATGTCTTAATAGACATCAACAACCATGCAGGTATCACTTTAAATGTAATACCTGCAAACAAAAGCATAACACATTATTGCATGAAGATAAAGCTCAGGATCCAGTTACATTGTTTTCCAATATATCCAATACACAAGTACTTCTGCCTACTGCTAGGGTCAAGGTCATTGCCCTCAATGGTACTGAAGTGCATGTAAAGGCACTGCTGGACAGTGGTGCTCAAATTTCATTTATTACCACTGAACTTGTAAATTTATTACAGTTACAACCAAAAATGGTAAAGTCAGGAGTAATAGGTATAGGAAACACAGTTAATCATTTAAATAAATATGTATCTCTTCAAATTCATTCTCTTGTCAATAATTTTACCACCAACGTGTCTTGTTTCATTTTAGACAACATTACTTCAAAGCTACCACATAAAAAGGTTGATTTGTCAAATTTTAAGTTACCTTCTAACATCACACTTGCTGACAAAAACTTTTATGAGCCAAGCAATATACATATATTATTAGGAGCTGACATATTTTTCCAGGTGTTGCTGCCACATGACCCATCATTCGTTATCCAGTCATCATCCAGCGCAACTCATCTGTCTGCACCTACACTAATCAACACTCAGCTCGGCCATATTGTAGCGGGTAACCTTCCTAACTTTGCAGTACAACCTTATATATCTTTATTTTGCACAAAATGTGATAATGAGCTTGATAAAAGTTTAAACAAATTTTGGCAGACTGAAAGCGTACCTGAAGTATTCTCAGAGAGACTTACAGAACATGACACATGTGAAAAATTATTCAATGAAAATATAAAACTTAATAATAATAAATTTGAAGTTCCGTTACCTCTAAAATTGCCTCTTGACTCTATCAATGAAGTTCTGGGAGATTCATTACACTTTGCATTGCAAAGATTTCATAATTTAGAAAAAAGACTCCAAAAAGATCCAATTTTGTTGAAAATGTACAAAGGCTTTATAAGTGAATATTTGGATCTTGGTCATGGTACTAAGTTAGATATTAGCGAATATAATTTATCCTCAGATCCAGTTTATTTCTTACCGCACCATCCTGTTGTCAACATGGATAAAAAGACAACTAAATGCAGGATAGTGTTTGACGGTTCAATGAAAACAAACACAAAAGTGTCACTAAATGATTTATTATTAAATGGTCCAGTAGTTCAGAAAGAATTATTTGATATTCTTACATTATTTCGATTAGACCAATATGTAGTTCTAACAGATATTAAACATATGTTCAGAGCGATATCATTATCAACAGAATACCGTTCTTTACAAAACATTCTCTGGAGGGACTCACCGAATCAAAACCTTCAGTGCATTCAGTTAAATACAGTTACATATGGGCTTAAAAGCTCATCATACTTAGCAACAAGGTGTTTACTTGAACTAGCTAAGCAATATGAATCTGATTTTCCAAGTGCATCATTCATATTAAGAAATCAGACATATGTTGATGACATTCTAGCCACAAATGACTCCTTGGAAGCATTAATAGAGTCCAAGAATCAAATATGTAAACTTTTACAGATAGGAGGTTTTCAACTTCATAAATGGTCATCTAATAAGGCTGAGATTTTACATGATATCCCTATAGAAAATCAGTACTTTGACGAAATTGAGTTACAAAAAGATAACTTATTCATAAAAACACTAGGTATAAATTACAATATTAAATCTGACTCCTTCATTTTGTCTGCTCCAAATTTATCTAGTAAAGTGCCAAATACAAAAAGAGAAGTATTAAGTTTCATTAGTAAATTTTATGATCCACTCGGTTTAGCCGGACCATTCATAGTAATTGCCAAGGTTTTCATGCAAAAACTATGGAAATCCCGCATTAGTTGGGATTCTAAGCTTACAGGTAACCTAAAAGAAATGTGGTTTGAGTTCTATGAGAGTTTAAAAATTATGAAACCCATAACGTTAAGTCGGCATGTCAATTTACAAAATGCACAATGCTTGCAATTGCTAGGATTTGCTTCGAAACCTACTCGTCTACATTTAATAAAATTTCCGTGGCGCCATTGTGTCACGTGATAACAACGTGTGCATCCCAGCGGACGGCGAGGCGCGGCGCCAGCGCAGCAACTTCACGACGGCGCGGTGTCGGCTACATTCACCGCCATTTTGTTGATGCAATCCATAGTCACAGCCAGTCATTCAATACGTTTACAGTTCGTGCGCATTGCATTGTTTTATATTAAACACGAGTTTGAGTGAATTTTTATATTTAATTTTATATAACACTCTTCATACAGTCCTAACCAGCGCATAAGGGTATAAACAAGAAGCCATGGGAAAATTCTTCACTGCCAATCGTACGGATTGCTTTAGGGACTCTAAATTATAATGGCGTTTAAAACAAGCCGTACTCTCTAAAACTGACCATAAATCATAATCCAGCGGATTAAGATCGGGACTAGACGATGGCCAGTCTTCAGCTCTGATGAAGTCCGAAACATTCGTTTCCAACCAAGACTGCGTAGACCGAGCATTATGACCCAGCGCCGAGTCTTGCTAGAAGGACCATTCTTGGTTATTAAACATGGTATTGTCAAGGGGTTTCACTACCTTCTCAAGATTGATATCTTGATACACTTGTGCCGATGTTTTGATACCTTTCGCACAAAAATTATGGTTCAGTCACTCCTTCATAGCTAATACTCCACCGAACCATCACTGAAGTCGGATAGTACCCACGTTGTACTTTGTCGACTAATTGAGAAGCTTCCTTAGAACTTTGAGCATAAATACGGTCATTTTGTTTGTTAAAATGTTGCTCAATTGTAAAAAAATTCTCATCCGTAAAGAAAAATGTTCTGTGAACTCCCTTTGCGTACCGCTTCAGTAGTTGTTTCGATTTTACCACACTATTCTTTTTTAAATTATCAGTTAAGAAATGACCAGTACGTGTTTTTTAGGCTGCAAGTCCTAAGTCATCTTTTATAATACGCGAAATGGTTCTAGGTGCTATCTTCTTCTCCTGAAATACAATATTTTGCTTTCGGACAGGATTTCTATGAATTCTTTCCCTTACTGCTTTGACCACCTTTTTCGTATGAATACTACGTGGACGGCCATATCATTTTCTGTCACAAATAGAGCAGGTCTCATTGTACCTATTAATAGCCCGGTACACAAACATTTTACTAATACCAAGCATGTGGAGAGTTTTAATTATTGCATTTGGCTCCATACCTACTTTGTGTAATGCAATCACAGCCATTCGGTTCTCTTTATCACCCCACTCCATTGTAATATCGTAAAATATAGTACAATATATTGGCGCCACAATGAGAAAATCCGTTGATAATCATATAAAAATGACAGATTCTAAAATTCAAATATAATATTTTGTTTATTTCTAATTGTAACTGTATTTATGGCCAGTCTAAGTACATGTAATAACAATGTCAATCTAACGTGTCTGTACTTTTTGATTTTTTGTGTAAAAAATTGTTGCAGCTATTTCAATAATTTTTAGAAATGTCTGTCCGTCTATCTATCTGTTTGTTCGTCTGTCTGTTTATTTGAATACGCGTTACTGCTATAGTATTACGTACACGATAAAACCACACGAAGAAAATCGTAAAGCATATATATATATACATATATATAGATAAGTACATGGACTTAATACATTCAGATGATTTTATTAGCCACTGTTTTTTTACATTAGGCTCCACGTGGACGGAGTCGCGGGCACATAATAAATCTCTTTAATAACTCTTTCAACACTTTCACTGTCACGATGGTCCATATATAACTATGGTTTGTCTTATGGCGCCACGTTGATCATTGGTGATTCGAGCGCTAGACCTTTTTACAATTGTTAGAATTCATCCGTCGCGTCCTAAAAGAAACATGTGACTATGGCGTGACAGTCAAAGTGTTAATTCAGAAAAAGTGTATTGTTCTCGAATCCTCTCCGTCTGCGATCAAATCTTCATTAGTGCGAGAGAAGTCACCAGCAGTTATTAGTTACAATATAAATAACGCTCACAGTTAATACAAGCAATACACAGCATCTATATACAACAAATTTTTTTTTTATTGTAGCACGGTAAAATGACTGTACTATGCCTGATGGTAAGCATAGTACAATCCAAAAACAACGGTGACCACCGAGTGACACACTATCCATCGCCGGTCGCCGTTGTCATGCCGGCCTGTGAAAAGCTGGATATGCATAGGCTGATCCCGAAACGCGACCCGCAGAAGCGAATCATTATGACGGGCTTTTTCGCCATATACATGGTGGTTGCGACCTAGTCTGGCTGTAAAATCCTACCAGCCCGCTTTCGCCATTGCCTCGTTCGTTATTCAGCAGGGTGCACCACGAGGCGCAGTCTCTTCGGGGAGTGATGACACGTGTATGTGACGCCACGATGCCCCGTGTCAGGGGATCGACACCCACTAGGCGTCAGGTGTATTGGTGGAACGCCGAAATCGCGCAATTGCGTGCTGCGTGTGTGGCGGTAAGGCGCCAGTACACCAGACATCGACGACGGGGAAGCCACACATATACCACGTCAGTCATAGAGGAGGAACTCTATGAGCGGTACAGAGCTGCCAGATTAGCGCTTCGGAAAGCCATAGAGCGGAGTAAAGCTCTGGCGAGAGAGGAACTACTTGAGGGGCTAAGTCGGGATCCTTGGGGCGCCCGTATCGTTTAGTCCGTGACAACTTGTGTCACAGGGCCCCCCCGGTAACTCGGAACCTCGAGCCACAGCTTCTCCGACAAATATTGGCAGCTCTGTTTCCCTCAGCGTCAAAGAACACGCCTCCTACGATGGCTCCGCTCCTACCTGCAAATGTGCCTAATGCAGAAGATGGTTGCCATGACGATGACGACGAAGATCCCCGAGGTGACCAGGGAAGAGACGAGGGTGGCCGTTGCGCGCTTACGGGCCAAAAACACCGCCCCTGGACCCGACTATTGAGTATTTTCAATGCATCGCTTCAGCAGGGCCGGTTTCCGCGGTTGTGGAAAATCGGCCGTTTGGTCCTACTGAAGAAGTGACAGTCAGCAGACAGGCCATCTGCGTACCGACCCATTGTGTTGCTGGATGAGGTGGCAAAACTCTGCGAACGTATAATTGCAGGACGCCTCGTCCAGCATTTAACACGAGTCGGACCAGATCTAGCAGATAACCAGTTTGGTTTCCGCCAGGGGCGCTCCACCATCGACGCAGTAATGAGTGTGAAGATCCAGGCGGAGGAAGCAGTGTCCCGGGGAGATGTAATGTTGGCGGTGTCTCTTGACATCGCCAATGCCTTTAACACATTGCCTAGGGATAGTATCAAAGAGGCACTCCGGTATCATAGAGTGCCTCACTACCTCCGCCGCATTGTCGGGGCGTACCTCTCAGAGAGGTACGTAACCTTCCCAGGTCAAGGAGGGAGGGAAAATTGTCGAGAGGTTGTATCTGGTGTTCCGCAGGGGTCTGTCCTGGGAACCCTCTTATGGAACATTGGATACGACTGGGTGTTGCGTGGTGCTTTCCTCCATGGCGTCAGCGTGGTCTGTTACGCGGATGACACTCTGGTACTAGCCCGGGGGAAGACGCACAGCGAGGCCGCGATGATCGCTACGGCGGGAGTCGCTGAAGTCGTCAACAGGATCCGGCGTCTGGGATTGGAAGTGGCGCCGTGTAAATCCGAGGCGATGTGGTTTCATGGACCTCGGAAAACGCCGCCTCAAAGAACCCAGATTCTTGTGGGAGGCGAGTCTATCGGCGTCGGGTCGAGTATAAGGTATCTCGGCCTCCTCCTCGACAGCCGATGGACGTTCAAGGAACACTTCCGGCAGCTGGTCCCTCGCTTAATGGACACAGCGGGTGCCCTCGCTCGCTTATTACCCAACCTTGGGGGGCCAAACTCTGCCTGTCGGAAGTTGTATCTGGGAGTCGTGCGGTCGATGGCCCTTTACGGGGCCCCCGTGTGGGCGTTTAAACTGACGGCCAACAACATCGCTCACCTTCGGAGACCACAGCGGGCGTTGGTATTCAGAGCCATACGCGGGTATCGGACGATCTCCTTCGAGGCGGCCTCCCTACTAGCTGGATCCCCACCCTGGGACCTGGAAGCAAGAGCTCAAGCATCTCTATATCGTCGACGCGTAGAGGCGCTGGAGCAGGGGCTACGTCTTGCGCCTCGGGAAACTGCGGCGCTAAGGTCTCAACTTCATCAGGTCCTTGTGGTGGAAGAGTGGTGTCGACGACTTGAGCAACCCAGCTGGGGCGTGGTGACGATCGAGGCTGTTCGCCCAGTCTTGGTTGAATGGCTCACCAGACGACATGGCACCCTAAGCTTCCGGCTGACACAGGTACTCACGGGGCATGGATGTTTTGGGAGGTACTTATTTCGCATAGGCCGGGAGCCGACTACAGGGTGCCATCATTGTGGCTGCGCGAATGATTCTGCGCACCACACATTGAGTGAGTGTTCCGCCTGGGACGTGCCACGCAGCGAGCTAGTCGCGGTCATTGGCCCGGATCTCTCGCTTCCGACTGTCATTTTTAAGATGGTCGAAAGCGAAGCCGGGTGGATCTCTGCCGTCTCGTTCTGCGAGACAGTCATGCTCGCAAAGGAGGCTGCGGAGAGGGAGAGGGAGCGAACGATTAGACTCCCCCCCCGCGGCCGACGAACTACGCGGCGGCGACGGGTAGGCGATGACCTCCGGCCGCCGTAGTTGTGACCTGGGGCGACAGACACATGCATGTCCGTCGCTCCGGGCAGTTAAACTGCACAGGTCCATGTGGTGGAGGTGCATTATGCTGATGTTCCCACAGTTCGTTAGGGGGAATAACACCCATTTCCCCTTGAGGGGTCCACTATCTTGACCTCTCAGGCCGCAGTTTGGGTCCCTTAGGAGGGGACAACACCTGTTGGAGGAGCAGATGTAGTGTCGATTAGACAGTCCCTGCTCCTCCGGCCAAAAGGTGTAAGAAGGTACCATGGGGTTTTAGTCCGTGCGACTCGGGCATATCCATCCTCTGCTGCCCGGCGAGATGGATATCCGTTAGGGATTCCCCCATGGAGAAAAAAAAAAATGGTGCACCACGTGCAGGTGAGGTTGGCTTGGGTGTCTCAAGTCTTATGATGTTATTCGACACCCCTTACACTTTTTAAAAGAGAAAAGAGTCGCGGTCACAAGCTTGTTTATTAATACGGCTTTGGTTTTATTAGTCGTTTGGGATATTAAAAGTACTTAATTTACTTGAAAATGTACCGAAAGTATCCAATTATGATCCTCACATATCACTGTCAAACTAACAGAAGATATGCATTATACTTTATTTATACACTATAGCATAATAAAATAACCTATTATTATCGACTGTTACGTACATAGTATAATGAAGATTGAAAAAGCCTGAGACGTGAGGGTACGTGGGTGGTAAGTTTATTACTGCAGACGGAAATGTGACAGAAGTTATTTCAGTAACAATACAGCGTATAGAGTAAAATATATTATGTTAGAGATCAATTTTCTCATCATAGAATTGGAATTATAATATTATTACTAATATGTATCGAGCATTTTGATTTCTTGAAATATAGCAGAGAAAAGTATGAAATTAACACAGGTAGATATTCTGGTCTATGATATATACAAATAAAAATCATTTGCCTAAGAACCCAGAACGACTGCACCTGATTGGCTAAATTTTGTATGTTGTGTTTATATCAGAACAAGGTTTTTGAGAGATAATATGTGAAAATCTCCACGAAAAAAGTAAAAAGCGAGACAGAAGGAAATCTTGAAATATATTGATATAAATTGACAGATTGACGTTTAGTAGTTTTGTGGCCCTTTCATTTCATTACGTGGCTATACTGTCAAGGGAAGATTTTTTTAATGTAACGTGGCGAAGTGACCACACTGATGGTAAGCACAGTACTATTCAAAAACGATGGCGATCACCGAGAGATAATCCAACCAATGGCAGTAGCACGTTACGCTTGAAGGTCCTCATGTTATAGGGAAAAGGAAACATATTGGCCGGGAGGTTGTTCCATAGTTCCCGGTACGTATTTTCTTCATTAGTGCACCATGCTTGTTTAACCTATTCCCTAACTGCTACTTCGCAACCGGAAAACGATGGCAGAAATGGCTAAACATTACTTTCAAAACGGGTAATCTAGAATATGTACGAGTCATACCTATGACTTATTAAAAAGTAGGCTTACGCATCGTGTTCTTATTAGTTTACACGATGGCTGGTCCATCTGAATTTGTTTTTTTTTTTCTTCTGAGAAATCCTTCTTTAGTGACAGAGTAAGTTGATGTTATTATAAAAAAATATGAACCAATTTTATAAAGTCATATCAGTAGAACATAAAGTAATTTCATTAGAGTTAATCCTGAAAGCTTTGCGTGATACATGACTATATAGAGCTTTTCAAAGGGTATACATCGCTATACTAGTAAGTAATTATGATAATCCGTAATACAACCGTAGTCCGGTGAAGCTGTTAAGACCTTGCTTGGTCAATAGCGTAGTCAGTTCGGAAAAAATAAACCGTTATACAATTTTTATTATCAATTCTTTTTATATATTTTTAAAATTAGGTAATGATTTTGCGGTAATATCTTTACGCATGTATTCTTATATCAATGCAATTCAATGACAAAATCACGCCAGTCTGTAAGAACTCTGTTCGTGGCTGTAAAGTCAGTCCACGTCAGTCCAAGATACACTGGTGATTTCAGACACAGAGTAAAAATAGTTCTGTATAATTCCGAGATGTTCACGTTTTAGTAGTTTTGTAGTGTCCAATTTAAAATACGATGTATTGATTTACAGGTTGTAGCGTACCAACATATTTGTAAGATTTCAAGTTACATTTAATAATGTAAATGCAATTAAAAATATGTTTGACACTAACTTAAGATAAAGGAAGCAATTATGAATACTACGTCACTAGAATGTTATCGAGTAGAACAATTTACATCTATAAATCGGTATCGGTGCCCGAAATTTTCTATAAATAATGGCCTCGCACGTTGATTAAATTCAAAACTTAACTCATGAGTGAAAAATATAATAATATTGACTACATTTTCTTTAAATATTTAAGTCTTCCGTACGCGATTTATAAATAATTGCGAGACTGATTATAAAATCTAAAAAAAAGTATGTGTGTACTTATGTCACGCGTTAGAAGTTATACTTCTTTAGCGCAACAAGATAAAAATCTTTTCAAAAATTTTATTTTCGTCTTATTCTACGTTTGTAAAAAAAATTACACTAACAATAGAAAAAAGGTATTTAATACATTGAAAGTTTTAATACAAAGAAATACAAACAACAAATACAAAGATACAAAATGTTGACTAATACAAACTTCAGGGTGTCGGTTTTTCGTGACGGTGTGCGCGCGCATCGTAATAACTTCAGGGTGTCGGTTTTTCGTGAGGTCGTGCGCGCGCATCGTAAAAATTTGCTCTCATCATTTTTCCCTAAAGCGTCAAAAGAAGTACACCTTCAAAAAAGTTTAAAATTATTATTAGCTTATTTTAAAGTAAATTAATGCATTAATATGAATAATCATTACACATTATAAGACAAAGGCCTGTGCCGCGTCTATCTGTCTGTCTGTTCGCGATAAACCTAAAAACTACTGAACAGACTTTTATGCCTTTTTCACTTGTAGGTATAGTGATTAATGAGGAAGGTTAAGTATACAATTTGTAAAGTTTTTTTTTATTATCAGGGCGGGATAACGTCCGCCGGGCCCACTAGTAGATTAACATAACAATTGATTTATGAGCAACTTGCAAATATCAACATCAAATTTTAGTATTCTACAGTCCCTACAAAATTTTGGCAAGTTAGTGTCCAGTAGTGCGTTCAACATAAACATTATCAATTTCATTTTTCACTACGTCGAACTCGTATCTATTTAGGTGTGTATTCAAATAACTCAACCTTGAAAATAGATTTCTCTTTACCTCCCTTTTGTCTATGAAGGAAATCATCACCACAATCACACCTTTATTCTTAAATTCCGTGTTTGTGCCCTTCCTATTTCACGCGTGGAGGGGCACTCGCCAATTGTCTCGGTATCCGTTGAAATATTTGCGGAGCCCTTTTGACAATTTCCCGGGAGAGGAACGTCAGGATATTGAAGTTACAGTCGCCTGAGCACTAACAACGCTCAAACGAGAATACGCGCGTTTACTTCCACTCTGCTGATGGAGTCAGGAACTTTGTCAATGTATTCATAAATTAGCTTCTATTTACTATTAGTATCATCTATATAGTATATATCTATACTAATATATAAAGCTGAAGAGTTTGTTTGTTTGGTTGAACGCTATGATGTCATGAACTATTTGAGAAAATCTTTCGGTTTTAGATAGCTCATTTACCGAGGAAGGCTTTAGGCTATATATAATCACGCTAAGACCAATAGAAGCAGAGCACCAATGAAGAATGTTTCAAAATCGGGCACTTTTTTTGCTTTTGAGAGATTTCGTTATTATTATATACGTTACTTAAGTATATCGACAATACCGGCATATTATATCTATATAATACAAGATTTAAGATATATTATTCGATAATGTATAGCTTATAATTTTCATTACTTTCTTATATAATGTTAGTGAGTACTGAGTTTGGTATATAGTAGGTTGAAGTTCAAGGTATGTTGCTGATGATAAATCCCATCCCATTCGATATACTATTAGTATTCATATATCTAATGTACACGTTACATGTTACAATAGATGGCGTTCGTATCGAACTTATAAATGTTTTTGATGAAGCGTTCCTGTAATGTACTCACCCACTCACAATTTTACATTTCTTTGATACATTTTTAAAAAGCGCGTGTCGAGCCGCGGGTAACAGCTAGTATTAGTATATAATAATAAGAATGTAAATTTAAAGTGTCTGTACTTTTTAATTATTCGTGAAAAAAATTGTTGCAGGTGTCTACCTAGTGACACCTGTCTAAGAATAAGTAATAAAATACATTTCAATAATTTTTAGAAATATCTGTCTATATATCTGTCTGGTTGTTTGTATGAATACGCATCACTGCTAAAGTACTGGGTTTACAATAAAACCGTAAATTATATATATTCTCATATTCTCAAGAATAATTTACTCTTTGTTTCATTAAAATCGGTGGATAATATCAAAAGTTATTGTAATTTGAGTGACGGCTCGAGTTAAGTCCTAGAAAAGAGTAAATAAGTAAATGGACTTATTTATTTTATTAATTACATTTTAGATAGCGTTCCACGCAGACGAAGTCGCGGGCACAGCAATTTGTAAATGTATGTTTATAATATCATATAATATTAATTTGTTGGATTTATTGATAATTAGTTAATATAATAATTCGAATGTATTGAGTCCTGTTATCTACTTTTCTCTCGTACTTAAGTCGCGTCGCCATTAAAATTACAATAACTTTTGATATATTGAACCGAATTTAATAAAACTAAGATTAAATGTTACTCCAGGATATGCGTTGTTATATTCTTGGTAAGCTTTATTGAGAACACAGTACTTTAGCAGTGTTGCGTGTTTAAATAAAAAGACAGACAGACATTTGTAAAAAATATAGAAATGTATTTTATTAATTATTCCAAAATTGCAATTGCATTACTTAATTAAAATGAATTGCGATACTGCAATATTTTTTTCACAAAAATCTAAAAAGTACAGATACGTTAGATTTTTATTCTTATTATACATATGTATAGATATATTTCATTTTACTAGTGGCCGTTCAATAATTGAGGTTAGAGCATAATTTATAATTGTTTAAGTTTGAATATTGCTAAGATTTTTTTTACCAAAGAATATACAGTAATGAGTGAATATGTAAAGTAGGATTGCGGAGTAAGATGAATAGAGCATAGGCTTATGAATATCAAAAATAAGGATAAAATTAACAGTATCTAATAAGAACTAAGTTTGTAGGAGGTAGAGCCACGTTGAAACTATTATTGGTTTTGGCATGAATGGTTCGGCTCGTCTGGGGTAATACCACTCTCTCACAGAAAACCGACGTGAAGTAAAAGTGCTTGCATTGTTGCGTTTCGTTCGGTCAGTGAGAGCGCCGGAGAACCATCTCCCTTCCCTCCCCGTTTCTTCTCCACTTCCCCTTCCCCCCAAATACAGGCTGCGGCTACTTGCGGCTCCCCTAGTGTTGCAAGTGTCAATGGACGGTGGTGATCATTTAACATCAGGTGACCCGCATGTTCGTCTGCCTCCTATGATATATAAAAAATAACTCTTTAAAACGCGTTGAGTGATAAAAAAATGTTACGGAAAAACTTATAGGTTCGCGACATCGATGGCCTCGACATGCTTGTGATAGTATTGCGCTTACGTCGGAGTAGTGATGCGGCCTGTGTATATGTATATGTAATATCGATATTTTGTATTGAGTTTGTGCAGCCCACCATATGTTTAATTGATTAATAAGCCGTATAAAACCATTGCTTGCTATGCTAATAGATATGAAGACCAACCTAATATTAGTATTTTAACCTACAAATTATGAAATTTAAATAACTCAGTAATTAATTTAGAAATTAAAAAAAGAATACATTTATTCAACTGTTTTGAATTTTTACTTCTGTCAGCAGTCCTTATGACTGTTTCGACTTTTTTATTGATAACAAACACCAGGACTAACCAAAAAGAGGAGAGCAATGTACTAAACTGTTTATTTTTCGCTTATCTTTAAATTTCTTCTGTACGTGTGTATGTCACTGAACTCCTCCTAAACGGCTGGATCAATTTTGATGAAATTTTGTGTGCGTGTTTGGACCTGGTAGGTGGCGCTGCGGTTGAAGTTTAGATTTTTTTTATTACCAAGGCAAGATGACGTCCGTCCGACCCGCTAGTTTATGTTTAGATTTATCAGAAACTCGGCTATTTTTTATTTACGTTTGCACAAATTGATTACATTTTGTGGTAACACATAATAGAGTTATAGAAAAATGTATATTTTGTTAATAACTTGTGTTTAAAAAAGTCACACATACTGATTTCTGTAGCGATCGGTTGAGCGAGAAAAGACGAGAAAAGCGAGACGATGCGTTGTGACGTATAGTGGAGCATACAATTTTCTTTATCCACACATAGATAGATACATAGATACACACATTGATGCGTCTTTAAAATGTTTTGAACATTTTAAATTTCTGTTTCAAGGTTTCGTATCTTGTACACAGACATTATGATGTATGATTTGTCAGGCCTAGAATGCGTTAAACACTTACTTTAGTTCGTCCTAAATACCACAGACTGCGGTCACGTGTCATGAAGTGTGTAACGCCTTCTAGACTCACCAAATCCTCACTACATATTATGAAACAAAATCTTCCGTCACGCCTGTCTGTCTATTCTTAATAAACTCAATAACAACTGAACGGATTTTCATGAAATTTTCACCAATAGATAAAGTGATCTATGAGGAAGGTTTAAATATATAATTTTTCAAGATGTTTTTTATCAGAGCGGGATAACGTCCGTCGGGCCCGCTAGTTAATCATAATTTTGAATATCTCTTCGTCAAAACTGTATACATTGTTTTACACTGATTTGATTTTATTGTCTTTTAGTTTTGTATGTAATCGTTACACTATTCAAAATTTTTGATTCTTCTTTTGTTGTATAAGGTAAAGTTCATTGTTCACAGTGAAGGGTTTGTGAATGTACACAGGCCCCTTTATTAAAGATGATGACTGACTTATAATACGGTTTAACTTCCGGTGTTTTGAAAGGTGGCGATAATAAATTATAATTAAAAGTAATTAATAAAATTTCAATTAACTTAATAGAACTATAGTACATAACTAATATTTTACGATACTCCGGTTAAACAAAGCTAGACAACGATATCAGTTTTATATGTAAATTATATCAAGGCCCGTATATTCCATCTTGGAGATAACGTCAGGCTATAATGCATATATGATAGATGTATTGTTAGTAGATTGCAGTGTACTGTATGCAGTTTTGTTAATATTATTTCATTTATATGGCAGGTAACTAATAACCCTATTATCCTCACTATAGTATAAATGAGATTGAAAGTTTCATACACTTTTACGCCTAAACTTATCAACCGATTATTTTGAAATTTTGCATACTCATTGTTAGAGGCACAGAAAAGAACATTATTGATTGGCATTGGTTACCGTTATACTGCTCTTCGAGGGCTGGTATTATGAAAAGTTTTAGGCTGCGGTAATTATTTAACATCACGTAAGATTTATATATGTTTTGCTGATTAATTGCATAAAAATGACAGTATATACTCTTATTATATCATGTTATTGGGTGACAAATAAAGTAAAGAAGTTCTTTAATAAAAATAAGTATGATTTTTCGTTCTTCAGTTGGTAATTAACATGTTTCCAACGTCAGTGTATTTACTAGATTTTTTTTTTATTGTAGAACGGCAAAGTGACTGCAATGTGCCTGATGGTAAGCACAGTACAATCCAAAAACAACGGCGACCACCGACAGATACCTCCTCCGGCGGTCGTCGCTGTCATGCCGACCTGCGTAAATGTCTCTTCACGTTTCGCTAGACCCACGGATCCCATGTTATAGGAAGGAGGGAACACATTAGCCGGGATATTGTTCCAAAGCTTCACGGTACGGCAAAAATAAGATGTAGCGAACTTTTTAGTTCGTGCCCAGATAGGAGTTACCGTAAAACTATGGCTCCGAAGACCAGCACGCGTGGTTCGGTTGTGAAAAGGAGTAGAAGGGCAAATTATAGAGGGCAAACGAACAGGCGGGTCACCTGACGGTAAGTGATCGCCGCCATCCATAGACACTAGCAACACCAGGGGGGTCGCAAGTGCGTTGCCGGCCTGTGTTTGAGGGAGGGGAAGTGGGGGTGGGGGAAGGGGAATGGGAGAGAGGAGAGGGGACGGGAAGGTGCAAGCAATGTTAGCTCATGTCGGTTTTCTGTGAGAGGGTGGCCGACCCATCCATGCTGAAACCAGTCGTGTAGCTTCAGCGTGGCTCTACCACCTACACAAATTTGATAAATAAATGGGAAAAATCACCGAATAACTGTAATTTTCATAATTTTATTCTACTGCAAGTATTACTCTAAATTGAATTGATAGATTATACTTAATAAAAACATATTTCATAGAAGTTACAAATAGATGTAATAATTAAAAATACGTATTCTTTAACGATAGCTTCAACGAAAATCTTATGCTTACCTAACATTTTGTTGACCTCGTTAATATTATATCGTGATAATAATACCAGATATATTAATTAAGGTCATAAAACAAGTTTATTTTTAAAGTTATTTTTTGCTATTCTAAATCATTTCGAATATGACCTAGTATCTATGTAAATTAGGACATAGATCAGATTGCATTTGTCACAGGAACGGTTGCAGATTCACTACTCTATTTGAAACTACGAATACCATTATATATTTCGTACGAATATTAATTATATTAAAATGCTATGAATTTATGTTGGTTAATAGTTGTAATATATAAAAAGGAGTATATTCTTTAAGGTTGAATTAGTTTAGTAAAAAAATAATAATTTAATAACACGTGTGTTTTTCTAATAACATTATGTAACAAAACGTTTATACCTTAGAGTATACCGTATTGAAATAAAATATGAAATCTTTATAAAGATTGGCTTCTCTGAATAATGAATTTTCTTAAATTTAAGAACTCACATTTTGTTACGAAGAGGAAACTTAAAAAATAATTCAAGTTAATTTAAAGTTCTCCCGTTGAAAATTTCATCCCCTAGGTGTTCGGTTTTAACGTTGTAAAGCGGAAACTTTCGAAAGTTTTCTTTATACATTTCAAATTCGACTTAAAGTCGCTTTATTCGATACCTGTTTTTTTAATTATAACAGTTTGGATCACCCTAATTTCTCTCCAGGGGAAATAAGGAAGGGTTCTCATTGAAACGTCAGGCTAAATTGATGGGCTCGCCGTGAGACCATGTCCAATAGACGTGGGGCGTTTGTATCGCCGGGTCGCGTCAGTCGTCAGTTGGACGTCCGGAGTGAGTGTGGCCACACGTTTGTTTACATCGGACATGTTCTGACATGTGTTTGACCCACGTGGCGTCCACGTCATAACTTCAAATTTGGTTATCGTACAATTTTTTTAAATTAGTTCGGGCTGAACGTATAAGAATATGTATTACAACTTTGAATAACTTTTACGATAAATTAATAATAATCGCGTTTTGAAAACAAGAGGGGACTTTTGGTAATTTATGAGTGTAAACATGTATGAATCGTTCGTAATCGTTGCCGCCTTCCTGCTTCTACTGGGCCCTTCCTGCACCAACTCAGATAACTTAGGTCTGTACAAGATTTATTAGTAACATAATTAACGATAGTTCCGTTGTGAAATTTAAACTTATTGGAAACGCTTTTGCGGTGATAAATAACTGTATGTTTATTTTATCAATATATTAAAGTAGCGCGGTGGTGTTTTCTCTTGACGCAGACACTTCTGCCGAACGGTCGTGGGTTCAAATTTTATATCGTATTGATTTCTGATAACTGTTACTTTTTGTCAGATTTATTAAAATGCTATATGCTATCAGCTGTATAGTTATTCATTACTTGAAAAAGAATTTTTATATTTATATTTAAGTCATTCCAAACAAGGTCGCTGAATGTCAAACAGAAGAGCTGTCATATGAACTGATAATTATGATTATCATATATAAGTAACTCATATGCGGGGATAATATTTCTGACATCTCAACTGAGTAGGAATGGTTGCTACTATCTATATATACTATTCAATGGTTAACTAATGGTCATCGTTAATATTAGCATATGTAAGTGTTTTTTCGTGGTTTTTATGTATTTTAATATAATTTGCTACTAGGTGGCGTTGCAGGACATCGACTTCTGTATCGCTCAACTAATCATCGTAAAAATTAGTTTGTAGTTTTTAAATACGCAGAACATTTGCAAAATGTTTGTTAATACATTATAAATAGTAATTAGAGCAGATCGTAACAAAAACGTGTCGAGTCGAGACTACAGTTAATTATTTATTGAATTATTTTATAAATGGTCATACATCAAAAATGTATTCTAATGATGTTTGGTTCTTAGTTATAGGTCGAGGTGGTAGGTGTCGCTGTTGTCGATATCCAGTTTATTTTTTAATTTTTTGTCAGTTTTTGTATTATGTTTGGAATGGGACATTGATGAACATATAGTTACAAATTTTATTTAGGGTGTTATAAAAATGGAAGCTCTGACCTTGAACTAGGTTATAAATTAAATGCAAACTGTGTAACAAATGATAAATATACCCTTAGATCTTCTAATAATTTTTATCAGATTGTAAATTATAAAAAAAGGTACTTTACCTTGTTTGGATCATATACTTAATTTGACAACTTTTAGCACTTCGTTTAATGAATGTCTCTTTGTGTCAGGTTGGAATAGTAGAAGACTTATGCCCGGTTTCTGAAGTACTTTAATTGTAGTTTATTTATTCAATAGCGTTATCTGTCGATATCGATAACTTGTCAAATTACGTTTCTGAACACACAATCATACGATAAATGTGAGTAAAACTCAACGGACTATTTGACAGTTTATCTTATGGATAACTTTGTTGACTCAATTACTATTGGTGGGTTAAACCGAGTATCTCAGAAAACGGGCATTAGTCCGTTAGATCAGTCGTTGTTTTTTCTTATAATAGCACGGCAAAATTACTGCATTGTGCGTGATGGTAAGCACAGTACAATCCAAAAACAATGGCGACCACCGAGTGACACACTATCCATCGCCGGTCGCCGCTGTTATGTTGGCCTGCGAAAAGCTGGATATGCACAGGCTGATCCCGAAACGCGACCCGCAGAAGCGAATCACTATGACGGCCTTTTTCGCCATATACACGGTGGTTGCGACCCAGTCAGGCTGTAGAACCCTACCACCCCGCTTTCGCCATTGCCTCGTGTTTGACCAGGTATTAAGTGGGGGCTGGGTATCTGTAGCCGACTGTTTTTTTATACTCTGTAGGTTCCAGCATTTGACTACAATTTCACCTGACGTTAAATATTAATGTAGTCCAAGATTGCAAGCCTCCAGACCTAGAGGAACTGGCTCTCAGGTGTAGCTACTGGCATGCATGACGACAAAGATAGTACTATCATCATCATCATCAAAGCACTACCACTATATTTATGATCATGAACTCACCGCAGTCCCTCTTGATTTTCGTCGTTGTATATTAAGTTGCTCAGAGGTTTACGGGCCAGCATGACAGCGACGACTCTTGATTGTAGACCTCTATGTGATCACCGTTGTTTTGCGTTTGCACTGTGATTACAAACAATCAGGTACAATACAGGAACTGTGTCGAGTTTAGATTAAAAAAATCTTTGTTGTCACTGTTTTAATATCAGATAACATATTACAGATATATATAGATACAGATAATATTAAAATACGATTGTGAGTTTATTTCATTGTTACGTTTCCCAGTCTATTCAACTGATTATCATTAATTACATTTCCTGTAAAAAAAATCAGGGCTAAAAAAATTTAGGAAAAAATTGTACTGTTGATAGTTACGCAAGGGATAGGTGAAATCTATAAAAGTGCGAGAAGCGAAATTTTATATATTTATCAGAGGAATATACAAAACTAATGATAGTTAAATTGTAATCAACTGAAGTAGTAATGAGTGTAAAAGATATGGAAAACGTAGTCGTTAGCGTTGAAATTTGAATGCAGTTCGCCATTAGGTAATTAATGAGTTGCGGCTTCCGGGGCTTAAGCTTAGCTACGTGTTCACTCGGACTCGCTTGACGGAGATATATTGGGAGCCTGTGGGCAGTATATCAAAAGCGTATTATTAATTGAGAATTATCTGAAATCGGCGAGAGAGAGAAAGAATCTCGCCAACTAAAAGTTCGGTCTGATGCAATCGTAGACTTTTCTATATTTTAAGTTTTAGCGTTTAACAATTACACCTAATGTTAAATAGAGACATGTTTAAGATTTTATCGCAATAAGATTAAAGAGGGATAAGTACTAAATTGCAGTTGCTATACGTGCTCAGTATTACTGAGGTATGATTTTATCAGGACGTTATCATTCACCAAATCACGGTGCCTGAAGACGCTGACACGGAGCCAAGATTTCTAATATTCTTGTACAATATGGAATAGAATGTAACTCTCTGAGAGGCTGCTAGTTAGACTTTTTACACAAATTTATGTTAACGTAAATCGATACTTTTAGTATGAAAGTAAAGAAGTCAATTTATGAAATGTACAAGAACTAGGGCTATTGGATTGTCATTTCAACAGTTTTACCAGGAAATGTTCTCAATTTAATGGTGTTTCTCAACACACCATCTTTTAATTTATATATCTTCAAGTGTAGTATGCAAAAATATAATTGTAAAAGATTTTTTTAAATTTATGACCTTTTTTAACTTTTACTGAATTAGTCCATTTGTCTATTGATTTCACTGAATTTTGGTTGGTCAAGGTTTTTTATTTGAGTATAAATTTGCATAGCATTAATTATTTTATCATTGTTATGTTTCTACTTCTCCGAGGGAAATAGTCTAAAGACTTATAATTAAATAACTCTCGATAGTATCTAAGTATCTCATTAGGGGTGTCCAATAACAATTTAGTACAAGTTAGGTACAACTGCAACACCCCTATGCAATATTTACTACGATTTACTGTGTAGATGCTACGCGTGTTTTATGGTTGGCTACGGCGTAGCAAAGTGGGCATTGCTCGAGCTACGACTTTACCTTTAATTTATTACGTCGATCTGAAACTTTTGAACTCAATTAAACTTGTAGGTGATGTAGCATGCTAATGAGAACGGGGATACTTTTTATGAATAAAATGCTAAAATATCAGGTGATATTCAAATCTTTTAGGTGCTTTAGGTCAATATTTTACATAGAACTTTTACATTGGTGTTATTTCTTTGTTTTCACACCAATTGTATTTATATTACGTTTTTGTTTAGTAACTTGAACGTTTTAAAATGTAGTGATATATTTGTATAAGTGTATCGATAATGTTATCATATAACTAGATGATGTTCGCGACTTCTCTAATTTTTGATATATATTTTGGCTGTCCTTCGGAAATAGTGCAATTTTCTATGTCCTCTTCTATCGCCAGATAATGTGTAACCACGATGGTAGCATTCAAGCATGCGGGCCACCTGATGTTAACCAGTCACCGCAGCCTATGGACGCTTGCAACACCAAAGGTGTCACGTGCGCATTACCGACCCTTTAATGTCCTATATACTTTCCCCTTGAAGAACTCCATATATATAATATAAGATAATGTGTATGTTTATGATTATCAGATTATCAGTTGAGCAGTTTAGGCGTGAAAGCGTAACAAACAAACTTATATTTGCCATTATAATAACAGTTAGGATGACGAAAGAAATTGTATATTCACATAGACAACTTTTCATACAGATTTAATAGCACTGAAATTAGATATACTACTTCGGTGTTTACATGGCCATTGTTACCGGAGATTACATTACGATTCCGTTTTAATAATTATGAATAGGTATATATTCATTTTATATAATTACATATTCATTGGCGACTGCCGGAAGAAAGTTCCTGCCTATCTCTGTACTTATATAAAATTCCAATTTGTTTTCTTCGTAATTATTCACCTTTTAAACTTCTTCCCTGTTTTTGTTGAGTTTATATTCATAATATTGAATGAAGTGAAGCCTTCATTACACCCGTTGACCGTGTAGGTGGTAGAGTCACGCTGTAGCTATTAGTAGTTTCAGCATGAATTGGTCGGCTCACCCGGGGTAGTACCACCCTTTCACAGAAAACCGACGTGAACTAACAGTGCTCGCATTGTTACGTTTCGATCGGTTAGTGAGAGCGCCGGAGGCCCACCTCCCTTCTCCTTTCCCCTTCCCCCTTTCGACCCATTTGCGACTCCCCTGGTATTGCTAGTGTCTATGGACGGTGGTGATCACTTAACATCAGCTGATCCACATGTTCGTTTGCCAGCTTTTGATATAAAAAAATATATATTTTTGGTAGAAGATAGATTTATAATCTCGCGTGGTGACATGCTAGTAAGCGTAACCGGCCGTATAGCGCTTGTGTGGCTTGCGTCAAACTAGCGACATGTAGTATTGGGGCCCGTGTATACGTAATATTGATAATTTGCAGCCCATCATACGATTGATTGATTCATAGACTTTATAAAAATGTATGTAATTATTGATCCCAGTGCGGATAGTAATGAAAACCACACTAATATTAATAATTTCAATAAAGTTATATATATCGTGACGTTAACACTATAATTAATTTAAAAATTCAAAAGAGAGCACAGTTATTTCATTGTTTTGAGTTATCACTTTTGTCGGCAGTCCTTATGTCTACTTCAACTTTTTTTTAATTTTCTGATTCTCTTTAATTATATTTGACGTTTTTATATATACAAGCGTGTAATGCAAATTTATTACCTCCCAACATTTTATAGTCAAGACAAGGTCTGTCTAAAAGAAACTATTTGAAGAATCGCACGTAAAAGTGAAACATTTTGAATTTTTTTTTAATCGCTTGGCTGAATAGAGATTTGAATAATCCATATTTTATTGTAATCGATTCATTGAATACTCTATTTGTCGATGCAAGGTTCAATTTATGTACAATGGCCAAAAATTTGTAACTAACTCTTTAGCATCACTCGGGAAGTTCGTGTAAGTGTAGGGGAATGAGAGGTACAATTCCTGCAAACATGAGTAATACAAGCTCATTTGGGTTAAAAAAATTACATATAGAAGAGTGAGCGACATAGAAGACAGCAGAGAGATCTTCAAAAATATAGACATAATTGACAGATTGATCGTCAGTTGTTCAGTTTCTATTTTATGTCATTACACTTTAATTTTCTTCGTTAGTATAGCTGTGCAAAACCGGGGCGGCCAGTTAGTCTCATAATATTAAAGTCATATATGTATAATAATAATACATTTTAAGTATGGGGTGTAATATATATATGTCAAATAACATCTAAGACTTGAGACATCCAAGCCAACCTCACCTGCGTGTGGTGCACCTTGATAACGAACGAGGCAATGGGGAAAGCGGGGTGGTAGGGTTTTACAGTCTGACTGGGTCGCAACCACCATGCATGTGGCGAAAAAGCCCCTCATAGTGATTCGGTTTTGCGGGTCGCGTTTCGGGATCTGCCTATGCATATCTAGCTTTTCGCAGCCCGGCATGACAACAGCGACCGGCAATGGATAGTGTGTCACTCGGTGGTCGCCATTGTTTTTGGATTGTACTGTGCTTACCATCAGGCACAGTGCAGTCATTTTGCCGTGCTACTATAAAACAAAAAAAAAAGTAACCTTTGCTTACCGACTTCGTGTTCTATAAAATCGAAGACGAATAAAAAGTAGCCAATATTGGTTTTGGCTAATATAATATCATATTACTGAATGGATATTTATCATTGGGTTACCAATTTCCAAGGTTACTCATTTACTATCATGGTTACTCATTTATTCACATGGTTACGCATACAATTTACTATTTTGTAGTAGTATTATAGATTATAGGTATGTATATTAATATCATAATATTACATTAACGTAATCGAGAACGTACTAATGTTACCTAGAGTTTTATACACAATAGTCATGAAAAGGACTAAATGCAGGGTTGTCATGTTTTTAATTAATATACGAGTGGGTGAGGCGGGCCGAGCCCCTCCGACCTCATTGCCACGGCTTATGTGAAATTCATCAATTAACATTGTTTCTAGTTTTGCGGTTGCAAAGGTTAACATAGCCTGGTTGGAACTTCATACGTGTTAATTTATTAGTTCTTCAACTTCATTTGTCTCTTTCATACATACAGTAGAGTAAAATAGGGTTTCAATATTACACTAAAAAAATATTTCAAGTTCGGATGGATTGAGTCGTGTTGGAGCCAGTGAGGCATAAGATTTTACCAGTCCTCAACGACAAGATACCAACATTACTGAAGTTTTGAATATGAAATATGAAGGTTGGATTTTTTATAACATAGGCGGTATACTAAAGAAAGAACGTTAAGTTAAAAATGAATGTTCGTAATTACTAAACAACATGATAGTTGACACATCAAAGCCTTTTCATTGAAAAGGTTTTTATATAATCCGATGTTTAATGTCTCGCCACTAAGTGGCGACGTTCTATATTTTGTTATTATCACGTTTGGTATTGTAATTTATAGTATCCTAGGATGTATAAAAATAAACAATATCAAAACGTCTGGTGTAACGTTAAAAGTATATACAATATTCGTAACAAAAAATAAATTCATACGGTGTTATTACAAAAATGTTAAATATGTATTGAACCCTGGCTTTAAAAAAGTCTCATATTAAATGCACCGCGGTCGCTGAATGTTCGCCATCTTGTTCTTTTGTCTCGCTTTGGTTACGTTAGGTTAGACTTGTGAAAAGGGATAACACGAACTTGCCTCGGGCGAGCGCGGTGCTTTTATTAGGAAACTTTTTTAAACCAAGTATTTAATACGTATTTAACTTTTTTGTAATAACACGGATAAAGTTTTAGTTTGTCTATCTTTCTGTTTATTACAAAATGCTAATATCAAAATCGGTTGAACTGATTTTGGAGGGACTTACACTAACTGGGAGTTATTACTGTAAGGAGTAACTTAGGTGACTTTACTTCAGAAATAAATAGGGTTCCACGAAAATATAATAAACTAAAGGAGCAGTGTTAAAAATCGCGCGGCTGACACTCGCAAATGTATGCGGAACAAAATTTATTTCCTTAATTCCACGCGGACAAAATCGCGGGTAACAGTTAGTTGTAAAAATGAATAATCTCCTCAGTCTAATCTGAGAAATCGTAAATACGTTATAGAAAATTGCCACATCACAACGTACCGCCTTCAGTTCTTATCAGAAGACGCAAACAACACCTTTTATTCGCATTATCTGACAGACTATTGTTTCACACCGTTCCCCCTTCGACACCACACGTGTAGAATGAACGACCCTTTATTCTGTGAGATTTTATTTATCTCGACTGAATAGTAGGTAGATTTAAAAAATGAAGAGAACTCAGAAACTCTGATTATTCTTGATTTTAAAAATCTTCTTTCTCGTTATATTTCTCAAAGAAACAGTACACTTTTGAAGTTATACTTCTTTTGGCGCGTTAGGGAAAAATGATGAGAGTAAATTTTTACGATGCGCGCGCACACCGTCACGAAAAACCGACACCCTGAAGTTAGCTATAGTCAACATTTTATTTCTTTGTATTTCTTGTATTAAAACTTTCAATGTATTAAATACCTTTTTTCTATTGTTAGTGTCGTTTTTTCTACAAACGTAGAATAAGGCAAAGGATAAAAATTTTGAAAAGATTTTTATCTTGTTACGCCAAAGAAGTATAACTTCTAACACGTGTACGTAAGTACACACACACTTTTAAATGTTATTATAATTATATTGTCATTTTGTCCCAAAAATATTTGAAACGCAAATTTCTAAAGCCGCGTTGATCGATTTTTGGTAGAAGAAAAACTTATGGGTTCGCGTCTCCAATGTCCTCGACATGTTAGCGAAGCGTCAATGATAAGCTCATGACGTATTGCGCTTGCGTCAGACTAGTGGTATGTAGTATAGAAGCCAATGTACACGTACTGTTGATATTTTATATTGAGCTTGTGCAGCACATCAGATGTTTGATTAAATAATTATTATTCACTAGCAGACCCAGCTGACGTTGTCCCACCGTGATTATAAAAAAATCCTTTACAAATTACACACCAAAACGTTCCTCATGAATCACTTTATCCACTGGTGAAAACCGCATAAAAATCTGTTCAGTAGTTTTTGAGTTTATCGCGAACAGACAGACACGGTTGGGGACTTTGTTTTATACTATGTAATGATAAATCATTCTTTATCACCTCAACTACATAACCGATCATCATTGTAGTTGGTAGAGCCACGCTGAAGCTATCATTGGTTTCAGCATGAATGGGTCGGCTCGTACGGGGTAGTACCACACTCTCACAGAAAACTAATCTCATACAAATAGTGCTTCCATTGTTGCCTTTCGTTCGATCAATGGGAGCGCCGGAGCCACTCCTCCTCGGTCTCCCCCCAAACACAGGCCGGCAACGCAAGGCACGTGAAGTAACAGTGCTCGCATTGTTGCGTTTCGTTCGGTCAGTGAGAGCGCCAGATACCCACCTCCTCTCCCCACTCCCCGTTCCCACAAACAGAGGCTGGCAACGCACGTAACTCCCCTGATGTTGCAAGTGTCTATGGACGGTGGTGATTACTTAGCATCAAGTGACCCACCTGTTCGCTTGCCTCCTATGATATTTAAAAAAAAAAGATATTTTGTACTCACGTTGTTAGAGGTACGGAAAAGAAAATAGAATTTTTAAAAATAGTGTTCCCGATGCATATATCATATCTACATTAACGCGATCGAAGCCGTGAGCTAATGCAAAAGTTACAAAAATAAAACAAATTATATTGTCTTTGAAAAAAGGGAAAACATTTCTACTAAGATTAAAGTGAATCTGTATATTTTCATTTCGAATGTAACAGCTTTATAAACTCGCAAATATGCTCTGGTATATATTTTCCAAGTTTCGTGTCTTACTAAAAATGGAATAATACATAATATCTCTTCCAAGAATATTTCTTAAATATTTATCCCTTTTCAGAAATGAAAAGTTTGTACCCGCGTCCCTGATAAAGATCGGTCTAGTCCCGAAGTATTTCCCAGAGGCGAAAGTCTAAAAAGGTTGTTACGTCAAGGGTAATCGTGACTGTCAAAACGCGGTTCTGTCCATTCAGCCGAATTCTAGACAGCTTTTGCGTAATCACATTTTTTTTATACCAACCGAAATCTTGACTTTGTCAACATTTCTTTATTTAATACAAACAGCAACCACGACTCCACACGTTTAAAAAAAATATTTATTGCTATTAGCACTTGCTATAATCAATAATTGAGTTACAAAAATACTCTTGGTGGTCAAATATGTATACATGCCTATTTTAATGATTATCCGTTGAACGATACAAAAGTTTTTTTTATGTCACAACAGGCAAACGAATAGGTGAGTCACCTGATGTTAAGTGATCACCACCGTCCATAGACGCTAACAACAGCAGTGGAGTCGAAGGTGCGTTGTCAGCTTGTTTGGTGGAAAGGGAGGAAGGAGAGAGAAGAAAGGGTAAGAGGGCAGGGGAGAAGAGGGTTGGAGAGGGTAGGAGAGGGGTGGTGGGGAGAGGAGAGAGGAGGTGGTCCTCCGGCGCTCTCACTGGCCAAACGAAACGCAACAATGCAAGCACTGTTACTTCACGTCAGTTTTCTATGAGATTAAGGTATGCAGCGTCATCTAGTGCTGAGTCATAGTAAAAGGAAGAGCATAAACAACTTGTGTGAAAGATGTTTTAACCACTCGATAGAAGTGAAAAACATGAGCGTTCTTGATGTCGTCGAATTGAGTCGAGTAAATCGTATTCATCGTCACCGACACGACCGTGATGGTTGACTTTCGTTCGATGTAAATATAAGTAAAGAAATTTTCATTTAAAAAAAATCCACGAAAAGACACGTAGGTGTACCAATTTTCTTGATGATTTGTTGTACGACGTTAGAGTTTGTCGATCTCAAATATACACGAGAAAAATCAAAGAGGTCGGGGTCAAAAATGTTCGATATAGCATGGATTACCGCAAATATATATACCAATAATCAATTCTATATGAACATATGTACAGTATATAAGATACCAAGGAGAAGCAATAACATAATTGGAATAATTGAATTAGTATTATTACATTGTTTAACATATTTACGGTAAAACTATTTAGCAAATGTATGATGTATCGTCAGCAAATATCAAATATTACCAATACAATCAGTTTTTTGCTACCATAGCGTTCAATATTATTACTGAGTTGAATATAAGACAGAATACTTATTGAATGTTTTTTTTTTCAGCCCTACTTCTAGGCACCATGAAGAATGTACAACGAGCTATATGCGATGACGAACTGGTGACACTTGCATGTCCAAAGGGAACGGCCATAAGTATACAGGTAGCCCAGTACGGTAAAGCGGCTCCCGAAGAACAGGGTTGTGTCGCTGATACTTCTGGCGATGGTGACAATGAGAAGAAGTGTAAGAGACCGAACTCTATGCAGGTATGTTTAGATTACAAAATTTGTCTGTAAATGAAGGGCTTGTAATTATTGTATTCTTTTTCAGAATTCATATTAAATAATAAAGTTTATAAGTGTTAAAATTTATTAAGGGATAACTTATATATTGACATAATATTTAGAAACAAAGTTTAAAGCTTTAATATATACCTATTGATATTTTTTAATTATTGCAAATAACCACAGTTATATATACTACTACCTATGCCCACGACTACGTCCGCGTCAAATTTCAATTATAAACACAGCGAGTGTAATCAAATTAAAGGATTGTATTCTGTATTAAAATTCGATTTCGGCCATTTAATTGGCCTCGCCCTTTATGAACGACTTTGTTCTTCGAGACGCAGCATGGCATCTAGTTATACATCGTATATAATTGAAAAACATTATAACTACAACTTCAAAATCAATACACATCAAAATTGTTCATATATTAAACCACCCTATAATAAATCTTATCTTTTGTGTTTTCTTATAAGTAATATATACATACATACGAATGTGTTGTATATGTAAAACATTCTCTCCGTCCAGTAGTTTTTGCGTGAATCCCGTGCAAAGGTAGACAGACAGACCGACAGACACACAGACAAACATTTAAAAAACCATGGTATTGTATTTTGTCATTTATTCTAAGCCCCAAGAGTATTTTTTCTTAAAAATATTTAATATACAGATCTCGTCCAGTTACCCTTTTATTATATGTATAGATTAACATTTTTAAATTAATTTAAATGGTAAATTAAAACAACTACAGTTATATATACTATTCATATACATACATTGACAATGAAAATAATTACTTAATAACAAAAGCGTTGTTAAGTAATAATTAATATTTTACGATATAAGAATAAATTTGAATACATGTAGGTATAAGAATTTGTTAGAACAAATCATATATTTCTTGTAAATAATTACGCAATCATTTAATTTGAATATCAACGATC
>MU158821.1:0-30318 GCA_015888305.1 Antheraea pernyi
AGTTGCTGTCTCTTGAGTTATCGTTTTGGCTTGAGTAACCATTCACGTTATCGTTACCCCTGTTATTGTTTTGTTGAGAGCGACTGTTTTGGGACGTAGATTGAATGTTGTTTGATGCTGCGCTTGGGCGACTGTTGCTTTTATATTGGCTGCTTTGAGAATCATCGTGTTCGTGGCTTCGTTTCCTGGTGTTGTAGTTTTGTGAATCGGAGCTATGATGGTCATAGTGTCCTGTGAAATTATTTTTTATTATTATGGTATATAATATAAGTACAGAAATAAATATGTATAGTTTTACGTCATCTTTTGAACTCTTTACATGTTATTGTTTAATGTTAGGGTTTTTCATAGGATTTTAATACTAGTGGCAGTATAATCGTTACCGAGAAGTAGAAGTTTAATCCGTTTTATATGACTAATATGTTATATTATTTTAAATCCTTTTACAGGGTTGGTAGATGAGTTAATTTTATTTTTATAATTCCTCTGGAATGAACAAACGATGATTTTGGTGTAATCGTATTTTCTTAGCAATTGATATTTGAATAATGTATAGAAAGAACGTACCAGTCTTTACTTAATGTCACTTTTTAACAACAAATTCAAAGTCATGAGCTAAAATAAATCTATTAGATATCAATATTTATAGGTTTAAATAAATATTATGACCCCTACTTTAAAAACAAACTCCCAAATTACATACATATTAATTCTCACATACATGCATAGCGCGCAATCGTAACCGTACACAGACACACTTATGTTTACATTTGGTTTTTGTGGTATAATAGCAAGCAACCTTAAAAAAAAGTCGTTGTAGTCATAAGGACTGCCAACAGAAGTGAAAACTCGACAACAATGAAATAACTATATTCTATTTTGAATTTTTAAATGAATTATATTATGGATTATTTAATTTAGATAATTGTATATTCTGATGTAAGGTGATTAAGGCGTAATGCCCCATGATTTATTGTATTTAGGTCATTACACCTTAAAGTAAAGTCAAATCGTACTTCACAACATATTAAGTATGAAAACTGGATTAGGGTTTACTCAGGGTAAGACTCAAAGTAAGAAAGGAATTCGGGATGTACGGTTGAGATTTGCGAGATGTGGGAACAATGACTGGAAGAGGAAGAGAATTAGTTGATGTCTTGCAAAGAAGACGCATAAAGGTAGCTTGTTTGTAAGAGACGAGATGGAAAGGGACGAAAGCGAGAGAGATTGGTATAGGATATAAATTCTTTTACTGTGGGAGTAACGGTAAGAGAAATGGGGTAGGAATTGTATTAGACAATGAGCTTAAGAAATGTGTGACGGATGTAAAAAGAGTAAATAATAGATTAATATTGGTGAAATTATTGATAGAACAGATGACGGTCAATATAATAAGTGTGTATGCGCCGCAAGCTGGGTGTAATGAGGCTGTAAAAGAAAAGTTTTGGGAAGATTTTGATGGGGTGATGATTGATATTCCACAGAATGAGGATATCTACATCGGAGGTGATTTTAATGGGCATGTGGGAAGAGAGAGTGGAGGTTAAGAGAGAGTGCATGGAGGCTGGGGTTTTACGAATAAAAACAAAGAAGGTGAAAATCTCATTCAAGCTGCAGTTGCTTTCGACCTTGCCATAGCTAATACTTTTTTTCCAAAAAAAGACCAGCACTTAATCTCATACAATAGTGTTAATCATACTACACAAATTGATTATTTTCTCTTACGAAGAAATAATATTAAAATAGTGCAAGATTGCAAGGTTCTGCCTGGAGAGATATTAGCTACTCAACATCGTCTATTAGTGTTAGATTTAAAAATAAAATTAAAACTTGCTGGAAATCAGGCGAGTGCTCCACCCAAAATTAAATGGTATCTAATAGAGAAAGATGAGTATGTGAAAGAATTTAGAACAAAAGTTGTTAATAAAATGATAGAAATGGAAAATATGGAAGCGAAAACTGTTAATGAATGTTGGAATGAAATGGCAACATGTGTAAGGAACGTAGCAAAGGATGTTTTTGGTGTAACGAAAGGAAGAGGAAAGATAGATAAGGATACTTGGTGGTGGAACGTAGAGGTACAAAAGGCTTTGAAAGAAAAAAAAACGGCTTTCAATGAATGGAAATGTATTGAAGACCAAGATAGTACGTTTTTTTTTTATGTCATTGGTGGCAAACGGACATGTGGGTCACCTGATGTTAAGTGATAACCACCGTCCATGGACACTAACAACACCAGAGGAGTTGCCAGTGCGATGCCACCCTTTGGGGGGAAGGGTTAGGGGAAGGAGAGGGAGAGGAGAGAGGAGATGGGAGGGACGTGGGCCTCCGGCGCTCTCACTGACCGAACGAAACGCAACAATGCAAGCACCGTGCCACGTACCATGGTACCACCCCGGACGAGCCGACCCATACATGCTGAAACCATTAATAGTTTCAGCGTGGCTCTACAATCATTAAAGAAAATAAGAGAATAATGTATGTAGAATGTAGAAGAAATGCAAAAAGGGCAGTTGCTATTGCTAGAGCTAAAGTACAAGATGATTTGTACCAATCACTAGAGAGCTCACAAACACAAAAATATTTGTATCGATTAGCAAAAGTAAGAGAAAATAATACAAGAGATATTACATACGTTAAACGTATAAAAGACGATGGAGGAAAGTTTTGATGAATGGTGAGGACATAAAGAGTCGTTGGAAAAAATATTTTGAAAGACTGATGAAAGAAGAAAATGACAAGACCGGAGAGTTAGAGATTGTACCGTAAAATTTAGACGTTGTATAAGAAATGAGTATATGTTGAGAGCTTAGACGGCGTGATGAAGAATCTCTGCAACCTAACATCTCGAATTTATATTGTAGGTAGGGAGGCGAATTGGGATTATGAAGAACGTTATACAGGAGGGACAGGGTGTGGCTATTTCGTCGGTGACGAATGGGTAGCCATTTAACCTTTGAGCGGTATTCAGATACATGATCAATTTTCTTAAGTCCATAAATAAAGCGAATGCATGTATTCTGTAGCCGCTCCAATTTATTAATCAATTCCTCATTAGCGTCCAGGTAGCAGACATCAGCATAATCAATGATAGGCAAAAGTAATGACTGTGCAAGCATGACTTTAGTCGATGTAGGTAATAAATTGCGGATTCTTCTCAAAAAAGCTGTGAATGGTATGAAAAACGGAAAAGCCGTTGTGCCAGATGGCATACCGGTTGAAGTATGGAAGTTTTTAAAAGTAGGGGTGGATGTGGCTGACTTTATTTTTTAATAAGATGTTACTAGAGGAAGTGATCCCAAATGAATGACGCGATAGCGTAATAGTGCCTATCTTTAAGAATAAGGGTGATGTGTCCTTACAGTCCTGTAACAATTATCGAGGAATAAAGCTGATGTCACACAGTATGAAGATTTGGGATAGAGTATTAGCGAAACGAATAAGAGATGAGACTGAAGTGACTCGGAATCAATTTGGGTTTATGCCTGGACGTGCGACATCTGATGCCATTTTCGCACTTCGGCAACTGTGTGAAAAATACAGACGTGTACATAAGAATTTGCATATGGTGTTTGTTTCAGGGAAATCGTACTTAGGATATCTGAAAAGTTAAATTTACACCAATAATATTTTATTGAATCAATTGTTTTAATTCAAATACTAATTTTGCAGTTAATGAAAATTGCCTTTCATCCTGAAGACAGGTCCAGACATCCTGAAGTATCCTTTCCAATAACTATAATTAATTATATAAGAATCCTATGATATCCATCCATTAAATTTATATGTAAATAAGACTTGCACTCTTATATAAAGCATGGTGTGGTACGATGGTAATTACTTATTAGTATATCTTTTTATTTTATTTATATTTTATTAGTGTTACTGTTAAAAATATTGTTTTTATTATCCCGAATACTGATTACAATACTATGTCAACCGCTTTCCCATTCGTTTTACATATTTGAAAAAGATATAGTGCTAAATATGCATTAGCAAAATAACATATTTACCCACGAGTACCCGAGTACGAGTACATGAGTACAAATAAGTTTTCGCCGTTTTTTAACACAAATTAAATATTGATTATAGGAGAACGGTAATATAAATTTATTTCAAATATTGCCCATCACTTGCAACCACTTTTTCCCATCTCTCAGGCAGCATTCGAATCCCACGTCTGAAGAACTCCTTGTCTTTTGAGGCTATCCACGAATCAAACCAATTTTTGGTATCCTCATAAGATGTGAACCGCTGCGCCGTCAGAGCATGTGCCATGGACCGGAACAGGTGATAATCGGACGGTACAATGTCTGGTGAATACGGCGGGTGGGGTAACACTTCCCAATCAAGTGTTTCCAAGTACTTTTTCACGGGAGCCGCAACATGTGGACGAGCATTGTCATGCAGAAGAATAATTTTTTCGTGTCTAGAATAGTATTGAGCGCGATTTTCCTTCAGAGCTCGGCTCAATCTCATCAATTGTGTTCGATAGAGGGCTCCAGTAATTGTTTCGCTCGGATTAAGCAACTCATAATACACTACACCTAGCTGATCCCACCAAATACGCAGCATAAGTTTTTTTCCGTGAATATTCGGTTTTGCTGTTGATGTTGACGCGTGGCCAGGTAATCCCCATGATTTTCTTCTTTTTGGATTGTCATAATGTATCCACTTCTCATCACCAGTTACGATACGATGTAAAAAACCCTTTTTTTTATGTCTAGCTAGCAGCATTTCACTTAAGCATAATCGGCGTTCAATATCTCTCGGCTTTAATTCGTACGGAACCCAATTTCCATGTTTATGAATCATTCCTAATGATCTTAAACGATGTGATACTGCTTGCTGAGTGACTTCTAATGTTAGAGCAAGTTCTTTTTGTGTTTGAGATGAATCTTCCTCCAATAATTCCTCCAATTCTGCATCCTCGTAAATTTTTGGCCTTCCACTGCGATCTTTGTCTTCTACGTCGAAATCACCGTTTTTAAACTTTTGAAACCACTCTCGACACGTTCTCTCACTCAAAGCACCCTCACCATATGCTTCTACGAGCAATTGATGCGCCTCAGCAGCAGATTTCTTTAAATTAAAGAAGTAAACTAATATTTCCCGCAAATGACGCTTACTTGGCTCAAATTTTGACATTTTCAACTTATAAAAATTATATTTTACCAATATAAAATCAATGATATTAATAGGTTATGTTGTTCTTGAATGTCCAAACTATTTTTTAAGCCGGTTATCATCTGCGAAAGCTAACCGAAACTCCGTGCCGCGCCATCTACAATAAAACGGCGGAAACTTATTTGTACTCCTTTATATATATTTTTTATGTCATTGGACATGATCAACATTGCTTCAACTGACGGTCAGTGAACGAATGAGCTTTTGGTAACGAAGCAATAAATTCATAACGCGGCCCCGTTATGAATTTATTGCTTCGTTACCTCCAAAATCTCGAAAATTTTTATTACTTGTTCATTGTTGTCATTAAAAATCTAAGTAAATTTATTCTGATTTCAATATGAATGAATTCTAGAAAATGACTATCAATGAAATGTAAAAGAAATTATATTTATATAATTCCGAAATATCTCTTGCGTTATCTGCGGACATTTTCGGCTCAATGGACCGTCTTTTAAAGTTGATTCAACCATATTTTTAACCGACTTCAAAAAAGGAGGAGGTTATCAATTCGACTGTATTTTTTTTTTTTTATGTTTGTTACCTCATAACTTTGGACTGGGTGAACCGATTTTGATTATTCATTTTTTAATGGAAAGCTGGTGCTTCCCATGTGGTCCCATTTCAATTTGGTCCAGTTCCGACAACGGCATCCAGTGCAAAACCATATAAGTTTTAAATTTGCATTAAGTATGTCCACGATAAATAGAGGAATAACTCAATATCACGCTAACCGATTTCGATGATTCATTTTTTATTGGAAAGGATGTACTTCAAGGGTAGTTTGATGAGAGTTTGGTTAGGTTCTGATTATGGGATCCGTGACAAAGTAAGTAAACTTTCAAGAAACGAGCCTACTCCTTTCTTAACGGCCGGCAACGCATCTGTGTTTCCTCTCGTGTCGCAATTGTCCATGGGCGGCCGTGATTACTTACCATCAGGTGACCCGTATGTTCGTTTGCCACCAATATTATAAAAAAAACTCTTCAATTCTTAGGAGCCTATTGTGCTTATGTTCATTGCTGTGTTGCAACATGACGCAAGCATTGTAATTACATTACTTAAGGTGTATTATATGTGAAGCGATGGTAGCCGAGTTGGTGATAGAAACTATCGCGGATTATTGATAAGATTGCGTTCGTACCAAACGTTAATTATTGTACAACGAATTGAAACCATATCGCATACCATACCGATAGATACCATACCGCAAAAATGCGCATATTTTAATATACTTAAGGCGGAAGGAGTTCGCGGGCACTGCTAGTAAAATATACTTATGTACACTAAAAATAGAAAAATAAAGTAAATTTTCAAAAAAAAGTATTAACCGACTTCAATATCAATCAAAATCCGTCCGAGAGTGCCGCCGCTCCGACCTGCGCGAGGATGCGCTCCTCCCGCGAACCCCCGCCAGCTCCGGCCCCGCCGTCGAGCAGGCGCGATAGCAAAACAAGCCAAGTAAACAAAGGCCCTTTTCAGGGCCAAACCACCTCTACAGCATGTCAATCGACTGCCGCTTCGCCTACTGACTCTGCCGCCTCAAGAAAAAAGAAAACCCACGCATCGCCTACCGGACTCCACACCTCCGTGCCTGCACCTCAGCCGTCGACCTCGGGTGCGCAACAGAAGCCGCCCGGCGTACCGTCCTCGCCGACAGAAGCGTACGAGAGTGATATCTTCACTCTCGCCCAATTGATTACAATTGGGGCTCTGTCGGAGGGGATGTGCCGTTGGATGGCACTGTATCTGCACATCTTTGAGGCCGCAACAGAGGGCCAACAGCCTTTCGCGGACGACACGGCGGCGCTCGAATGCGCCGCCCGCGGTTCACTCGCGCTACCCGCGATTCCGGACGCCCCGAATAGCCCGCTCGGTCGAGCGCTGCGCAGCAAGCACAGCGAACCCGAGGCTGAGGCTGCCGTGAGTCGCGCGACATCGCAAGTTACATCTCCAGACGCCCAGCCGCCGAAAAAGAAGCCCTACACTACCACGAAGATCGCCTCGAAGACCAACACGAAGCCTACGCAGCAGCCTCCGACGCTTCCGCGTACAACTACCGCAACCCCAGTGGCGCGGGTGGCCGCACCCACTCCTGCGCCTGCTCCGACCTCGTCGCGAAGGAATCGAGCAGCCCTCGTATGCGTCGATCGCAGCGCCACCTGCGCGCGATCCGCAACAGAAGCCGGTAACGCGCCCGCGGAACCCTAATTCGCAGCCTACGCGCGACGGTGCTGCCGCCGCCTCCGATTCGGGCGGCCAATCCGAGACACCCGCTTCGCCCGACGCGAACGGTCCGCGTTTTCCGCCGATTGTGATCGAGAGCTGCCCTCACGCCTGGGGGACGGTGCTCTCACAATTGGCGGACAAAGTGGGGCGCGGACCCAACGCCCGCGCTTACGGAGATGGGGTGCGAATCATCCCCTCCGACGCCGAGGAATACCGTATCACGATCGACCACTTAGAGAAGATCGAGGGGGCGAGTTGGTACACATACTCTCCCCCCTCGCAGCAAGGCCTGAAGGTCGCTATCCGCGGCCTACCATGCGGTGTAACGCCGCAACAGATAGCCGAAGCGCTACTGAAGAAGGGCTTCATAGTGCAATACGCCCGACAGATCAACGGACGACGAGGCAAACCCGGGTGCGTCTACCACGTCGTACTGAAGAGGACGCCCGGGTTGTTACCCGCAATATATGACGTCAAGACACTAATGCACATGCCTGAAATAAATATTGAAGCCTGGAGGGGGGAGCGTCGGCTGGCGCAGTGTTATCGCTGCCAACAGTTCCGGCATTCCTCCCACCAATGCCACCGACAGATTGCCTGCGTGCGGTGCGGGGGGCCACACCTCGCCCGCCATTGTGATCGCCCGATGGACGAGCCGGCGACCTGCGCCAACTGCGGGGGAGCCCACTCGGCCAATAATAAGATGCGCTGCCCCGTGTTCAAGCGGGAGCTGAGAAACCGCCGGGCCGGTATGCTGTCCCGGACGGATCCAGGGAAACGCACAGCCGCCAAACCAGCCCAGAATGTGGTTGAGGAGTCGACGGCGGCGAGCCTCATGGCCCCCGCCAACAACCCCCCCACCAAGGGTACGAGAGACACACGAAGAAAAAAGAGAAGACGCCCTCAACACACAGAGAGAAGCCTAGAAGATGAACCCCAAGAGGGATTGATAGCAGTCGAACTACTGAAGTTGATGGCTCAGAGAAGGGACGAACGAATTAAGGCTCGCCCCGAACAAGCCGACTGGACTAGAGCGGTGTTCAGGGAGGCAATAGAAAAGCTCTACGAAGACCTCCGCCGAAAGAGCGAGATGGATGCGACACTAACACCGGAATGACACGAGACACGAGATGACCAATAAGGGGCAAGTGTCATGAATGACGCTCGCACCCGTAAAACTAGACTCCCCCGTGAGAAGCGGGGGTCGAGCGAAGCCACCGCCAGAGGGTCTCCCTGATGCGGTTTCCACGCGCACCCCTTCGGGGCGCGCGAGATGATACTGCGTAGCGTAGTGGTCGACATCGATCATAATTTATTTTGACATTCAAGAAGACCAACAAATAATTTATCAATTAATTATTAAAGTATATTATGAATTTACATATTGTATTATTATAATTTTAAAGGACGTATAAGGTATAGAACGTAAGTCATGTTAAAAATATTGAATGTAGGATATAAAATGGTAATTGGGACGTAAGAGTAAAATGAAAGATGTCAAAAACGTATTTTTCATTTACATGTGAGTCCTGTATATTTTAATTAATTTAATACGTTTTTAATGCATTTCATATAAAAAAATTTGCTTTATGCACTTCTTCTCCATATAAACTTGAACTATACCAAATTTCACGTTCATCCGTTCGCGCAATTCTCTTAAAACGGGGTACAAAGTTTTCGCTTCACGTATTAATATATAGATACGTGTATATTATATACACTGGAATCATCTTTGGTGATACTAATGTTTTCTACCATTATTTTTTTATATATGAAAATGCATAACTGCGGATTTTTTTAAGTGTAACTTCTTGTCAGACGGCGTGTCTGTATGTATACGTAATAAATGTATACACCTATAGGTTTTAGGCGGTGAAAGAATGAAATATTATATTCTTAATGTACTCGAAATGTATACTAGGAAGGGGAGAGAGAGAAACTTTAAAACACATTGGAAAGGCATGGCTGCTAGTTTTTTGAAACAAAATTCTGTTTAGTTCTAACCTAACAAAGAGAGATAGAAAAAAACGTTGAAATCTGTAGCTTATTATTTTCTGTTATATGATAGTGAATATAGCGCACTTATATAATACTAGCGGGCCCGGCGGACGTTGTCCCACCCTGATAATAAAAAAAGCCTATTATCCGACCGCAGCGCCACCTACTAATTGTGAATCTAAGCCATTCTCGGATCCACTGGAACACGAACACAATATTTCATCAAAATCGGTCTAGCCGTTTAGGAGGAGTATGTAATCTATCTATCTATATATTATAATAAAACTGTAGCAGGGCCAAATCTGTACATTAAATATGTTGATGGGGGTAGGCTTTGTTGTCGATATAGAAGCCAAAAATAACCCTTTTAAAATTTTTGTCTGCCTGTCTGTCCCTGTGAACGCGCATCACTCTGAAAGTACTGAACCGATTTTGACGAAACTTGGCACAGTGATAACTAATATTACGAGATTACATTTAGGATATTTTTTTTCTCATAAAACGCAAGGGATTCTCCAGGATCTGCCTGTTTGTCTGTCCCTTTAAACACGTATTACTCTGAAAGTACTGAACCAATTTAGACGAAATTTGGCACAGTAATAACTAATATTACAAGGTTACATCTAGGATACTTTTTATCTCATAAAACGCAAGGGATTCTCCAGGATAACGGACGAAAGTAAAAAAAATGTAGTTCATGATATTCTTGACGAATTTTGGTAAATTTTCTTTGTGCTATATATAGCAGACAGATTAGCTAAAAAATTAAGCTATATTTCCATATGCTACTTAAAAAAAAATACCAAAAAAAAACGACCACCGTGATTCGAACCGTCGGCTCCGTCGAAACATATAAAGCCCCGTACGTTACAACTGAGCTACGCCTACATGACATTTCTGTACGTAATTATCGACCACGTATGAAACATTTATGTAGACGAAACTGTCACTTATGTTGTTACATTTATTTCATTGTATAAAAAAATGTTTGCTAAACAAAGGTGACAAGATTTATTTATTTATCTATACTATAATAAAACTGTAACAAAGCCAAATCTGTACATTACAAGGTTACATTTAGGATACTTTTTGACCCATAAAACGCAAGGGGTTCTCCAGGATAACGAAAGAAAAGAAATTAGTTAATGTAACTAGACTTTTTTGCGACACCTTAGTATAAGAGCCAGCAACGTTGGAAGAACGAGAATTTGAGAAAAGTTGGTTCTTTAATATGAAGATATATTATGCCCTTCCAAACACGATTCAGGATACCTGGTAGCCGGTTAACGTTGTATTTTTTAATGCGAATTACACCTTTACAGATCAACATTTTGATTTATAAATAATTTAAGGAACATTTTTTGTCAGTAACTTTTATAAGTTTAACGTTTATACGTTATTAAAAACATGAATTTTTCACTGCCAGACAATTTTGTTATTGACAATAATGTGCCTGGTGATATTCTTTATAAACAAAATAATTCATTTCAAACCATTTTATTTTTTCCCTTGCAAAGAACATATTTCATTTTGTTAACCAGGCTCTTCCACAATTATGGCTATCTTTATTATACAGCCAGTGTTGCGCTAAGCTAGAGTTATAACTAAGTTATTCTATACATAGGTTTTGGTAGGGGGTAGAGCCACGCTGAAGCTATTACTGGTTTCAGGATGAATGGGTCGGCTCGCCCGGGGTAGTACCACCCTCTAACAAAAAGCCGACGGGAAGTAACAATGCTTGCATTAGTGCGTTTCGTTCGATTAGTGAGAGCACCGGAGAGGCCCACCTCTCTTCCCCTTCCTCCTCTCCCCTTCCGCTTCCTCCCCCTCCAACACAGGTTGGCAAGGCACTTACGACTCTCCTGGTGTTGCAAGTGTCTATGGACGGTAGTTATTACTTAACACCAGGTGACCCACCTGTCCGTTTGCCTCCTATGACATAAAAAAATACATTATATTTTTAATTTACCCTTTTTTATGTTGAAATAAAATAATATTAAAAAAAAGTGTGTGTGTGTACTTATGTACACGCATTAGAAGTTATACTTCTTTGGCGTAACAAGTAAAAATCTTTTCAAAAATTTTATCTTGCGCCTTATTCTACGTTTGTAGAAAAAACGACACTAACAATAAAAAAAAGGTATTTAATACAATGAAAGTTTTAATATAAAGAAATACAAACAACAAATACAAAGAAACAAAATGTTGACTATAGCTAACTTCAGGGTGTCGGTTTTTCGTGACGGTGTGTGCGCGCAACGTAAAAATTTACTCTCATCATTTTTTTGTTACGGTGTGCGCGTTCATCGTAAAAATTTACTCTCATCATTTTTCCCTAACGCGCCAAAAGAAATATAACTTCAATAAAATTACAGATATCTTAACATGGTTTGAACATACTTCTTTATTTACAAAAAATTGCATCGGGCACATTATTGTTAATATCAAAAATGTCTGGCAATAATAAATTCACGTTTTAGTAGCGTTTAAAAGTTAGTGAAAAACAAAACATTCTAAAATTATATAAAGTTCAATATTTTTGCCTGTAAAGGTTTACCGGCAGCCAATTCGCTGTCGAAACCGTTGCCTAGCTCTTAGACAAATAGTCACAGGCAAGTGACAGATGACACATGTTGCTCATATCTTTTTAATATTTATGTTTTTCTTTAATACAATGTAGTGTGAAAAAGTTTTAATACAAGTTGAAAATAGTTATGATGTCATTCAGTGTTTAATTTATCATTATTTATTTTATGAATATATTTTAACGTTTAAATTACAATTTAACTCTATCAACTTGATATTTTATAATGTAAACTATACTGAGCGTATAGTAAACGCCTACAAAAAAGGGAAAGGAACTACGTTCCAACTGGAGGTCCATGGACCTCTCAAGCTTTTTTTACATTACCGCCAATATACGTAGGTTAGTTTTTATTTTAATTGAACCCGGTAGATGATGTTACGAACGGGTTGTAGGCTTATTGGGACAGAAGTTACTGGGACAACGTACTGGGAAGACATTTATCGGCAATATATGTAGGTTATTTGTTATCTTAATTGGACCTGGTAGGTGATGCTGCGAACGGGTTCTAAGCATATTTTAAAATATTTCTCACATACCAACTGGGTATATGTTTGAGTGAGTCCCTGGATAGTTGGGATTCACAATTTGAAACAGTAAGTATCGCTGCAATCGGGTTTTGGGATGTATTTAGATTTTTCGCGTTTAAAAGTACAATCGAAACCGGTAATAACCGATTTGGTGCAGACGAAGTCGCACGGGTCAGCTAGTTTATGTATAAAGATAACATTGTTAATATATATTTAAATATTACAAACTAACGTTTACAAACTCCCTAGTGTGTGTCATCTCATTCTCTTAAAATTAATCAGAATACTGCGTTTCACTTCTACCGCGTGTGAACTACGCACAATTTTTTTTTAAATAAAAAGGTATACTAACTACTACAGTCTATGTATTTCAAAGATTTCCAAACTGGTTCCACTCGGACACAAATCTATCTATGTTCCTGTTATCAGGCGCTTTGTAATTTTTAATATGGAGTTGCATTTGAAATTCACATCTTTATATAAGCGGTAGGGTGTACTGGGGGGACGGGACGTGAGTACCCCTTTGTACCTCTATACTATGCGGCGCTAGGCTAACGCAAGCCGCGTAATCGCAATACAGCCGGTCATGCTCACGGAGCATGTCATGACAAGAAATTATAAATTTACCTCCTGCCGCTAATACCGCTGAACGCGCCTAAATAAGTTTTCACTTCAAAAACAGTTGTTACTTAAAAATGAACCGCTCTGCCATAATTACACAGACTGCCAGCTACTTTCAGGTGCCAGTTACTTTATGTATGCATAGGAATAAAAACATAGTACATTAAATAAATACTCACGTCTTGGCAGCGCCTCAACGGCCGCAATGATCTGTAAATAAGAGTAGATAGGAATCAACATCGTTATCAATTTCGCATCTGTCTGTACGTCTGTCATTTAGAGAATTACGTCCGAATGGTTTTTATGTATAACACATTTATATTATACTAACGGCCCAAACGCACGTTGTCTCGCCCTGATAATAAAAAAATACCTTGACAAATTATACATCTAAACCTTCCTCATAAACCACTTTATGTAGTGGTGAAAACCGCATGAAAATCCGCCCAGTAGTTTTTTTGGTTCATCGCGTACAGAGAGACAGACGCGACAGAGGATTTACAGAGGAGATACACGTATCTAATTCCTGCTATAGCCACTATAAGAAACTTCTTAGTAGGCCATCGTTCCTACATGTTAGGTAGCCACACATTCACACACATTCACAGTAATTGCACAGGTCCGGCGGACGAGGGGAGTTAGCTGGTGTGTACCCAGCTGCCTCTCTATAGGTAGGAGCCCGGCGGTGACCTTCCACCGGGCGGACCGTTGGGGCGGCTCTACAAGGTTGATTAGCATTGTACGATCCCTTGCCGCCCCAACAATTACGGTCTGTCGGTACACCGTGGGGTTTAGTCTGTGCGAGTCGGACATAACCCACCCTTCCCCCCGGGAGGGTGGGGTATCCATAAGGGATTTCCCCACGTTAAAGGTAGCCACGCTAAGAAACTTCAGCTTTTATAAAATAACGAATATCTGGCGGTGACGGACTCTTGCTCTAATAGATAAGACACAGAGGTACGTATACAGGATCACAAAGTGACAAATATATTTCCACACTTGACAGTAATAAGCAGTCATTATAAATGTCTAGATGTTCCTACAACTACGTCCGCGTGGAATAGTTTTGAAATATTCTTCTTCTTCATTGGTGCTATGATTGTATTACCCTTAGTGTGATGATGTTTATAGACTTCCTCTATAAATGAGCTATCTAACAATGAAAGAATTTTCAAATCGGAGCAGAAGCTCCTGAGATTAGCGCGTTCAACCAAATAAACAAACCTTACAGTTTATAATATTAGTTTAGATTTCTTCTGTACATATAAATATTGTTCGGATAAATCTATGCGATTGGACGCTCAGTGGCCATGATGGTTCAGTGGTTCAAGCGATACAAGCTTGTATACGTGCTAACGATACGGAGTTGGCGGCGAAGGAGGATATAGTGATGAAACTATAAGTACTAGGGTTTTTACGCTCGCTTGGCTAGTTACTCTATCGTATAGGAGTGTTCCGACAGCTGTTCTTCAGTGCCAGTCTCTCTAAGTTTAGCGAGATTATTATCTTCGATCACGTCACCATTTAATATCAAGTGAGAACGTGGTCAAACGGTAAAACTTAAAATGTATACCATAAAAATGGCTGCACCAATTTTACGTGCCAATTTTTTTTTTTTATAGTAGCACGGCAAAAGGCCTGCAGTGTGCCTAATGGTAAGCACAGTACAATCCAAAACAATGGCGACCACCGAGTGACACACTGTACATCGCCGGTCGCCGCTGTCATGCCGGCCGGCGAAAAGCTGGATATGGACAGGCTGATGCCGAAACGCGACCCGCAGAAGCGAATCACTATGACGGGCTTTTTCGCCATATACATGGTGGTTGCGACCCAGTCAAGCTGTAAAACCCTACCACCCCGCTATCGCCATTGCCTCATTCGTTATTCAGCAGGGTGCACGTGCAGGTGAGGTTGGCTTGGATGTCTCAAGTCTTAGATGTTATTTGACACTCCTTACACCCCTATACTACTATTACTGGCATATAGGAAACTTGGTAATCAAATATATTGACAGACACATACTACATAGTAGTACGCTGTTACATAATGAGCAAACAGTAATGGCTTAAATCAACAGCACAAATAAGAAACAATAACATATGAATTTAATACAGAGAGATATCATGCAACCGTGCGAAAAGAGTGTTACTGTGGTGGACTCATTAGCATTGTATCAATATACTAGCCGACCCGTGCCCACTTCGTTGGGCGGTAATACGTAAGCGTGGAATGGTTATCTTGCGCTAAGACGCAGCGGAAGCTCCGAAAAGGAAAAAATACCCCGATTTTGCAACATTCTTCATTGCTGCTCCGCTCCTATGTGTCTTAGCGTGATGATATATAGCCTATAACCTTCCCTGATTAATGAGCTATATAACACTGAAAGAATTTTCCAAATCGGACCAGTAGTTTTTTTTTTTTTTAACGTGGAGAGAAAATCCATCATGGACTGTCAGGCTCCCGGGGGAGGGCCTGAACTGAGTCGACCGCCAACTGCGTGCTGGGACGCAGCTGCCGATGCCTTACGGCGACTTTAACCGACTAAAACTCCACGGCAAACCGTACGCCGCACTATGGGAGTGTCACGGGGGAGCGTGAGCAAGCTCCGCGACACCCCCGGCGGCAGGCGCTTTCACGCCACACCCGGCTGAGGCAGCCCGGATGCGAGAGTGCCTCCCAGCCCGCTTTAGGCCCTGAGAAGGCGCTTATGAACGTCAAAGCTACCACCGGTTCGGAAAACAACCCAGTCATCGAGAAGAACCGGCAAGAAACTCGATCTGGTTTACCTTTTTATGTTATATATTTTTACAATAACATAAACATTTACATTCGTTATTAGTGGATGCACAGAGAGGGGCGTCATTTCCAGACGTTACAATCGTTCACATATTGATCCACCCTATAGCCTTTAGATATTAAAACCCGCTTGACATGGTTCTTGAACTCACTATCTGGCAAATTGGTAATGTGTTTGTTGGTTGGTTAATGGTAATGGACTTTGTTATAAAACCTAACACAATTACCTAAAAAACTATTTTTGGACTTAGTGAGCCTGAAGCATGGAATGACCAATCTGTTGCTATTTCTAGTATTTAAATTATGCTAGTCTTTTACCAGATCCAGCATATCTAAGTTTTTGCGGACATACATTAAATTATCAAGAATATATTGGGAGGGCAGAGTTATGATACCGAATTCCTGAAACTTAGTTTTTAATGATTCGTGAGGCCTCATATTATAAATTGCTCGAACTGCTTATTTTTGTAATAGAAATATGGTATCCACCTCAGCTGCTGTCCCCCACAACAAAATACCATAAGATATTAAGCTGTGGAAGTATGCAAAGTAGAAAACCCTAGCAGTGGAAGTGAACGAGAAATAGTACCAGGAATTTTGAAAACACTCTGAAAAGGTGACAGCCATCTTGTCAGAATATTGACGTTATCACAAAACTCTTTATAGTAATGTTATGAATAGTTTTCAATAAAGAAAATTTGTTATCATAAAAGAAAAAGCAGAAGTAATAAATGAATACTCACCACAACCAGTGCAATACAAGCGAAGGCTTTCATCTTGAAAGATATGCATCGAAACCGGTTGACAGGGGCCTTTTATACCGACCGGACAAAGAAGTAACAATAGCACGAGGAGTCATACTGTGCAAATATTAATTTCTAGAAAGATGTTCATGAAAAACATCCGTTTTTCTTATATTATTGTTTTATTAATTTTTAAGTTCAGTAGGAAATTACCGAAAGTAAAGTAATCGAGTAATAAAATTCTGTGCATAGGCGAGCTATTCGCACTGTGTCCTGCAAAAGATTTTATCTCGGGAGATGAAGATAGCACCTAGAACCATGCCGCGTATTTTAAAAGATGACTTAGGACTTGCAGCCTATAAGAGACGTACTGGTCATTTCTTAACTGATAATTTAAAAAAGAATAGGGTGGTAAAATCGAAACAACTACTGAAGCGGTACGTAAAGGAAGGTCACAGAAAAATTTTGTTTAAGGATGAGATTTTTTTGCAATTGAGCAACAATGTAACAAACAAAATGACCCTATTTGTGCTCGAAGCTCTAAGGAAGCTTCACAATTAGTTGACAGAGTTCAACGTGGGCACTATCCGACTTCAGTGATGGTTTGGTGGGGTATTAGCTATGAAAGAGTTACTGAGCCATACTTATGTGAGAAAGGTATCAAAACATCGGTACAAGTGTATCAAGATACCATTCTTGAGAAGGTAGTGAAACCCCTTAACAACACCATGTTCAATAACTAAGAATGGTCCTTCCAACAAGACTCGGCGCCGGGTCATATAGTCTTGGTTGGAAACGAACGTTTCGAACTTCATCAGAGGTGAAGACTGGCCGTCGTCTAGATCCGATCTTAATCCGCCGGATTATGATTAATGGTCAGTTTTAGAGAGTACGGCTTGCTCTAAACGCCATGATAATTTGGAGTCCCTAAAACAATCCGTACGATTGGCAATGAAAAATTTTCCCATGGAAAGAGTGCGTGCTTCTTTTGATAACTGGCCTCAACGTTTAAAGGAATGTACTGCAGCCAATGGAGACTACTTCGAATAAGCTTTTTATATTTTTAATTGTTTTATATTTATGTATTAAACTAACACACTGTAAAAGTAGTTTATATTATTTGCAATATAAATGTTTTTTCTTTGTTTCAGTATTTATGGCAACACTAGGTATATGTGTTATTGTAAATAAAATACATTCATATTAAATAAATAATATGTAATAAACAACGCCCTTCATAGAAACATCATTTTTCAAACTGGATGGGTCTTCTAATAATAACAAATATACACTAGAAAAAGAAAAGAACGAAAACAGCAAAACATGTAATTAACAGCAACAAAACTATTCTGATTGCGACTGTACTGCAACTGGTAATGACAGGAGATATGTGTCAACGTTGGTGCAATAGGGGGCGACGTATGTGCACGGGTGAGTCTGTTCGTCTTTCTCCTTGTCTGCGTGCCAACGACACCCAAATTTGTGTTCTGCCCATCTACTTCAGAGCGGTTAAAAAGTTTGAAGCGCGCTGCGTAAGCATACTGAGCCGCTATATGGAGTAATGGTTTTTACCAGCCTACGGATCTCACGACACGGAGCAAAAATAAATTATATAACTTGGAACAAACATGCAATTCGTATAGTATCGAAATAAATATGTAATTATTCAATTAATATGTATTTAATTTACAATACAAATATGGAAATTATATTTCGTGCACTATTTTTCTGTTACAATGGCATGCTTATATAACGTATATATAGAAAAACGGTCTGTCCCATGACCACCACAAAATATTTTGACATACTATCTATGGTAATCTTTTTTTTATTTTACGACTAGTTGTGCCCGCGATTACATACGAGTGGAATGTAATGTAAAAAAAAAGTTTCCAATAACTTTTGATAGAATGGACCGATTTTTATAAAACAAAGACTAAATGTGACTGATGAGGCTCTATCATGAACGCACTTTACTTTAGCAGTGATGCGTGTTCAAATAAACAGAAAGACAGATAGACAGACATCTCTAAAAATGATTGAATTGTATTTCATTACTTATTCCTAGACAAATACAATTTTTTTTTTAACAATAACCTAGAAAGTACAAACACGTTATATCTACATTCTTATTATATGTATGTGAAATTAAAAAATAAAATAGCATTACAAAGAAGTTAAGTCAAATCAAATAAAAAATACTTTATTCAGTTTAGGCCTTAATAAGGCACTTATGAACGTCAAAACTACCAACGGTTCGGACAAACAACCCAGTCATCGAGAAGAACCGGCAAGAAACTCGATCGGGTACATATTCTTAACATATATATTTCCAATACATCATACAATCGTTTTTAGTGAATGCACAATGAGGAGCCAATTCCAGACATCACCATCGTCCATATATCGATCCATTCTATAATAGCCTTTTGACACCAAAACCCCCTTGACGTGGCGCTTCAACTTACAGTCTGGCAAATCGGTAACATGCTTTACGATTTTATTGAAGAACCTAATACTATTACCTAAAAAAACTATTACTGCTTTTGCTAAGTCTGAAACATGAGACAACCAGTTGTTAAAGTTTGTAGTATTTAAATCATGCCGGTCTTTTACTAAATGCAGTTTTTCAAAGTTTTTACGTACATACATTAAATTATCAATAATGTATTGGAAGGGTAGAGTTAAGATACCGAATTCCCGGAACTTCATTTTTAATGATTCGCGAGATCCCATATTATATATTGCCCGAAATGCCCGTTTTTGTAATAAATATATGGTGTCAACCTTTTTTTTATATCCTAGGTGGCAAACGAACAGGCGGGGCACCTGATGTTAAATGATCACCACCGTCCATAGACACTTGCAACATCAGGAGAGTCGCAAGTACGTTGCCAGCCTGTGTTTGGTGGCGGGGGAGAGAGGGGACGGGGAGTGGGGAAAGGTAAATGGGCCTCCTCGGCAGCCGTCCCCCACCTCAGGAGTAACAGGTTTATGTGATACGGACATATTTTAAAGCGATGACGTAGCATCGATCGATGTAGGTTGAAATCGGAGCGCCTGGTGAGGGAAAACATCGTGATCAAGCTTTAGCTCTATGATAGCGCTATTTGTATGGGTGCTACTACCTTGGAGTATAATAACATTATCTCTAAGCACCAATAGGTATCTGGTAGCTACACTTGAAAGTCAGACCCTCTGGGTTTAGCGTGTTTACCATCTTGGACCACAAACCTATATTTAAAAAATGAGGAGAGAGAAACGTTATATTAAATATATTAAAAATGAGAGTGAAAGAGAAAGGCACAGATAGATTGAGTAATGAATGATTAGTCCGAGGCTGGTCTGAGATAAATCTTCGAATCTTACGCCATTCGAGCAAGTGTCAACAGACTACAAATGCTCAGTACAATAAAATGCTCAAATAAGCATAAATTAATTGGCAATAACAACAACAGATAACAGACAATCATGATCAAAAAAAAGATCAGCATGAATGGGCCGGCTCGTCCGGGGTAGTACCACCCTCTCACAGATAACTAACGTGAAGTAATAGTGCTTGCATTGTTGCGTTTCGTTCGGTCAGTGAGATCGTCGGAGAAACCCTCTTCTTCCCCTGCCCCCTCTCCCAAACACAGGTAGGCAACAATCAAAATCAAAAACACTTTATTCAATTTACGCCCTAAGAAGGCACTTATGAACGTCAAAACTACCGGTTCGGAAAACAACCCAGTCATCGAGAAGAACTGGCAAGAAACTCGATCTGGTTTATATTTTTAACAAATATATATAATATTTAGAATATATTAGGTATGTGTCACAAACGTTTTTAATGGATGCACAGAGATGAGTCAATTCCAGCCACCATCGTTCACGCGACTCCCCTGGTGTTGCAAGTACCTATGGTCGGTGATGATCACTTAACATCAGGTGACCCATCAGTTAGTTGGCCTCCTATGAAAAAAAAGAAATAACACACACCTGAATAATGAATCCTTCGATAATTATCTACTGGAGTTTTTGGCGGAATAGAATGTCATCTAGTGGACTTTATATTTTACTAGCGGGCACGGCAAATGTTGTCCCGCCATGATTATAAAAAAATCCTAGACAAATTATATACCTCGTGAATCACTTTATCCACTCGTAAAAACTGCATAAAGATCCGTTCAGTAGTTTTTGAGTTTATCGCGAACAGACAGACAGACAGACGCGGTAGGGGACTTTGTTTTATACTATGTAATGATTCATAATCTTGTGTTATTATTCTATATTTTGTAATATTGGTGGTGTTTTACGTAATATAGTTTGGTTATTGTGCATAAGTGAAGTGGATCGGAAATAATACCACGGCGCATTGATTTTAACGTGCCACAAAAACTCCCTAGAAAGTTTTAACAACCGGGCTACCATCTTGTTAGTTCATTGAAATAATTGCAAGAAACTCATAATATTACCTACTCGATAATGACAGTAACGATCTACTAGAAGATTGGTGTCCAAAAAAAAACCACTGTACTGAAATAATGCATAACCTTATCAGTGGTTGTAATTACCCCGTATTTAGTTTCTGTTTTTACGATAGTTGACTAACTAAATGGTTGAAGCCACGTGAAAAGACTTGTAAAGCATTTTTGAATATTCATTGTTGACACAGGTGCCGAAACCGATACGTGACATTTCCTGCAAAGAGTTTTGAAGGTCATAGAGAACAAGATGTGTGAAAATTTTCCATCGTTTTTTCTCAAAACAATGCTATTCTGAAATATAATTAACGATGATGCAGTTTCATTAATAACTATTAATAACAAAAATTAATAACAATTTTGTAGGAGGTAGAGCCACGCTGCAGCTATTATTGGTTTCAGCATGAATGGGTCGGCTCGCCCGGGGTACTACAAAGAAAACCGACGTGAAGTAACAATACTTGCATTATTGCGTTTCGTTCGGTCAGTGGGAGCGCCGGAGGCCCACCTCCCTTCCGCTCTCCTCTCCCCCCTCCCACCCTTTCCCCCAAACATAGGCTGGCAACGCACTTTCGGCTCCCCTGGTGTTATTAATGTCTATGGACGCTGGTGATCACTTAACATCAGATGACACACCTGCTCGTTTGCCTGCTATTACATAAATATTTTTAAAAATAATGTCGGTTAATATTGTTTTCTTTTAGTTATCATTGAAAAAGATGACATATAGATAGTAGTTCAGTTTGGGGAAGAAAAGCAAACTATAAGAAAACATAGAAACAGCTCCAAGAGTATGGATGCGTATGTATGCGAAGAGTATGAGTGCGTTTAACTGCCGCATTGTGTTCAGACTCTTTTTTATTCTCGAACTAACTATGCTATTGCCCTGGCAAGGTCTTAACAGCTTTACAGGACTACTAAGGTGAGCGCTTAAGGCACTCAGCCGATTTTATTTGAGCAACTAGCTCAAGGGTAACTGGACACCTTAGTTTGGGCTGTTGCCTGGTGCCCTCGGTGCCACTTGTGTCCGGGCGTTACGCGCTGCGCAGCACATTGTAACACTGAGCGCAATAAGGGGGTACCGCACCGTGACCTCTATGGCGGCCTTTGCGCTTGCCGGCTCTCTGCCCTGGGAGCTGGAAGCGGGAGTTCTTGCCGCTGTGTACGAGTTCATGGTGGCAAAGAAGAAAATTGAGGAGCCTCCAGAGTCGTGTTGTAGTCTCGCTTCTTGAATGTGACGATGATTATCATTCACCTTCATCGAAAGCTTCGACTCGCAAGGATTCGAACCTACGTCCAACGACGCGGTGTCCGAACACGCTATCGAGTTAGCCATAGAGTAACAAACCCGCGCTTAGTTAATAGAGACTGCATAATCGGTTTTTAGTATGGGAACAGCGCGATCCGTTGTCGCGGGTGTAAGGAGGGGCCCGGGGTAACCCCTAATGTTTCTATAGTGATGCGCATTACAAACTTATACGTACACTGTATCGATATGTTAATTATGATAAAAAAAAGTTCGATAAAAATGTATTCAATTTATTTATTGTAACAATAGCATCTTAATCACTAAAATACAATAAAAATATATTTAATGAAATATTATAATACAAAATTTTGTAACCCTTAAATAAAATAAGATTATTATAAACTCGACTCTTCGAATTTACTTTACCTTTACTACTTTTACAAATGTAATAGAGTGTGATGTTTAAATATATTTTAACTAGCTGTACCCGCTACTTCGTCCGCGTGGAATGGTATCTTTGGATAGCAGTGTTTCACTGCAAAGAGCTTATTAAATTATTTAAGTATATAAGTACATAAGGTATATAGAATTAATATGTGTTTATTTAATAATCAAAATATTTAATAATTAAAAATAATATGCACACGTTTCCACGCTACCTTTGAGGTAGTGTACTTAGCGCGTTTTTCTTAATGTGGTTTCCCCGGTAGGCCTATTCCACTGATCTGTTGTGATTTTGTTTAATCTGAAACTATTGTCGGCCTTGAAAATTTATACACGCTACAGAACAAAACAGTCCAAGTTTTTTGTAACCACATTTAGCACTAAGTACATCCCTTTTTCCCAAACAAGCTAATTCCACTTGTTTTTTTATTTCGAGTATTTTTAACAGTTCAGTAGTTTTGGCGTTAAAGCATCACAGACAGACAGAGCTACTTTTGCATTTATAATACTAGTAAGGAATAAAATATAATAAAAGTATATTTAATTATTTTATAATAGAAAATTAGCGCTTCAGACGCCTTTGTTTGCATTGTAAGCGTTTTATGTATAATAGACATTGATGTGAAATACGTTCCAAGTATGCTATACGTGACCCGAGTTTTTTTTTTTACGATGGGTATCAATAGTTTTATCTGGTACAAAACTAGCTGTATCTTCTACGTTCATCGATGATTCTTGTACATGTTGCTCAATCTAAAACACACACACACGCATAATTTATTTTATTTAGAATAGTTATATCTTACGTTAAACCATAAACAAACAATTAAAATGGACAAATAATAAATAATAATGCCTTACGTCAAGCTTTAAAGATGGAACTGCATTTGGAAATAAGTATCGCCTTTTCTTGCTCGAATCAAAACAAGTTTCCTCAAAATGTTCTGAACATATTGTAGTCCGAGGGCCAGGAAACCAACCATCTTTACGAACTATATTAATCCATTTTTGTTTCATCTTCTGATCCTTAGGGAAGCTGTAACATTACGAAATTTGTCACTGAACATATCTCTAAAAATATATAATTATATATTATACAATTTAAATGACAAATAAAAAATATCACAACAGTTATCAAAAGTATCGGTTAATAATAGAATTAATATTGCTTATAAAATAAAAAAAAAACAATTTATAGTTACTCGATACAATCCGAATAGGCACAACAACACTACAGCGTCTTAGACATATGGCGCGCTGCCATGACAGTTTGGTTTAGTTTAATATTTTATTTCACAAAGAAACTTAATTCAATCAATACTTACACATGAAAAGAGATATACTAGATTTTAGGTTTTTCTTTCTGTAATGATTTTTACATTTTTTCAATACACAATTAGGCATATTTACTGCGTATAATAATATTTTAGCGGAGACGTTCATTGTCAGAGCTACGCGAACAGACTGATCGTGCTTACGGGAGTCGGGAATGACATACATGAAAAATTCATGTATGAGTGGTAAGGCAGGCACGACGCTTATGCGACTTCTATTGTAAGTGTAAGCGGTTTCATAATTCTATGAAGTTAGCCATCATCGATTCCTATATATAGGATAAAAATATTTGTCTTGTAGATGATGGTATATTTTTAAAAGTATGTTTCGACGTTTCTGGACAGTTACCTATATAGTTTTTGACATCTGAACTAACAGAATAGATGAACAACACCTGTGTTTGATATATTACATATTGATATCAAAAAATAGAACAGAAAATAATAAAGTTGTTTATTTCATACATTTATTGTCGCATTATTATTTTTTTATATTATAGGAGGCAAACGAACAGGCGGGTCACCTGATGGTAAGCAACACAAGCAACACCAGGGCAGGCGCAAGTGCGTTGCCAGCCTATGTATGGGGAGGTGGGCTTTTGGCGCTCTCACTGACCGAACGAAACGCAACAATGCAAGCAATATAGCACGTCAGTGTTTTTGTGAGAGGGTGGTAAAACCACGGGCGAACCGACCCATTCATGCTGAAACCAATAATAGCTTCAATATCAAACAGTAATATGTCGATATTATATCGTTATTCGACTTATCATCATACGACACACACCGAAGTATTTTTTCATGGAGGGTATTATGCTAATCATATACCTAAATATTATAAAGACTTTTCTTTATAGACTTTTTTTAAGACTTTCTTCTAATTTTATTTTAAATAAGTACTAATTATGTGTCCGCATCGGACATTATTCCTACGCGGATAAATTCAATAGTGCCCTGATTACACACTTGGTCAATAACACATATATATAGTCGGTACATAGGCATAGTCAGCGCCAAACGTTTTAACCGCTCTGAAGTACATGCGCGCGCAGAACACAAATTTAGGTATCAGAGGGACGCAGTAAGGTAAAGGGGAGTAAGCTCGCTCACGCTCGTACCTCGCCCCCTTTTTTTATTAACGTGGGGAAATCCCTTATGGATACGCCACCCTCTCGGCTAGAGAGAGTGGATTATGTCCAACTCGCACGAACTAAAACCCCACGGTGTACCGACAGACCGTATTGTTGGGACGGCAAGGGATCGATCTAAGCGTTTCCCCTTGGATAGCCGCCCCAACGATCCGTCCGGCGGAGGATGGCTGCCGGGCTCCTTCCTAATAGGGAGACAGACTGAGTACACACCAGCTGCCTCCCCTCGTCCGCCAGACCTGTGCAATGAGGAGATGGGCCCCCCGGTACCAACCCCACAGATCCGACTACGGTGGCGGGAGGAGGCGGGCAAATCGTCGCCTCCTCCCTTCGGTCCTTCGTTGGAGGAGAGGGCCGCTCAGAGGGTCATCTTCGCAGGCCCTCTCAGCTGCCTCCTTCTGCGAGATGACGTCCTCGCAGAAGGAGGCCATACCCTTCCATACATTTTCGCTGCCGAGCATAACCGAAATCAGCCTCGGCAGTGACAAGTCATTCCCTCCTACCGCCGCAGGCAGAATGTGGCGCTTTCCTTCCTCGCAGTACACTCAGACAGAGTGTGCTGCGCGGTATCCTCCGTAGCGCCGCACTCATAGCATTCGGCGGTTGGCTTCCTGCGAGCGATCTGGTGCAGGTACCACCCGAAGCATCCATGCTCGGTAAGCACCTGCACCAGTCTGAACAACAGGGAGCCCCAACTTCTCCCTATCTATTCCGGCAGGACCGGGCGGACGGCGTCAATGGTATAACGTCCGAACCGCTCATCTGCCAAGTCCTGCCTCCATCTCCCTAACGCCTCCTCCCGGCCCTCTCTTCTCTTGGCCCCAATCTCCCTGGAAGCTGGAGGCTCCCCATTTCTCTTCCTTACCGCCGTGATCTCGTACACGGCGGCAAGAACTCCGGCCTCCAACTCCCAGGGCAGGGAGCCAGCGAGCGTAAAGGCCGCCACGGAGGCCACGGTGCGGTACCCCCAGATCGCCCTCAGTGCCACTATGCGTTGCGCAGCGCGCAATGTCCGCACGTTAGCGGCACCGAGGGCGTCGGCCTACACCGGGGCCCCGTAGACAGCCATAGTCGGCGACATCCGTCACTCGGTCCACCTATATTAGGCAGCCGCCGGCTGAGTGCCGCCGCCACCCCCGCTATTCGCGGTCCGAGCCCCTCAAAATGAGGCTCGAACCGCCAGCGCCCGTCCAGGGTGAGACCTAGATATTTCATCTAGGTCCCCATCCTGATACGGGCGACCTCCACCATTATGTGGGCCCTAGGTGGTGGCCCTCGCCGAGGCCCATGAGATGGTAGGGCCTCGGTCTTCTCATTCCACCATCTTGTAAGTTATCAAGAGACTTGGAATATCGATACTCACTTGACATAGTATAGTAATAGTCTACTAGATGACTGGTTGCCAAAAATGGAATGGAAGAAGAACTTGTACTATTAACTACTCGACAATGGCAGTAATAATCTAAGTTGGTTGCCAAAAATAAAGTTATAAAAATAGAATAGGTTATTCAAACAATTAAACGATCGCTTCTGTATAAATACCATATATGGAGTTGTAAATAAACAGTCTATTTCACGCACTCCAAGTATTATTATTACGCTGTCCGTGTCAGTCTAGATTCCTATAGTAGTGAGCCCGACGCTCATACAATAGCTTCGAAGATCGTAAACGGAGCAATGTAGACGCAAATCCAACCAAATCCCGTTCGTAAGCATTACTTCTTTAGATGGGGCTAAGCAAACCTCGATCAGAAGAATGTTAAATTACGACCTGGGACTACAAGCGTGTAGTAAAAAAGGGCATTATTTGAACAATCTTTTGAAAAATTTGATGGGAAAGATCCCACGCTGTTACTGTGACATGCGGGGAAAAAAATACCGCGAAATTTTTCACACAAGTTCTCGTAAATTAATTTTATTAAACAATTTCGCAAGACATGTGGATTGCATACTTTTAATTTACTAGACTTGGCTAAAATGCAAATTATTTTTTCTACTGTATTAATGTCGATAATAAAGAATTTATGGCACAATAAGTGAACAAGCCATACAACGTGACCCATTCACGTAGTATGTACGTGTACATAGTAAATACAGATCAATATGTGAACGATGATGACGTCTGGAAATAACGCCTCTCTGTGTGCATCCACCAACAACGAAACACGTATTTTCGTAGTTATGATCGTATTAAAGTGGTTGTTGAATAGCATTCCTCTCGCAACGACAATTCACTTTCTGGTGAAAACTCGAAAAACGTAAATTTTGAGTTATACATGTTTCTAATTAAGGGTGCATATATAGCCCTAGAAACCCTGACGGATCAGCAAAATATTTGACAAACATACTGTAGAATGTGCTCGATTGTTTCAAAAGTTTCTACGTATAGTCCGCGTCATAGTTTTTGACCGCTCTGATTATATATAGATTTAGGTTCGGTCTTGCGCATAGTACAGTCAAGAGGTTAATACAAAACAAATTCAAAATATTCTTATAGGAATTTAATATTTACATTTATTAAACTTTAAGTTGTGTCGATATTATATGTACAATATATTCGATTTTAATTAATTATGAGTCAAGTAGATACTTGACTATTACATAAAGTAATAAGAATGTAGCAGTATAACGACCACGTTGCTACTTTCAGAAGATTTTGTATGTGAAATGAAGGTTTGATTCAGAGTGTGTCGTCTTGTAGACTATTTGACAGCTGGTTTACGACAACTTGATTATATGAATTGAGCAGATATACAGATATATAGAATATTTAGAAAGAATTACAGATAAAAATGAACAGACAAAAAAACATTACTGGGTTAATAAAATAACAGTAAAAATTAGAAATGGACTAGCTGAATAATAAAGTGATAGACAAAGCTATAATATTAACAGTTCGCCACATCATGTGTTTTTCAATTATTATGCGTGTTACAATACCGGTACAATGAAATTATAATAATGTTCTAATAAAGAAATAAACAACGCCTTCCATAGAAACATAATTTTTCGAAATGGACCCGTCCATTCTTCTAATAATAACAAATATAATTAAGAAAACAACAAAAATAGCAATAACGTGAAATTAACAACAACAAAACTATTCGGAATGCGACTGTACTGCAACTAGTAATGGCAAGACACATGTGTCAACGTGGGTGCAATAAGGGGCGAGGTACGAGGGCAGGTGAGCTTGCTCCCCTTTTACCGTATCTGCGTACCTCTGATACCAAAATTTGTGTTCTGCGCATCTACTTCAGAGCGGTTATAAAGTACGACGCGGACTATAGCTACGGAATATTTTTATAAACAACTACGCAGGACGCCAGGTGTTCGACTGGTAAATAGTAAACATTGTATTATTGAGTCTGCGACATGAAACCAATAGACATGGCATTGCTCGTCTACGTCAAGCTCTAGACATAGCGTCACTAAATATACAACGTCCACCTGTAGACACTGCGCTTTTATCTAGAAGGTTCCTGTAGTCCGATGAAGCTGTTAAGGCCTGTAGACATGACATTGCTTATCTACGACGCCAATGAACTCCGAAACTATTCAACTGATCTTCATGAAAGTTGGCATTTATGTATAGTTTGGTCCAACTTGAAAGATAGGATAATTTATACAAGTGGGCGCCCAATTCCGTTAAAAAGGGATACAAAATTTAGGCTTCACGTATTAATATATACTAGTGGGCGTCCAGTGGTCGACATTCGTCCATAGCTCATTGATTTTTTTAAGTTTGAATTTTATTAGGGTTAATATCATTGTTGAATGTAGAATGAAAAAGGGTAATTGGAACGTAAGAGTAAAATAATACATACAGTCGAGCATAGCAACCTCCTTCACAACCTTTTTTGAGGTCCTTTATTGACAGATGTCAAAATGTCTTTCTTATTTACATGTGTGTATATGTTGTGTAAAAGTGAAGCGTTAGTGTGAGTAAGCATATTTTAATTAATTTAATGTACTTCTAATGCATTTTATATAAAATAAATAGCTTTCTGCACTTCTCCTCCATATAAACTTTAACTATGCCAAATTTCACGTTCATCCCTTCGCCCAATTCCGTTAAAAAGGGATACAAAATTTAGGCCTCACGTATTAATATATATGATTTCGATTAATGGCCTCAATATTTTAAATTACAAATTAAATGATTGTCAATGTTAATTTATGTTATTAATTGTAAGTTTATTCAGTCACGAACAGATGGCGCTTTAAATTAGTTTGTTGACAGAAAACTCTAGGACCGACTGTTACAGTATACCGTATGTTATACTTATTGTATGATGTATTGGAAATATATAGGGAGTTCCGATCGGACCATCGACTCGAACTCATACATTTTTCTAGGGGGATTGAATTCGGCAAGCTCCTGGTCGGGTGGAGCGCCGTGGGCATGCAGCTGCTGGAAATGAAGCCCATGCGCTGCTATAAGTACATGAGCTTGGGGCACACCCGCCCCATGTGCCCTCCTCGTCCAACAGGGGCGACGGGTGCTACCGGTGCGGCGCAGCGGGCCAAAAACTGCCGAGTGCGCGCCCCCCTGCCCCTCTGGCAGGGAGGTTTTACATGTCTTCCTCCACCCCACTCCCCTCCTCAGGCCCCGCTATGGCCACCGATCGTGAAGTGCGCCTCTTAGAGACCGAACTTCTCAGCCTCCGAGGTTTCTCGAGTATTTGTCCTCGTCTCGTAGACGATTACGACGCGTACGCTGCGAAGCGTCGCGTCGATTTCCCTCACTCCTCCAAGCCCGCTCCCTCGATCTATGCCAAGATCGAGGCAGATAATAATTTTGAAATCCCACCCGTTCACGATAGTGACGATAGCGATTCCGATTCTGGCTCCGATATGGAGAAAGACCCTCATGCTCAGCAAGATCCTCCTGATGAGTAAGCCCCTCCTGCAGATGATGGCTTCACCACCGTCACGCAGCGCAAACCGCGCAAGAAGCGCTCAAACTCTTCGTCCGATCCGGAA
>MU158821.1:32568-76127 GCA_015888305.1 Antheraea pernyi
AAACTCCGCCCTGCTGAAAGTAAGTACTCTGTCATAGACCGTGAAGCCTTAGCCATATTATTTGGAATTAAAAAGTTCGATCAATATTTAAGAGGCACCAACTTCACTTTAATAACGGATCATAAGCCATTAATTCACATTCTAGGCACACAACGTAATTTACCTAAATTGGTTAATAACAGACTTGTGAGATGGGCTTTATTGATTGGAAGCTATCAATACAATATTTGCTATCAAAAAGGAATAAATAACGTTTTAGCTGACTGCCTTTCGAGATTACCAAACCCCGAAACAAAGCCTTCTAAGGTTGAGGGTGCTGTTCATAAAATCAGTACACAACTTCTTGGGATTAGAATAGCTGATCTTCAATTATCAGAGGAAAAACTGAGAGAGGAAACTTCAAAGGACACTGTTCTCTCAAAAGTATGCACATTTTTAAAAACAGGATGGCGAGAACTTGAGTATTGTCAAGACATAAAACCTTATTACAGAAAACGTTTCGAATTATCTCTTGAAAACAAAATTATTATGTGGCAAGGAAGAATGGTTATACCTGAAAAACTTCGAAAATCAGTTCTTACATATCTTCACAGGGGACATCCTGGAATATCCGCTATGAAAGCGCTTTCACGTTTTTATGTTTGGTGGCCATCTCTTGATGAAGACATTGACACATTTGTTAAAAGATGCAATAAATGTCAAGAGAATCGCCCTTGTAATTCAGAGCTTCCAGTTTTCTCCTGGTCTATACCAGAGGAAGTATGGGAGAGGATTCATATTGATTTCGCAGGGCCTTTTGAAGGTACTTACTGGTTAATTTTATGCGATGCGCTATCAAAGTGGATAGAAGTACGACCTATGAAAAACATAACATCAAAGAGTCTTTGTTATACATTAGACAAAATCTTTTGCACGTTTGGTTTGCCCCGGTGTTGACTTTTGACACCTACGTGTCATTTTATTTGCATTTATTTTTCTATTATAGTTTTCCTATTTTATATTTTTATAATGGTTTATTATATCTAATATTGTATTACTATTAGTGAGAAAACTCTGAAACCACGAACCTTGAAAAAAAAACAGAAAATGCAGTCTTTGGGAATAATCTAAAGTTGGATAGTTTTCCGTTATAAAAAGATGGCAATGGCAAACCATAATCTTCAAGTAACTCGAAACCTTTGATAGCTTTTGATGAGAAACGTACTCTCTTTTTAGCTTGCGACGCATCGGAAAATGGTATAGGTGCAGTACTGTTTCACAAGGATAAAAGTATCGAACAACCAATAGCTTTTGCTTCAAGAAAACTCCGCCCTGCTGAAAGTGAGTACTCTGTCACAGACCGTGAAGCCTTAGCCATATTATTTGAAATTAAAAAGTTTGATCAATATTTAAGAGGTACCAACTTCACTTTAATAACGGATCATAAGCCATTAATTCACATTCTAGGCACACAACGTAATTAACATAAATTGGTTAATAACAGACTTGTGAGATGGGCTTTATTAATTGGAAGCTATCAATACAATATTTGCTATCAAAAAGGAATAAATAACGTTTTAGCTGACTGCCTTTCGAGATTACCAAACCCCGAAACAAAGCCTTCTAAGGTTGAGGGTGCTGTTCATAAAATCAGTACACAAATTCTTGGGATTAGAATAGCTGATCTTCAATTATCAGAGGAAAAACTGAGAGAGGAAACTTCAAAGGACACTGTTCTCTCAAAAGTTTGCACATTTTTAAAAACAGGATGGCGAGAACTTGAGTATAGTCAAGACATAAAACCTTATTACAGAAAACGTTTCGAATTATCTCTTGAAAACAAAATTATTATGTGGCAAGGAAGAATGGTTATACCTGAAAAACTTCGAAAATCAGTTCTTACATATCTTCACAGGGAACATCAGAATTTGTGGTGACTATAGTACCACATTAAACCCTGTATTGATTAAACATTTACATCCCATACCCATTTTTGATCAACTCCGCCAGACTCTCGCGAATGGCAAAATATTTTCAAAAATCGACCTCAAAGATGCATATCTTCAATTTGAAATAGCCCCAGAGTCTAGAAAATATCTAACCTTATCAACGCACAAAGGTTATTTTTCATATAATAGAATGCCTTTTGGTATTTCAACAGCTCCATCCATTTTTCAGCATTTCCTTGATCAACTACTTGGTGATATTCCATATGTGGCAATATATTTTGATGACATTGCCATAACAGGACATACATTAAAAGACCATCTTCAGACACTTTCAACAGTACTTGACAAACTGCAAAATGCAGGTCTGAAAGTTAATTTAAAAAAAATGTCATTTTCTACAGAAGGAAATTGAGTATCTTGGACATATCATAAATCAAAATGGAATACAACCGACAACGTCAAAGTTAGATGCAATTAGGAAAGCTCCAGCACCGACCAACTCTAAAGAGTTACGATCATTTCTGGGTCTAGTCAATTTTTATGAACGCTTTATTCCACAGAAATACTTACGTGGGGAAATCCCTTATGGATACTCCACCCTCCCGGGGGAGAGGGTGGGTTATGTCCGAGTCGCACGGACTAAAACCCCACGGTGTACCGACAGACCGTTTTGTGGGGGCGGCAAGGGATCGTACAAGCTAATCAACCTTGTAGAGCCGCCCCCACGGTCCGCCCGGCGGAAGGTGACCGCCGGGTTCCTACCTATAGAGGGACAGACCGGGTACACACCGGCTGCCCCCCTCGTCCGACGGACCTGTGCAATGAGGAGATGGGCCCCCCGGCCCATCCCCTCAGGTCCGGCTACGGTGGCAGGAGGAGTTGGGCGAAGCGCCTTCTCCTCCTGCCTGTCCTTCTTTGGCGGAGACGGCCACTCAGCGGGTCTGCCTCGCGGGCCCTCTCCGCCTCCTCCTTCTGCGAAACGACCTCCTCGCAGAAGGAGGCCATCGCTCGCCAAGCCTGTTCGCTGCTGAGCATGGCTGAAACCACGCTCGGCAGCGATAAGTCCGTTCCCACGACCGCCGCCAGACTGCGGCGCTGCACCCCCCACGCAGCACACTGAGACAGAGGGTGCTGCGCGGGATCTTCGACAGCGCCGCACTCGTGGCAGGCGGCGGTCGGCTCCCTGCGTGCGATCCGGTACAGGTACCACCCGAAACAACCGTGTCCGGTGAGTACCTGCACCAGTCGGAACGTCAGGGAGCCCCAGCCCCTGGACATCCACTCCCGCAGGACCGGGCAGCATGGCCGAAACCACGCTCGGCAGCGATAAGTCCGTTCCCACGACCGCCGCCAGACTGCGGCGCTGCACCCCCCACGCAGCACACTGAGACAGAGTGTGCTGCGCGGTATCTTCGACAGCGCCGCACTCGTGGCAGGCGGCGGTCGGCTCCCTGCGTGCGATCCGGTACAGGTACCACCCTCGATGACTGGGTTGTCTTCCAAACCGGTGGTAGTTATGCCGTTAATAAGTGCCTAATTAGAGCCTAAACTGAACAAAGTATTTTTTGATTTGATTTGATAGGTATCTCATAGATGGCGCCGTGTTTCAGCTTTGTATTTTTTTTTCAATTTTAACTCAACAATACAATAATAACTGAACCTAAGCAACGCGTGGCCGTGGTTAGCTAGTTTTTTTTTAAAGAAAACCAGTTGATTGTCTTCATGAACATCTATATACTAATATATAAAGCTGAAGAGTTTGTTTGTTTGGTTGAACGCTATGATCTCAGGAACTACCAGTTTGATTTGAGAAAATCTTTCGGTTTTAGATAGCCCATTTATCGAGGAAGGCTTTAGGCTATAAATCATCACGCTAAGACCAATAGAAGCAGAGAACCAATGAAGAATGTTTCAAAATCGGGCACTTTTTTGCTTTTGAGAGATTTCGTTAGTGTTAGTATTATATACGTTGCCATAGTAACGTGGTAAGTAGGAGTAATAATATTCGTCCAATAGGACAGGCGAAGGAATTAATCCATGCTGCCAATTCTGAAGTAATGTGGTATGTATCAACGCTAACATTTTCAAAGTTTATTTTGTTTCCAATTTTTTTATTTGTTATCTATTACGTATTATAAAAGTAAAGTTTGTGTATGTACAATTAAAATAACAACCTTTTGATGAGTCTGTTTGTTTGTTTGTCCTGGGTAATCTCCAAAACGACTGGACCTAATTTAACGGGAATTTTACTTTTTACTGCCAGATAACCGAAATTATAGCGGTTGACATATTCTACTTTATTAGTCCGCGGCTTCGCCCCCGTGGCTGTTTCCAAAATGGTTATTGGAAATAAAAGTAGTATAAACTTTTTCCATAGGAAAACAAAATAAACTTCGAAAATGTTTGCGATAGAAACTTACCACGTTACTATGGCAACGTATATAATACTAACGCGAACGAAATCTTTATTTGAATAATTTTGTTTTATTATTATGAAGACTAAGAAAATAATAATGATGGATAGAATAATGTACGACATATTATATAGAAGATTTGGCGCTTATGCCTTTATTGTAACTTAGACATGGAATAAAATTGATTAAAGGATATATAAGAAATAACTATATTGACAACTTCAGAATTGGCAGTATGGATTAATTCCTTCGCCTGTCCTATTGAACGAATATTATTACTACTACTAACGAAATCTCTCAAAAGGAAAAAAGTGCCCAATTTTGAAACGTTCTTCATTGGTGAGTGGGAGAGGAGCGAGGAGAGGGGAGGGGAAGTGGTCCTCCGGCGCTCTCACTGACCGAACAAAACGCAACAATGCAAGCACTGTTACTTCACGTCGGCTTTCTTTGAGAGGGTGGTAGTACCCCGGACGAGCCGACACATTCATGCTACCACCAGTAATAGTTTCAGCGTGGCGCTACCACCATTGAATAATTCTCTAACCATGTTAAAAATGGTAATTTTTGTGGTTAAATACATAATAAAAATAACATAATTTAGAAGACAAACGCATACTCTCATAAAAAGCAATTCATACATAGTCGTAATAGCTAATACTATTTAACCTTTTGTGCTATTTTGAAAATGCACGTCTTTGGTAATTTTCTCCTATACTGAAAAGAATGCCATTTAACAATAATTGCTAAAAAATACTCATTTTTAGAGGCCTCGGTCCAGCGCTAGATATTACGTTACAGCGTTACAGCCTGACATAGGCATAAGACATTTTTGTAATTGTAAAAACCTTCGTATACGTCCATTCGATTCTTCCCCATAAAACCATTTGATGATATGTAAAATATGTAGTCATTAATCTCAAGGCATTTATTGGAAATTAAAATCACCGTGACTCTCTAACTTGCATCTAAATCATAACATGACTAACCTTTGTGACTTTATAATAACACTAGCTGTTACCCGCGGCTCCGCACGCGCATTTTAAAAAATCAAGTTATGATTTAGATGCAAGTTAGAGAGTCACGGTGATTTTAATTTCCAATAAATGCCTTGAGATTAATGACTACATATTTTACATATCATCAAATGGTTTTATGGGGAAGAATCGAATGGACGTATACGAAGGTTTTTACAATTACAAAAATGTCTTATGCCTATGTCAGGCTGTAACGCTGTAACGTAATATCTAGCGCTGGACCGAGGCCTCTAAAAATGAGTATTTTTTAGCAATTATTGTTAAATGGCATTCTTTTCAGTATAGGAGAAAATTACCAAAGACGTGCATTTTCAAAATAGCACAAAAGGTTAAATAGTATTAGCTATTACGACTATGTATGAATTGCTTTTTATGAGAGTATGCGTTTGTCTTCTAAATTATGTTATTTTTATTATGTATTTAACCACAAAAATTACCATTTTTAACATGGTTAGAGAATTATTCAATGGTGGTAGCGCCACGCTGAAACTATTACTGGTGGTAGCATGAATGTGTCGGCTCCTCCGGGGTACTACCACCCTCTCAAAGAAAGCCGACGTGAAGTAACAGTGCTTGCATTGTTGCGTTTCGTTCGGTCAGTGAGAGCGCCGGAGGACCACCTCCCTTGCCCCTCACCCTCTCCCCCTCACCCCAAACACAGGCTGTCAACGCACTTGCGACTCCCCTGGTGTTGTTAGTGTCTATGGACGGCGGTGATCACTTAACATCAGGTGACCCACATGATCGTTTGTCTTGATTAAAAAAAAAGTAGGTAACTCTCAAGTCCTTATCATTACTCTTTCATCTTAGATCCCGCTCCCTCATTACATAACGAGTACCACCCGACACACAGAACACCGACGTGAAGACGTAACAGTGCTTGCATTGTTGCGTTTCGTTCGGTCAGTGAGAGCGCCGGAGGCCCACCTCCCTTGCCCCTCACCCTCTCCCCCTCACCCCAAACACAGGCTGTCAACGCACTTGCGACTCCCCTGGTGTTGTTAGTGTCTATGGACGGCGGTGATCACTTAACATCAGGTGACCCACATGATCGTTTGTCTTGATTAAAAAAAAAGTAGGTAACTCTCAAGTCCTTATCATTACTCTTTCATCTTAGATCCCGCTCCCTCATTACATAACGAATTTTATTAGAATCGTTAAAGCCCTTTTCGAATTAAATGCTGATTATACAGAAAATAACTCCTACTACTACTGACCCATAGAATAGTTTATCTATAAGAAAAGTTGGGTAAAAAAACAGACAAATATACATATTTATTTATATATTTATTACGGTAATGATTACATTAAATACTTATCTATTACATTTATATAAATCAATATAATAACGGACAAATACGGAACGACGCATAAATCTGATGCGAACACATCCGGGTTTATAAGAAAAAAAGCTGTCAAAAAATCCATCGTAGAGAGGTTTCCGCAATTATATTATCGATAAAATTAGTCAGGCGAAAAGTCGCCATTTACTTCTTACGTCATAAGTAGCTGTCAAACATAGTCGCGTCTCTTTCCTTCTCACGTGCTTGTCATTATATGTCATTTCATTCTACGTCTCGCTCCCTCATACCAACAGCAAATCAACAGTTATTTAAGTGTCAATTAAATATATCTCGATAATTACATATATTTACATCGCTTTATTCTAATAATAATATATAAAATTCCCTTGTGCGTATGTTTGCAATACTTCTAAGCGGCTTGATCCATTTTGACGACTATATTTCTTATACTTATATTGGACCGCCCCCTCCCTCTGCTCAAAAAAAGTAAGCAATGCTTTAAACCCCCCCCCCCCCCTCATCTCTGCTTAGGTAAACATTTTATCTAAATCTGTTCCAGTTTAATAAAGAAATATTGGTATCGTGATCGCTACCCGGACCCCCATCCCGTATGTCATCAAAAATAAGCTATTCAAGGGCCCCCCCCCCATCAACATTGCTTACTTGCTTGCTTACTTAATACTTGAATGTAGTATGGGGTAAAATGGGTGGCAGAGTTTTCGGAATGTAGAGAATCTATTATTGTATTTCTGTTAACCCCTGGACTGTCCGAAACCATAAGGGCTTTAGCTCCATACAAACGAATGTAGAACTTATGATGCATTCGTCAACAGACAATTCGCAGTATAAGTTTAAAGAAGTACCGTATTTGCAAATGATGTATTTTTTTTATATCATAGGAGGCAAACGAACGTGTGGGTCACCACCTGATGTTAAGTGATCACCACCGTCCATAGCTACTTGCAACAGCAGAGGAGTCGTAAGTGCGTTGCCAGCCTGTATTTGGGGGAGGCAGGAGTGGGGGAGGGGGGGATGGTCCTCCGGCGCTCTCAGTGACCGAACGAAACGAGATCGAAAAAGGTATGGATGGATTGTGTGTAAAAGATGTGAATACTGACATGACATCTGATAGGCGAGAGTTGAAAAGGAAAACATATTGTGTCGACCCTACTTAGTTGGGTTACTTCGATCAACAATAACTAAATATCGGGTCGGCGCAAAAAATACTTCTCGGTAAATAACAGCTCAGTTGAAATGTGAGCGTTTATTTTGTTTAGTTTGTTTGAAACACAGCCAATGTAAGCACGTTTCACAATACCGCAGTGTATTCAAAAGATGCAAAAATAATACCCGAAATAGCAATTTAACGGCCGGAGTATCTTACTTTCGCTAAATACATGTTGAATAAGTTATATTTTAAGCTTTAAACTAACAAATAATATGAAATTTTGAACAAAATTACCGATTTAAAACCTGTGGTGCAAATGTTTGGCCAAGTCTCGCCACCCACGCACAATAACGGGAAAAAGTACTTTATTCATTGCTTATTACGGTTGAATTCACACTAAATGTTGTTTATGTTGTCTTTTCATTTGTAAGTGACGGGAGTGATTTATTGCTTTGCTCGTTTTATCGTAAGTATTAAATAATATTTTGATCATTTGTGACTTTATTACTAGGGGTCATGGTTGTAATTAGGTTGAACTTAAAACTGTTTTAAAACTTTTTTTCTCCCTTTATTTCGATTTTGTACGTGTCCCCCTTCATCTAGTTATTGTTGATCGAAGTTGAGTTAAGGGTAAAAAGATGATGAAATGACTGGATATTTAATATGATCCGCCATTTTGAGCTGTAGGTCTTAAAAGATCAGCCGAGCGGTTGAAGGAATTACTAATCTTGATATTTTTTATTACCCACGAATACATGAATATGTGTCTTCTTCTTCTTACCCTTATCCCACATAAGTAGGGTCGGTACAACATGTTTCTCATGTTGTGGTATATGATTTGGCTTAATTTTTACGATCGGCCGCCTGCCTGACATCAACCCTCCTTGGGATTATTTTGTTGTACCACTGTATGCATGATTATTATTATATAATTACGAAGTCTGATGGGCTCTTTTAACCTTAAAATTTTTCGTTCCGGTTAAAAACGAAGTTCTTCCAGATTATGGTTTGCATGCTATATTGCCATTTTTTTTTTCAGGATTCGTGGTTTCAGATTCTTCACCGTAATAATAATATAATATTAGATATAATGAACCATTATAAAAATACAAAATATGAAAACTATAATATGAATATGTGTCGTACATTGCAAAATGAGCTAAGTCCGATTTTAATCGTTCATAGAACATGTTTAGTTTTTTTTAATATTTCCAGTATTTATGACGGTCGATGGATATAAAAGTAAAGGAAGACCGAAAAAAGGATGGATGGATTGTGTGAAAAATGATATGTGTGTAAAAGGTGTGATGACTGAGATGACATCTGATAGGCGAGCGTGGAAAAGGAAAACATGTTGTGCCGACCCTACTTAAGTGGGATAAGGGTAAGAAGATTATGAGTTCCAGTATTTATACACCGAGTACGAAGCTCAAGTTTTGCCGTTCATGAGGTTTTTAGTTTTTTTTTTAACAACTTGAGAAATAACGTAACATATTACGAACGGCTAAAATTGGATGGATTTAACTCATTTAGAAATGTAACGATTCATATATCTGACTCGTTTACACACTTCATATATTTATATATACCAGGTGAAAGTTTAAACGCTCGCAGTATTCTAAGGTATGAGAATTCATCGTCACATTTAACATATAAAATAATATTATCAAAACAAACACTAATAAACAACCAAGAACACGTAATTTAAAGTTTGTTCTAAGACTTTCGAAGGTATAAACACAATCTAGATGCAATGACTGATGCCGAAAGCTACAATGGGCGACTCGAAGTTAATAACCTTCGATAATAAAACGGACAATAAACCCTTTTGTTTTCTTCCTGACGTTCCCACGTTTACTTTCAAGTGCTTTAACATAGACAGGTTGAGAATTGTGTGAAAGTATAATTAGGTTAAATATTAAGTACGTTTTTTTTAATTGATTTAATACGAGAATCGAGTGCAGAGTATTCCCCATAAATATTGCTACTATTTAAACGTTCAGCCTGTATATAAAATGATACAAGGGCTCTGATTATGCGCGTATGATTAAAAAACCACTAGATAGATATCGTACAATTTCCTTAGTCGCATCTTAGACACTTTCTAAAAAAAAACCATCACGATGGCTTCGTTTAACACAAATTCACTACGCGACCAGAGACGTGTGTTTTAGGCAAGTGGAGCAAGCGGTGTCGGTTGTAAGCTATAAAACTCATGTCGATCGTTTCTTCTATAACTTCTTCGTTATCCTTGGTTTCTTGCTAACGAAGACTGTTTCTCGTTTTCTTTGTTAGACTTCGATACATTTTCGATCCGGCTCGAAGGACCATACTGTAAGCTATAAAACTAGCGGACACTGACCATGTTGGAAGTTACAATGCAAATCGCAACCTATATACTTATATTCTGTCGCTAAGAGTGGTGCTTACACTTTTCCCTCACTAGTCGTCTTAGTCCCTCACTTATCTATACCAAAATATTATAAAGCTGGAGAGTTTGTTTGTTTATTTGGTTGAATGCGCTAACCTCAGGAATTATTGGTCCGCTTTGAAAAAATCTTTCAGTGTTAGATAGTTCATTTATCGAGAAAGGCTATAGGCTATATATCATCACGCTTAGATCAATAGGAGCGGAGCACCGATGAATAATGTTTTTTTTTCCTTTTGAGAGCTTCGCTGCGTGTTAGAGTGAGCCCAGAGTAACTATTCCATGCAGACGAAGTCGCGGGCAGAAGGTAGTTGTATTATAAAAGCTAATTTTTCACTGGACTGTTCTGATTAACAACAAGCCTAGGGGAGTTTCCCGTCTTTGCTTACGTTAATTATTGAGAGCATGATGGTCGGCTCATCGTTTGTGAAGCCTCAAGTGCCTCAGAGCACATCTCGCTGCCGTTCCCTTCGCGATACGATAGTTCCTGCCGATGCCCTTGAAGGCGCCTCTACCGAACACCTCCACGCATACCCTCACACGTCTACCGTCTGCGAGCCGTTCTGGTTTTCTACAAAAGATAATAATAACAATAAGAGAATGATAATCCTGTAAACTCAGAAATCTGAGTCTGTAATTACGTATTCCGCGACACTAAAGCGAAGGTTAAATATCAGCATTAAGATAGCAAATTCGTATAGAGTTGGTGTAAATTAAAACATGCATTTGTAAAGAGTCAATGTAAATTAAAATATGCATCTGTGCAGAGTTAGTGTAAATTAAAGTATGCATCTGTGCAGAGTTAGTGTAAATTAAAGTATGCATCTGTGCAGAGTTAGTGTAAATTAAAGTATGCATCTGTGCAGAGTTAGTGTAAATTAAAGTATGCATCTGTATAGAGGTAGTGTAAATTAAAATATGCATCTATATAGAGTTAGTGTAGATTAAAATATGGATCTGTATAAAGAGAGCATGTTTGAATTCTACAGTATTAAATTTCTTAAAGCGTTTTCGGACACCACGGCTATGGACGTAGGTTCGAATCCTAGCAGATGAGTGGGAACTTCCGGTGAAGGAATACATCGTAATGACATCATAGCATGGCGGTAGGGCATTTTTCAAACTTACCTGATTATCCAACACTCTCGAGTTGAAAACCTGCCCCCAAGGAACTGTTTGAACTCGAGAGCCAATCGATCTCAAGGTTTAGCGTGTTTACCCTCTTAAACCACATAAGGTGAGATTGATATCATCCTGTTATAGTGAAAATACAAGGGTAATAAGTATTTATACCCAAATTTGGCAGTGTCCGGTTCAGCTTCGAGCAGCTCCCGGACCGGGGACTTGGGAGCGGCCGCGCTGAACGCCTCCAGCTCCTTGCCCATCAGCTTCACGTACGATTTCCAGACGGCGCCGAGTGACATACCTTGTGGAATCATTCATTCATATAAGTTTTCCATGTTAACGTTAACGAATCGATGAAAAGGTCGAAACTGTTCGAATATCTGATTCGACTCACTGATAAATACTGAAAATTCACTGAAAATCATTACCATGTTAAGTCTTTTGTGCACTAATAGATGGCGATGTACAATATTTTAGCACAGCTGTGTCGGGTACAGGAAAAATACGAAAAACAATAGAGTAAATATAGAGTAACCATTGATTAACGAACCCGAGTCGAGGAATATAGCGCCGGCGACGGATTCGAACAGGTCACCCAGAGCCTTCGGGACTTCCACGTCCTCCGCCTGCTCCATCTCGTCCTCTTGTATCAGGTAATGCTAGAATTAAAACGATCAAACACACATTTTTTTATTTGTTTTTTTTTTTTAAACTAGTTCAGGAAAATGACTGCACTGTACCTGATGGATAGTACAGTACATAGTCTATAAATATCGGCGACTGTATCCAATGTAATAGCAATGGCAGGCATCGCTATCATGCCGACCTGCAAAAGTGCTTCTTCACGCCTCGTTGAAAGGACCCCATGTCGTAAGAGAAAGGGAACACACTGGCTGGAAGACGATTCCACATCTTCACAGTACGACAAAAATAAGAGCTTTCACACATGACTGGATGAAGGTGATACGCAACATCTACCGTAAAAGCGTACAGCTTAGCCCAAAATATTTACATTTTTATTTATTACCAGCTGTGCTCGCGACTTCGGCCGCGTGGAATTTAATACAAGAAACAGTCTTTCGTTTACCGTGTCTTAGATATTATTTATACGTTATATAATATTCTTGTTTTCGTAAGAGATTGAATCGCATTTACAATAGTTTTTGATAGTGTGAACCGATTTTGATGTTTCAAGACTAAATGCGATTCGAGGATATGCTTTATGATTTTCTGAGCGAGATTTTATAGTGAATCCAGTAGTACTTTAGCAGTGATGCGTGTCCAAACAAACAGATAGACAGACATTTCTAAAAATGATTCAAATATATTTTATAACTTATTACTAGATACGTGTGGGTCAATGTAACTGTTCTGTTTGTAAGAATATGTATGGTAGAAAGATAAACCAGACCGAGTTTCTTGCCGGTTCTTCTCAATGAGTGGGTTGGTTATCCGAACCGGTGATAGCGTTGACGTTCATAAGCGCCTAAATTGAATAAAGTACTTTTGATCTTGATTTTACGCTGCATGGGAGTTTCATCGCCGCACTCTGACTGCGGCAGTAGGGAATGGTTTAGCGCTGCTGAGTGTGGTTTTGGCCGTGCTCGCAACCGAATCTGTATGAAACTCGGTGGAAGGAGGCGGCGGAGGAGGCCCTCTCCACCAACGGCGACAATAGCCGAAGGAGAGGGAGCGGAATGTCCACTTCCTTCCAGCACCGCAGTCGGACCCCGGGACCCCTCTCCCCATCGCACAGGTCCCGCTGAGGAGAGGCGGCAGCTGGTATGTACCCACTCTGCCTCCCTATTAAGACGGAGTCCGGCAGTCACCTGTCACGGGACGAGTGCTGGTGGGGCGGCGTGGTGATAGCAATGCTCGTCCCATTTTTTTTTTTTTTATAGTAGCACGGCAAAGTGACTGCACTATGCCTGATGATAAGCATAGTACAATCCAAAAACAATGGCGACCAACGAGTACATACTGTCCATCGCCGGTCGCCGCTGTCATGCCGGCCTGCGAAAAGCTGGATATGCACAGGCTGATCCCGAAACGCGACCCGCAAAAGCGAATCACTATGAAGGGCTTTTTCGCCATATACATGGTGGTTGCGACCCAGTCAGGCTGTAAAACCCTACCACCCCGCTATCGCCATCGCCTCGTTCGTTATTCAGCAGGGTGCACCACGTGCAGGTGAGGTTGGCTTGGATGTCTCAATTCTTAGATGTTATTTGACACCCCGCGACACCCCAAACAAACTGACGGCCGGTACACCGTGAGGTTTACTCACTATAGGGGTTTTACTGACTTCGGAGGTTTTACTGACTACGAGTCTCACACTACCCCCTCTCTGCCCCGAGAGAGCGGCGTGTCCATGAGGATTTCCCACGTTAATAAAAAAACCCTAAGACAAATTGTGAATAACCTTAATATTATTATTATTTAAAGCTACTTACGTATTAAAGCCACCGCCGGCCGGCCCGCGCTATCTTTGTTTCACGAAATCTAACTTAACTTAAACGATTTATTTTTCTCCATTTTCCCGTCTTGGCTCGGTTATGTTAGACTTGTGAAATAAAGACAACAGCGGTCGGCGAGCTCGCTGCGGTGGTGTTAATACGTAAGTACCTACTTAAATTTTATAAAATATAATACCGTGTTATTGTATATAACTATATACAGTGTATGTGAGTGTGTGTGTACATACACGTCTGTGTAATGACTCGTCACCGTCAGTGTGAACTCACCTCCTCACTGATGGAGTGACCGTTCTCCTCTTGAATCTTGACGTACTTGGTGAGAACCTCGTTCAGACCCGGAGACATGTGTCTAAAGTATCTAGAGAAAGAATAAAATAATGTTAAGTACAAATCAGGTACAAAAGACTGGTTATCTAATGTTTCAGAACAATCCATTGTAAATTGCATCGCTGTCCTCTTAAAAATTGCCCAAAACAAGGTCGATTGTCCAGATACCCTCTCAAAAATTTCTTTAAGAGAATTTCGTTTACTGCTTTTCGTCGTAGTTCGTTGATATACTCGTAGGTGTCTCATTCAATTACCAATTATAAAAATAATTTATATTTTGCAAACAAGTTGTAATTATAATAAACTTAGTAAAGAATGTAATCGAGATCTTTTTAATACTCCAATTAATGCCGCAAAACAAGCGATCATCATTCTCTGACACGGGTGCCTAATATGTGACTTTTCACTGTTCTTTATTATTATTATTATCATTCAGCACTTAATATCTTCTTGTTACTATTTCATTGTCTACTAGTGAGTATCTTTGATTAGCTCCAAGTCGATTATTCTATTGTCAGCACTCTCCGTACTATTGACCCGCGGTACTACCACTCGACAAAGAGAAACACCCACGTCAACGTAACAGTGCACGCATTGTTGCGTTTCCTTCGGCCAGTGAGAGCGACGGAGGCTCGCCTCCCTTTCTCCCTTCCCTTCTCTCTTCCCCCATACATAGGCTGCAACTCCCATGGTGTTGTTAGTGTCTATGGACGGTGGTGATCACTTAGCATCGGGTGAACCATCTGTCCGTTTGCTACCTATGACATAAATGTGTAAACTTTCTATGGCTGTGTATGTGTGGTAGGTGGTACTGACTTGTGGAAGCCGTGCCTGGCGGCGAGGGTCGCGAAGATGGTGTTGTTGACGAGCGCCGAGCGCAGGTCGGTGAGCGCGCCGGGGCAGTGCCGCCGCCCGTCCTCGTACAGGTGCCGCGTGATCAGGTAGTCTGCACACCCACGAACACTACCTCACCACCCATACCCGCGACTCCGTACACTTTCTCAACTCTTAACTTCTTTACGCACGCTCGACTTGGGGAGTGAACTCGTGAACGCGTCACGAGAGCGTTACGAAAACGCGTGATCGAGCGAGGCGAACGGACGTTTTGTAGAGAGCCGCGCTGAAGCTATTACTGGTTCCAGCATGAATGAGTCGGTTCGTCCGGGGTACAAGTAACAGTGCTTGCATTGTTGCGTTTTGCTCGGTCCGTGAGAGCGCCGGAGGCACACCTCCCCCTATCCTCTCCACCTCCCTTCTTTTTCCCAAAACACAGGTTAGCAACGCACATTCCCTGATGTTTTTAGTGTCTATGGGCGGTGGTGATCACTTAACATCGGGTGACCCACCTGTTCGTTTGTCTGCTATGATATAAAAAAAAATTATAATGCACTTTAGTAGCTTTTACTCACGACTTTTTCCTTATCCTCCTGCCTTTGCCACACCCCTGACAACGTACATACAAAACTTCACCATGATCGGTTGAATAAATGTGATCTATACTAATATTATAAAGAGGTAGAGTTTGTGAATTTGTGAGTTTGTGAGTTTGACGTTGTTAGGGGTAATCTGAGGAATTACTGGTCCGATTTGGAAAATTCTTTCAGTGTTATATATCTCATTTATCAGGGAAGGTTATAGGCTATATATCATCACGCTAAGACCCATAGGAGCGGAGCAGCAATGAAGAATGTTGCAAAATCAAGGTATTTTTTTTCCTTTTCAGAGCTTCCGCTGCGTCTTAGCGCAAAATAACCATTCCACGCTTACGTATTACCGCCCAACGAAGTGGGCACGGGTCGGCTAGTCATAAATAAACTCACGCATTTATAACATTACCTAGCTACTACCCGCGGCTTCGCTCATATTAATGTAAATTTACCCCACCCTCGATAACACTATTTTCTTCTATCCCTCCCTTCTTTTTACTCCCGACAAACGGTATGCAAAACTTCATAACGATCGGTTCAGTAGGTAAGGCGTGGAAGCGTAACAAACGAACTCACACTCGCATTTATAACTAGCCTCTGCCCGTGACTTCGTTCGCGTGGAATAGTTACTTTGGGCTAACGCTAACACGCAACGGAAGCTCTCGACCATTATTATAACGTCTTTCTTTAAGTCTTATAAAATAAGAACTGTCAACTTAACTGTCAACTGAGACAAGTGTTTTATTTTGTTTATATTATCATAGGAGGCAAACGAACAGGTATGTCACCTGATTTTAAGTGATCACCACCGTCCATAGACACTTGTAGTACCAGGAGAATCGCAAGTGCGTTGCCAGCCTGAGATGGATGGAGGGGGGAGGGAGAGAAGGGAGGTGTTCCTCCGTCGCTCTCACTGACCGAACGAAACGCAACAATACAAGCACTGTTAGTTTACGTCGGTATCCTGTGAGAGGAAGTGTTAAAAAATATTTCAAATTTAAGCAAAAGCTAAAAACAAAGCTAAGATACTCATTTGTAATTTTTTTTTAAAGCAAGTATTCAATACGTGTTTAACTTTTTTTGTAATAATACGGGACAGGTATACATTCTTGTTATATGTATAGATACCGAGGATGGCGTCTCCGAGGAACTCGAGCCTCTGGTAGCAGTCGGTGAGCCGGTTCTTGTGGTGGGAGGCGTGCGTGAGAGCCTGGAGGAGCAGCGACCTGTCCTTGAACCGGTACTCCAGCGTCCTCTCAAGGGCATCGTAACCTGACACAATACGTATAAGACAATAATAATAAATAAGTAAAAATAAAAAGCCTTGTATTTCGTGGACAACGGTTTAGATTGTTCTCAAATCAAATCCAAAATACTTTATTCAGTTTAAGCCCTAATAAGGCACTTATGAACGAAAAACTCGATCGGGTTACTTTTTTAAAATGTATATATTTGTACACATGTAAATAAATATACAGTCATATATATATATATATATATATATATATATATAGACAGTAGCAATGTTTATGGAGGATACATTACACTCGATTCTCGTTGTAGCTTTCGACACCGGCAGTTGCACCTAGATTGTGTATATACTTTCGAAAGTCTTACAACAAACTTTAACTTAGGTTTTCTTGGTTGTTTATTAGTATTTGTTTTGATAATATTATTTTATATGTTAATCATGACCATGAAGTGTCATATCCGAGAATAGCCAATACTTGAACGGCTTCTTAAAGTATCAATATGTGCTATCACTAAATATTATAAAACAAAGTCCTTCACTGCGTCTGTCTGTCTGTTCGCGATAAACACAAAGACTACTGGACGGATTCTCATGCAGTTTTCAGCAGTAGATAGAGCGATTCATGAGCGGTATAACGTCCGTCGGGCCCGCTAGTGTTATATGTATAACAACTGTGACCGATAAATAAATGCCAATTTTTGTTTCCTTTAATAATATTTGAACTCTGCTTTGTATAGAATTCTTGCCTATATAAAAAAATGACGAGGTCTATATTTGCCATAAACAAAGAACGCAGATTGAAATTTTAATGGTGGTAGAGCCACGCTGAAACTTTTATTGGTTTCAGCATGAATGGGTCGGCTCGTCCGGGGTAGTACCACCCTCTCATAGAAAACCGACGTGAAGTAACAGTGCTTGCATTGTTGCGTTTCGTTCGGTCAGTGAGAGCGCCGGAGACCCTTCTCCTTCCCCTCTCCTCTCCTTTTCCCTCCCCTAACCCTTCCCTCCGAAAGATGGCAACGCACTTACGACTCCTCTGGGGTTGTTAGTGTGCATGGATGGTGGTGATCACTTAACAGCAGGTGACCCACCTGTTCGTTTGCCACCTATGACATAAAAAAAAAAAAAAAAAAAAAAAAAAAGAAAAAAAATTTCTCACCAGACAGCATCCGCTCCAGTTCACCCTCGGGGTTGTCGATGTAGCGCAGGAGGGGAGACGGAGGTGGCTTCAGTTCACCGAACACGGGCTGTGCAATCGAAACGACAGTGTTTACGACGGTGTGACGTCATCACAAGCACGACCGTTTAATAACGAGCATTTAAAAATAGTCATCATCTTTTATTTTACTTTTTTTTGCAATCAATTGTAGAGTAGGTAATTATATTACAAGCGTCGTATGATTATTTCAATTATCTAACAAAATGGTGGCCGTCTTGTTAGAACTTTCCAGGGAGTTATGACATCTCAGAATTCACGCTCCGTAAAATTACATTCCATTCGCTTCACTTATGCACAATAACCGAACTATATTACGTAGAACGCCACCAATTTGACAAAAAATATAAAATCCACTACATGACGGACGAAGACCCCAGCAAGAATTTAAATCATTTTTATACGGACAAACACATGCAAATCTATAGAGTGCACGCTATAGATATGCAGGTGTCAAGTGTCACTTGTCATTTTCCGTTATACTATAAAGTTCTACAGTCCGTTTGTGGACGTGTAGAGACAAACGTACGTACAATATACAATAAGGTCTATATCTATAGATTAATTTCATATGTAACTCCATGTGAATTGACAATACACACACTATTGGCTTCGTTTGAACTTTTATTTAACTACCCACATCTAGAATCTTCTTACCCTTATCCCACCTAAGTAGTGTCGACACAGCATGTTATCCTCTTCCACTCTCACCTGTCAGATGTCATCAAGTATTCACACCTTTGATATACATACTAGCTGGCACGGGCGGACGTTGGTCCGCCCTGATAATAAAAAAAAACCCTTGAAGTTAGACATATGCTGTCTCTGTAGGCATTGTCAAGCTCTACAACTTTTCCCTAGAACTCAATCATATATCTCTCATCGTTAAGGCAGCGTTCGTAAGAAACGTTTTCGTTCGTCCGTTTTTTCTCCGACTTACTTTGCAAATCCGACTTCCACAAAAACGTATTTCCATTGATCGGATTAATATATAGTCTATGACACTCGCAGATAACATGGCTTTCTATCGGTAAATGAATTTTCAAAATCGGTTTAGTAGATCCAGAGATTACCCCCTACAACGTCACAAACTCACAAACTTTACCTCTTTATAATATTAGTATAGATATAAATAATTAAAGATACGTCACCTATATGATATTTTGACAAAACAAATGGCACGGTAACGCACACATACGTAAAGTAATATTGTAACGCGACAACTGTCTTAGATAAAATGTGGAAGTAAGATGGCATATTCTCAACATCGGTGGTGAAAAACAAATAGTTATATGTTGCTTAGATATGGAAACAAATAAGCTAACTAGCCAAGTTTTAAGAAGGCGCTATCGAAACGCTAATAACGTATCTATATAGTTATAATATCATTACAGTCAATAGTAATCAAGATACATCAACAGGCGATAACTTCCACCAATGGCGTTTGAGGTCATTAATAACTCACGTGACCGACGAGTTCACCGACGTGAAGTAACAGGTGCTTGCATTGTTGCGTTTCTATGGGTCAGCGAGAGCGACGGAGGCCCTCCTTTCCCTCTTTCCCTTCCCCTTTCTCCTTTCCCTATCCCTCCTCCATACATAGGCTGGCAACGCACTTGCTACTCCCCTGGTGTTGCTAGTGTCTATGGACGGTAGTGATCACTTAACATCAGGTGACCCACATGTTTGTTTGCTTGCTTTTGACATAAAACTCGATATACTGATTTTTTTTTTCTCTCGTCTGTCTATATTTAAAAATAATGAGGTTTTTTTTTTTGTTTTTTGGTATGTATACCTGCATCCAACGTCCGTCCTGATCCCTGTAGGGTCTGAGGGATCCGACGCGGCGGTTCCTCCACCACCACTCCTCCTCGGCGACGGACTCCTCCGCCTCCTGGGGCTGTTCCTCCTCATCGGACGAGCACTCCGACGACGTCGACGACTGCCGGTTGCGTTTCGGAGACTCCACCCTGGGTTTCTGATGAAGAAGATGCCTATTATTCTTCCATTTCCTTTAAGCTCATCGAATAGAAATATGGACACTACTTTAATAATACTACATATATATACAACACATAAAACAAAATTTTCTCTGTCTGTCTGTCTGTCTGTCTGATTTTCATACGGTTTTCACCAGTCGATAAAGTGATTCATGAGGAAGATTTAGGTATATAGTTTTGTTTTTTATTATCAGGGTGGGACAACGTTCATCGTGCCCGCTAGCTTATTCTATATTACATTTTAGCCTTTACATCTGGACAGTTAATTAACGAATAAATATTAATTTAGTTATTTTAAGCAAATCCTTGTAAAAGTTCTCACTCGTATCGCACAATTATTTTTACCTTTTTTAAAAGCTCCACCGTGTATCTCAAATTTTGACTATATAAGGGCTTTCAGAATACAATATCTCAAAATGCGTCCATTATTATTTTTAAACGCTGAAACGGTTATAACGCCACGCCATTCCAAACATCATATGACAGAGATGTACTTAACCGTAACAATATTCATTAGTCCGGTGAAGCTGTGAAGACCCTGCCGGGTCAATAGCGTAGTCAGTTCGAGAAAAAAAAAAAAAAAGTAACAATATTCAAAGTTTATAATTAATTTTTAATTCTATATATGAGGCATATAGAATCAAAGACAGCTAAGTGCCACAAGTTCTAAAAATGAACTGAGTATGGAGCCATCTAGTCTTATTGGTTGCAAATCACCATTTAATTCCTACAAGAAATAAAATACAGCTAAAGCCTTTTAATTTTCGTTTTAAAATTAATTTTGGGATCAAATACATTTAAGTACAACCAAGTCATCAAATAAGAAGTAAAGCAAGAATAAAATACAGTTAAGGAATTATTGCATTTTTTTATTTCTTGAACTTCTCTTTTGGAGCTGGTGGCCATAGGCAGGCAAAATCAATAGCCACTCCCTAAAATTGAAACTTTGAATATAAGTTAAACTCCAACTCTGAGAATAGATAAACATTTTTTTCGTTTCCTGCAAATTTGGTCTCTATGCACTTAGCTGTTTTTGATTTTATATGCCTCAAATAGTTAATAGTAATGTTGCTTAGATAAGGGCAGATTGACGAGGCAGCCGTCACAAATAAACTAACTAGCCAATTTTTAATAAGGCGCTTTCGAAGTACTTATGACGTATCTACAGCTATGTAGTTATAATATCATTGTATATTGGCAAGAAATGTCTTCCCGATATCCACTGGGTTGCTCCTTTGACCCTCACCTCCACGCCCCATTTACTATATAATATATATTTACCTAAATAAAACGTAATCTAATATACCTTTCTAACAGTGAAATAATTAAATAATTGATCAGTTATCGAGTGGGTTGAAAAATTATTAATTACTAAAATGACTATTAAAAAATAGGGGTTGGTGTTAAAAGGGTGAAAATTCAGGGTTATATGTATTGACTAATGCTGTATCATAAAATTTTTTTTTTAACTAAAATTGAAAAAAAAAATTTAGGGTTGGATTACCCTTAACATTTAGGGGGATGAAAAATAGATGTTGTCCGATTCTCAGACCTACCCAATATGCATACAAAATTTCATGAGAATCGGGAAAGCCGTTTCGGAGGAGTTTAACCACAAACACCGCGACACGAGAATTTTATATATTAGATATATAAAGATAACGACACGATATCAGTCCGAGCCATTTTACTTAATACCTCAATGAAAAATAAAATGGAAGTATATTTTGACTATAAAAAATTCCATTCGCTCAGTAATTTAACTGGTGAAATTTATGTTCACACACGGCAATTTTATAACCAATATCAAGAAATTCGGTTCCTTTTACATTTTCTATTTTAAACTAGCTGTTTTTTACGACTCAGCTGTAGCAAAAACATTTCAATAATTTTTTAGAAATGTCTGTCTGTCTGTATGAACACACATCACTGCTAAAGTATTGGATCCATATATGAGTTGTTGAAACATATATGTGTACCAAGCATATATATATCTCAACAACTCTTATATATATTTCGTATCGGATAATTTTCTAAACTATTTCAGTTTGATAAGGGAAAAAAGATAAAACCCTTCCACTTGCATGTGTAAGCGTGTATGCGTGCACGTGTGTGGAGGTGATATGTGTAATGTTGTCGCAGTGATGTAAGATTTTGTGTCACTGTATCGCGCGATATATCGTGATAGAATAGAAAAAGGAGTAATATATGATTACTGAGCCAAAAGGTGGATAGGACGTAATTAATTAAATAAAGGATATAATTTTAAAAATAAAGTTGACCTTTGCTTGTGCCTCGTCCGTCCGTGCGTCCGCGTGTGTGTCGGGAGCGGCGGTTGCGTCGGGTGCGCTTGTGCAGGGCACGTCGTACTGCGGCAGGACTCGAATCCCGAGCCACGACATGAACAGTAACGCGCCCCGCGGCCCGCACTCCAGCAGGTACGCGCCTATCAACGCCTCCACGCAGTCCGCTATCGACTTATCTGTTTACCAACATATTACTCTATACTAATTGTTTTTCCGGGATTGTAGCAATGTATTATAAAGAGTTGTAGATACGTCATAAGCGCTTCGACAGCGTCTCGTTAAAACTTGGCTAACTAGCTTATTTTTAACGGCTGCCCCGTATATAAGCAACATGTAACTATTTATTTTTCACCACTGATATTGAGAATATGCCATCTTACTTCCACACTTTATCTAAGACAGTGTGGCATTACAATATCACTTTACGTATGTGTGCGTTAACGAGCTATTTTTTTTTTGTCTAAATTACATGTATGGGGTGGCAACCACCAAACCCACACTGATCGGGGTACCTAGCCTAGGCAGTGGACTGTATATTTTAAAATTGGCTGGAGGTAGATATCCCTGGAAAATAAATGCCGAAAGTATGTCTCTTTATAACCGGGATAAAACGCTCACTTACTTGATATAATGTCTTCTCCGCCGCCGTGGCCGATGGTGAGAGCACCAGACTTCCAACACGTACACACACAATGCACAAATATAAATTCCGAGCCGCCGTGTCGCTTATAAGGTGAGCGAATCCGAGTGTAAGCGCGAGTACCGCCGAGCAAGTCCGCCGAGTAAGTGACCGATCATCCCGATTGTCCGTTGACAAGCAATGTGTCAAAAAAAAAAAAAATTTTGGCTACCCCCAACCAATTTATGCCCGAACAATGTATGTACAGCTTTTCAGTTACAATCACGAAGTGGATTTTATATATTATTCATAATCTTGTATTAATATTACACTATATATTGTATATTGGTGGTTGTGAGAGTTCCCAAAAATCTGCCACTATTGTCTCTTCATATAGTAATATATGGAACAGTAGATCCCGAGATTACACCCTACAACGTGACAAACTCAGAAACTTTACCTCTTTATAATATTAGTATAAATGGGAAAAAGGTTAATAAATTCGATTTAGCTAATTTTGGAATGTAAACGACTCGGTATGTTAAAGAGAGACTGACCGGGGATGCTGTGCTGCGTGATGAGGTTGTACGGTATGAAGCAGCCGGAGCTGTCGAGTGCAGCGCCACCAGCCGTCTCCCGACCGTCGGCGGTTCCACCACCCTGAGGACCCAAACATATCGCGTGCCAAATGGAATAAAACGCCGTATCAGAACAATTATATAGGATTTTATACAAAGAGGACGCACCATATAATATAATCAAAATTACTATCATAGTATTCGCGTTTGCAACGAGCCGATATATAATTGACTAGCGGGCCCGGCGGACGTTGTCACGCCCTGATAATAATAAACAAAACCTTGACAATTTATATAACTGAAGCTTCCTTATGAATCATTTTATGTACTGGTTAAAACCGCAAGACGTGGCAGAGGACTTTATATTATAATATTTAGTGTTCGATACAAAACTATCTTGTGCATTACATTTAATCACTAAAGGTTTAGTTTGTTCTTCAGAGATGGCGCCACGGTGCAGTTAGCTCGCGCTTTCGTGTGGTCGCCGTCTTTTAATGACATGAGGCTGCCGATTCCACATAATTCAGTACTCCGGTGATGTTGTTAAGACCTTGCCAGTTCAATAGCGTAGTCGATTCGAAAAAAAAAGACATGATTCAGTAGTTCGGGAGTCCGGTGAGGCTGTTAAGGCTTTGCCAGGTCAATAGCGTAGTCAGTAGGGAAGGCGATTCTTCGCAAAAAAAAAACGATCAGAATTGTGGTGTTTTGAATCGATTATCCAAAGATCGATCTCTTCATTTTTTTTCCTTATGCGGGGTGGTAGGGTTTTACAGCCTGCCTGGGTCGCAACCACCATGTATATGGCGAAAAAGCCCGACATAGTGATTCGCTTTTGCGAGTCGCGTTTCGGGATCAGCCTGTGCATATCCAGCTTTCCGCAGGCCGGCATGACAGCGGTGACCGGCGATGGATAGTATATCACTCGGTGGTCGCCGTTGTTTTTGGATTGTACTGTGCTTACCATCGGGCACAGTGCAGTCATTTTGCCGTGATACTATAAAAAAAAAAAAGAGCGTTTTTTTTATAAACGCAGACTTGAACAGAAATTCTGCGTTTCATCCATTCTACTGTTGCTTATTGCTTGTTTCATTTGAGATAACAATAACGGAATGAAGTATTGCCAGTACATTCCTATTTATTATTGATGTAATGTTTGCATGGTAGAACTAATTTTCTAAATAAATTGTCCACATTATTATCACATCAATTTGACACATATCTGTAGATAAATGTATATTTACCTTCATTTAAAATGAAGACCTCGGGAATAGTCTAAAGTTGGCTAGTTTTCTGTTACGTAAAAATAGCAATATAACGAGCGAACCATAATCTTGAAGAACATCGTTTTTAACCGGAACGAAAAATTGTAAGGCTAAAAGATCCCATTAGACTTCGTAACTATATAATAATCATAAATACAGTGATACAACAAAATAATCCCAAGGGTTGATGTCAGGCAGGCGGCCGATCGTAAAAATTAACCCAAATCATATACCACGACATGACAAACATGTTGTACCGACCCTACTTATATGGGATAAGGGTAAAAAGAAGAAGAGATTTTTTTTTTTTTTACTGTTTCGGATGCTATTTTTATCCATTTAGATAAAAAGAATCACGATGTTACAGTGTCAGAGAGGTAGGTTTTGTAGGAGGTAGAGTCACACTGAAATCTCAGCGTGAATGGATCGGCTCACCCGCTGTTCTACCACCCGACACACAGAAACACCGACGTGAACGTAACAGTGTACGCATTGTTGCGTTTCCTTCGGTCAGTGAGAGCGTTGGAGGCCCACCTCCCCTCCCTTTCCCCTTCCCCCATACACAGGTTGGCAACGCAATTGCGACTCCCCTGGTGTTATTAGTGTCTATGGACGGCGGTGATCACTTAACATCAGGTGAACTACCTGTCCGTCCGCCTGCTATGACATAAAAAAAAAGATCGATTCGATGCTTAAAATCGATAAAATCAATCGATTTTTCTATGTCTAAATATCGATTATTCCCTAGTAGTCAGTTCGAAAAAAAAAAAGACGTAATTCAATTAATACCAGGTGTCTCAAATTATCGATGGTCCTCTTGTCGGTTCGTTGCCTGAACCGTTGTCGTTTTATCACCTTGTTCGTGTTAGTCGACAAAATCAGGTAAAATATTAGGACCATCTAAAATTGATTTTAGCTGATTTTGAAATGTAAACAACACAAATATGTGTGGACAATTGGTAATGGATAATGAAGGGCATATACTAACAGCGAGCCTCGGGTGCAGCGTGGGCGGCGCCCTGTAGCACGGCGGCAGCCAGTTGTCGTGAGGTTCGAACTTGGACGCGATCATGCGGGCTCCGAGCCGCTTGTTCCGCCCCAGACGGTACAGGTTCAGGTTCGACACCTGCAACACTCACCTTTACATATACCTTTCTTTTTTTTTATCGTGGAGAACCCTCCTGCACAGACATTGCCAGGTCCCCGGGGGAGGACCTGAACTGAGTCGACCTCCAATCGACTAAAAACCACGGTAACCTACGCCGCACTATGGGAGGGTCCCGGGGTTGCAATGCCCCGGCCCCTTCCCCCCTGGGTTCAGCCGGCAGCGGAAAGGCAAAGCCGCTCCGCCGCCGCCCCGCGATTGATTTTTTACCGAGGTTTACTCCTCGTCCACCATGGCCTCCCCAAAGGCCCCTCCAGTCTAAACTACCCCTTAACCTAACAAACCCCCCCCCCTAACTAACAATTCCTAACCTATCCTATCCCTACGCCCTAATCTTATCTTACCCCTAGTCAAGTCTACTATAACTAGACCTTTACATATACCTACCACAACTAGTGTCCACAGAAATATAAAAAGGAATGAACTGTGTATGTACCCTTTTGAATTTTTAAATTAGTTACATTTCAATAATTAATAAATTGAAATTATTATCATTAGCCTGGTTTTCATTTCTATTGGCACTTTGAACGATAATTATGCACATTTTATTACTTAATCAAACATACTAGTGGGCGCCCAGTGGTCGACATTCGACCATAGTTCATTGATTTAAAGTTGTATGTAGAATGAAAAAGGGTATTTGGAACGTAAGAGTAAAATAATACATACAGTCGAGCATAGCAACCTCCTTCACAACCTTTTTTGAAGTCCTTTATTGACAGATGTCAAAATGTCTTTTTTATTTACATGCGTGTATATGTTGTGTAAAATAGAAGCAGTAGTGTGAGTAATGCATATTTTAATTAATTTAATGTACTTCTAATGCATTTTATATAAAATAAATAGCTTTCTGCACTTCTCCTCCATATAAACTTTAACTATGCCAAGTTTCACGTTCATCCGTTCGCGCATTTCTCTCAAAAAGGGATACAAAGTTTGGGCTTCACGTATTAATTCAAACATATGATGGCCTGCACAAGTTCAATATAAATTACACATCCACACAGACCGGTATTTTTTTTATATTATAGGGGGGGGGGGGCAAACGAACAGGCGGTAGGCCTGATATTAAGTGATCACTGCCGTCCATAGACACTGGGAATACCAGGAGAGTCATAATCGCGTTGCCGGCCTTATACGTGTCGCTAGTCTGATGTAACCGCAATACACTCAGTCACGCTTACTAGCATGTCGCTGACTTATATAGCCCTTGACAATCGCAAATAGCGTGGCTTTCTATTGGTAAAAGAATTTTCAAAATTACCCCCTACAACGTCACGAACGCACAAACTTTACCTCTTTATAATATTAGTATAGATTTAAAAAACCTTATCATATTGTATCATGGTATTTGTTGATTTTAATAACCAAAATATATATCATGTATGTCATTCAAATATGTTCAAACATCTCAAAAAAAACCTGCTGCAGTCTCCCGCCCCCTAATCTTCATTAGAAAATTGCAATAATGAAACTATATAACTCATACAAAAATTCAAATCAAGAATTTAAAAAAAATCAACGAGATCTTTACGTGTTCCCTATTCGTCTGCTTGAATTTCTATACTCACACAGGCACTCGTATACATTAGAAAGTGACAGAAAATCATAACGTAATTTTCTTACGTGACGATATCTACCAGTCAACCCCTAGAGCAAGTCACTTTACGGAACTTCTTTAAAAGGAACACACTATTGCTATATTTGCTATTTTTTTATATATTTTGAAGTAAAACTTCTTTCGGCGCGACTAGGAGGTAATTGGACGGACAATGCAACGGAAGTCCGTTACGGCAATATGGCGTCACGTTTCTGTACCATCCGGTTTTTAAATACTTTTGATTTTGTCAATAAATCGTTTATAAACAGATCAATCAAAAATTTTCAAAAAAATAATAATAAATTCAATAATAATAAAAATCATACAATAGAATTAATCATGTATATATAGGGCGCGCGAACGTGCTGCCATCTGATTTCAATTTAAGTAAGTAACAATTTTTCAATTTAAGGAAGTAACAATTTAAACATCTCTTATAACGCCAAAGAAGTTTTACTTCAATCGCGTGTGACGGTTACACGCACTCGTTTTTTTTTTTAATTTTTTAATTATTTAATTATATATTATATAAGTCACGTAATGGAACTTCGTTATAAAGAAATACATCTGCTTTTTTGTATCATTCCCCCCCCCCATAACAATACCATACAGCTGTAAAAGGGGCGTGATGCTGTAAAAAAAAAATCCACCTGCTTGCTCCTCATGTGGCTGAGCTTCCCCTCGTGTACTGTGGGCTGTGCACAGTACAGGTACGCGGTTATAGCGAACTTCAGGAAGCTGTCCCCTATAGTCTCGAGCCGCTCCAGGTTGATACCGTCGTTCGCGTTCGACATCGTCAACGCCTGCACACCACATAAAATATCTCATGCACCATACACATTAGGATCACAAAAAAAAACCCTTTTTGAAGTGAAACTTCTTTATCGACGTAGGGAGGAATTTTAGAGCATGTAAAAACGTATGTAACGTTGTTCGGTTACGCGCCATGTTTATTTCTAATGGTGCGCTCACAATGATCAGATTCCGTGGAATGTAAACCATATATTTCAGTTATCATAAGCCATTAATTTCAAAAATATATAATAACGATAACAATAATAGTAATCATTCTATTATAATTAATGAAATATAATTGATGAAATGCTATTATAATCTTAGTAACAATAAGGTAAAATAATTGAATTATTTATATCCATGTTTATAATAATAAAAGCCTTTTGCTTAAACTTTATCTAATTTAGCTTTATTTAACCAATTTCTGTAAAGTTGTAAATATAGTAGATCATTTTTCGAAAAATGATGTCACAAAAAAGTTTCACTTCTTACGTGTGTACACTGATACACGCACGTATTTTTTTTATTTTAGTCACCATGAAAATACTACACTTCTTAGTGTATCAAAAAAAAATCGGAAATCGGAATCGTGAAAATCGGTCGAGTAACTAAGACGTGTACACGTAACAAACAAACAAACATACATTCATAATACCCGCGCGACTTCGAAGATATTTATAAGTGTAACTCATTGTGTTCGAGTATACACATAAATGTTTCTCGTTATAGCCGTATGCCAATTAAAACTCACCTGAAGTATAACACTAGGACTCGGTCCGGGATGCCCCTCCAAGTTAGGCTGGTAATCGAAGTCGAACAACCCTCCCCCCTTCTCCCCCCCATCCTTGTAATACGGTTTGAAATCCTTCCCCTCCCCGGACACGAACCGTACCCTCTCCTCGTTCCCCTCCCTCATGGAGAAACAATTCAACCTTCCAACTTCCTCACGAGTTAGACCGTTCCTCAGAACGTTCAGCAGCGCCTTCTTATTCCTCTCAACGCTCTCGACCGTTATCTGACCGTTCGACGTTACGATACCGTCCGAACCGTACGGGAACAGTTCGTCGATTATCGTCCGGTTTATCGGTAACCGGTTGACCGGTTTCTGGTTGCTCGCGTCCGGTAGCATCTCTCTGATCGGTTCGTCGCTTTTGACGAGACCGCTCGTCACGATATCGTCGCGGTGACGGCCGACCGATTCACGAAACTTATCGATAAACTGTAAATAACACAAAAAAAACCAAAGGTGTATGTAGTTTACACGTAATGAGAAACAAAACTCAAGAACACAGAATAATTTAAAAAAATGCGTGATAGTCACTACGATCCCACAGATAATAAATAACGTGGTGGTAGAGCCACGCTGAAACTATTACTGGTTTTAGCATGAATGGGTCCGCTCGTCCGGGGTAGTACCACCCTCTCATAGAAAACCGACGTGAAGTAACAGTGCTTGCATTGTTGCGTTTCGTTCGGTCAGTGAGAGCGTCGGAAGCCCACCTCCCCTCCCCTCTCCTCTCTCCTCTCCCTCCCCTAACCCTTCCCTCCAAAGGATGGCAACGCACTTGCAATTCCTCTGGTATTGTTAGTGTCTATGGACGGCGGTTATCACTTAACATCAGGCGACTCACATGTTCGTTTGACACCTATGACATAAAAAAAACGTATACCTCTGTCCTCTCTTTGTACATATTTTGAGTATATTAAGAATATGCTATCTCATTCTCTCACAGCCTAAAACTTATATATAGATATTTATAGCTATCTCTTTTTCATATCACATTTTCATTTTTTTTTTTTTTATGTCATAGGTGGCAAACGAACAGGTGGGTCACCTGATGTTAAGTGATCACCACCGTCCATGGACACTAACAACACCAGAGGAGTTGCAAGTGCGTTGCCACCCTTTGGAGGAAGGGTTAGGGGAGGGAGAGGGAGAGGAGAGAGAGAGGGAGGTGGGCCTCCGGCGCTCTCACTGACCGAACGAAACGCAACAATTCAAGCACTGTTACTTCACGTCGGTTTTTTCTGAGAGGGTGGTACTACACCGGGCGAGCCGGTCCATTCATGCTGAAACCAGTAATAGTTTCAGCGTGGCTCTACCACCATTAAAATGTATCCAGAGATCCAATTCACATCATCCCAAAAATAAGTTTAACTTCAAAAATGTATACTATAACTCCGTATGTAATTCAGTATTGATGATTCAGTTTGATTACGTATTGGTCACATAAGAAAAAAACTAGAAAAACAGTCGACATTGTTTTCTCGTACATTTTACACTACTATGACGTCGATAATTGTCAAAGCGCGGATAAGGTTTTGAACCTATACTAATATTATAAAGAGATAAAGTTCGTGAGTTTGTGACGTTGTAGGGGGTAATCTCTGGAGCTACTAAACCGATTTTGGAAATTCTTTCACCAATAGAAAGCCACATTATTTATGAGTGTCATAGGCTATATATTAACCCTAAAAATAAAAAAACTTTTTTGTAGTAGTCGGATTTACAAAGAACAAACGGTCGAACGAAAACGTTTCTCACGAACGCTGCCTTAACGATGAGAGATATATGATTGAGTTCTAGAGAAAAGTTGTAGAGCTTGATAATGCCTACAAAAAAGTCAGCTATGTCTGTCTAACTTCAAGGTTTTTTTTATTATCACGGCGGGACAACGTCCGCCGTGACGGCTAGTTATCTAATGAACCGAAGATGTTCAGTAAAAGAAAATATAAGAAATCATAATAAAGTTACTACTAGTCTTAAAACTAGAAGAAACATCAAAGTAGTCGGACCAAACCCTCCACCCCCCATACAATTATCAAAACTTGTAAAATTTGCTGATTTGGACAAAAATACACCAAACATCAACAATTATAATGTAGCAAGAGAATTGGGGGGGATAGATGGCGTTAAAAACAAATCTGAAAGTGCTTGTACCACCATTTTTTTTTTTCTCGAACTGACTACGCTATTGACCTAGCAAGGTCTTAACAGCTTCACCGGACTACTGCTTGTACCACCAAGTTTTTGCTGTTTTATAGCGTTAGACTCCTCTCAATGTTCACACGTTTATCGCGATCCGGGATCAGCCGGAGCATATCCAATAACCAAACGAGATTCTGGAGGTTTCTATCCGACTGAATCGCAACGTTTTATTTTTTTTAACCTTATTTTTGGCAACCAATCTTTTAGATTATTACTGCCATTGTCGAGTAGTCAATAGTATTACAAGTTCTTCTTCCATTCCTTTTTTGACAACCAGTCTTCTAGTAGACTATAATTGCCATTGTCAAATGAGTATCGATATTACAAGTTTCTTGATATAATTTCAATGAACTAACAAGTTGGCGGCCATCTTGTTAGAACTTTCCATGGAGTTTTTTTGGCATCTCAGAATTGATAGTCCGTTTATTATTTTCCATTCACTTCACTTATGCACAATGAACAAACTATATTAGGTAAAGCACCACCAACATTACACATTATTGAAGGTGGTAGAGCCACGCTGTAGCTATTACTGGTTTCAGCATGAATGGGTCGGCTCGCCCGGGGTACTACCACCCGACACACAGAACACCGACGTGAAGTAACAGTGCTTGCATTGTTGCGTTTCGTTCGGTCAGTGAGAGCGCCGGAGGCCCACCTCCCCTCCCCTCTCCTCTCTCCTCTCCCTCCCCTAACCCTTCCCTCCAAAGGGTGGCAACGCACTTGCAATTCCTCTGGTATTGCTAGTGTCTATGGACGGTGGTGATCACTTAACATCAGATGACCCACTTGTTCGTTTGCCACCTTATGACATAAAAAAAACACAATATAGAGCCAAATAACACAAGATTATGGATTGAAATATAAAGACCACTACATGGCGTTCCAAGATCCCGCCAAAAACTCCATCGCAACATTCACAGCTAAGAACAATGTATTACGAACACGAACGTATAGATGGCGTTAAAAACATTTTTTTTTAAATCTCCATTAACGTAACCCTGTCTTTAAATGTTTGACAGTGTTTGCCTTACTTGTTGAGGTGCGGTGCCGGATCTTATGAAAGCGTCGTACTCCAGCCTGTCGAGATGATCGTCCATGTCATCGGGTTCCGGTGCGGGGTTCACTTTCGCCTTCCGCTCGAGGTCCACGGCCTCCGCTTCGTGAGCCGTCTTGTACTCGATACGGACGCCCATCGACGCTGAGAATTTTTTTTTTATAAAGCCACTTTCGACACAATCTCATTTCATGTTAAATGACGATACGCTAAACCTAGACGAGGAGAGTTTTTGGCGGGATTTTGGTCTGTCATGCAGTAAATTTTATATTTTATTCATACTCTCGTGTTACTTGACTCTATATTATGTAAAATTGGTGGAGTTTTATGTAATATAGTTGGTTTATTGTGCATAAGTGAAGTGAATGGAAAATAATAAACGGACTATGAATTCTGAGATGCCATAAAAACTCCATGGAAAGTTCTAACAAGATGGCCACCATCTTGTTAGTTCATTGAAATTATATCAAGAAACTTGTAATATCGATACTCACTTGACAATGGCAGTAATAGTCTACTAGAAGACTGGTTACCAAAAAAAAAAAAGTAGAAGAACCTAGAGGAGAACTGGCTGGCAAGTGGGGCTGCCGGAACACACCAACAGGTGTTTGGCGACAGATTACCAACTTGAGGGTGGTAGTTATCCAGGCGGAGTTGAAAAAAGCTTTATTTGCCAAAAATGCAACAATGCGTGCACTGTTACGTTCTCGTCGGTGTTTCCATGAGAGGGGGGTACTACCCCGGACGAGCCGACCCATTCATGCTGAAACCAGTAAAGCTTCAACGTAGCTCTACCACCTATAAATACGTTATTCAGTATCATTTTTAACTGTGACAAACATTATGCAATAATTAACAAGTATGAAAGAGAAAGCACAATAGGTCAATAACACTTCAACTAACTATACTATACTATATAACAAAGGTAAATTGCTGTGAACAACACAACAGAATGATATATTTTTGATATATAGCCGTCATTGTCTTCAACAGCTATCACCGTAAAGTTGAAGATCTATCGCTAAGCACCCAAACATGAGCTCCAGTAGTTCGATTAACAACCGAGTCTAAGTTCCACCACAGAGTTTATTATGTTACCATCTTCAACTTTATTATTAACTTAACAGCATCAACTATATACAATACAACTAAAGCAGTGATTTATGTTTAGAGTGGATTGTACGCAGATCTTCGGTGAAAAGTAAAATCACTAACTGTGTAGTCCGGTGAAGTTGACCTTGCATGGTCAATAGAATAATCAGATCGAAAAAAAAAATCACCAACGAGAGATAATACAAGGATATTTTTCTAAAATTATTATACCAAGGAGGGATAAAAAAAGATTGTTTTCTAAACTCATTTTACCATAGACCATAAAACAGGATGTTTTTCTAATTTCACTTTACTTGTGTCTTAAACTCTACCAAGGAGGCACTCACAAAGGATTGGGATTTCTAAACTCACTTTACCGAGGAAGGATAACAAGTATTTTGATTATTAAATTCACTTTACCGAGGAAAGATAACAAGGATTTTGATTTCTAAACTCACTTTACCAAGGAAGGATAATATGTATTTTGATTTCTAAATGCACTTTACCGAGGAAGGATAACAAGGATTTTGATTTCTAAACTCACTTTACCAAGGAAGGATAATATGTATTTTGATTTCTAAATTCATTTTACCGAGGAAGGATAACAAGGATTTTGATTTCTAAACTCACTTTACCAAGGAAGGATAATAAGTATTTTAATTTCTAAATTCACGTTACCGAGGAAGGATAACAAGGATTTTGATTTCTAAACTCACTTTACCGAGGAAGGATAACAAGGATTTTGATTTCTAAACTCACTTTACCGAGGAAGGATAATAAGTATTTTAATTTCTAAATTCACGTTACCGAGGAAGGATAACAAGGATTTTGATTTCTAAACTCACTTTACCAAGGAAGGATAATATGTATTTTGATTTCTAAATTCACTTTACCGAGGAAGGATAACAAGAATTTTGATTTCTAAACTCACTTTACCGAGGAAGTATAACAAGTATTTTGATTTCTAAATTCACTTTACCGAGGTAGGATAACAAGTATTTTGATTTCTAAATTCACTTTACCGAGGAAGGATAACAAGGATTTTGATTTCTAAACTCACTTTACCGAGGAAGGATAACAAGTATTTTGATTTCTAAATTCACTTTACCGAGGAAGGATAACAAGTATTTTGATTTCTAAACTCTCTTTACCGTGGAAGGATAACAAGAATTTTGATTTCTAAACTCACTATACCGGGAGGCATAAACAAAGGCATTTTTCTCTAAACTGACGAGGGATTGGAGGAAATAAAAATCTTTTTTTTTTCCTAACTCACCGTTGGAATGTTTCCCGCTCCAGAATCCGCTTGTGTCCGTATCCTCGTCACTCGCGTCCGTCTCCAGATCAGAGTCGTCGGTATCGAAATCACTGGTGTAACCACAACGGCAACGGTTTATTATTTAAAAAGAAGTCTACATCTATACATTCTTAATGAAACATACAAGTGAAATGTTACATTTGCCGTCAATTATTTCAGTTTATTTGTAGTAATCGTGTGATTGATTAACACTTAACAACGTTCACTATTTAAATAAAAGTTCTGACTAAACAAACAAAACTAGATTTGAACTAAATTAGAATCTAAAAATTAGATTTAGACTAAAATTACGAATATACAACTGAGGTGCAACAATAACTAGAGATACGGGGGTGCGCGGAGATGTCTCAAAGCATACTAGTGGGTGCGTTGTAGGCGTGCGGCGCGTGACTCGCCGCCCCCGCCTCGGCCGACGACTTAATAAGCTGCGGCTTACATGCTGCCATTATTATTTATTTTATATATATTTTTATTTGGGTGCAGGAGGCGGCCACAATATAAATACATTTTCTTTCTATTATATAGTTAACCAAAACTTACATAATTATATTTAGTATAATATCAGTTATGCAAGCAGTGTGTAGGTCTCTACATATCGAGTTTTTTTTTTTTGTATTATACACGTATACTTGTCTCATTCCATCGCGATCATCTATCTCTGTCAATCTATAACACAGTTGTTTTTTCTCGCTCTGGGCAAAGTAACTGTTTATTTTCTTTCCCATTCGTGTCAAAAAGTTTACTTTGCAAAAACGTTACAGTAAAATTTGACTTCAGGAATGGCTACAAAGAAAATTTACGTGAAGGCCATTATAGACGATATTACCTGGACATATAAGAACAGTCGCTGTCCGCCATCGAATACATCCGATTTGTATTGAAATCCCGCTTCGGTCTCTCGATCGGATCGCACCAGTTAGCTCCACCTGGTGGCGAAAACGCACACAAGCTGTACACCTAGCGCACTCAATAGCAAACAAAAAATACACTGAATCCTGTCTATTTAGCTCCGATCGTGTAACAAGTGTTTTCACTTCTATCGTGTGGTCTTAAGCACTCAGATTATTTTTTGTGGAACGGCATACAAACTATTTCTAATTTAATCCTACATTTATAGGGTCTTTTCGACCTCTTGAATACATGTATGGGGTATTTTCGACCTCTTGAATACAGGTATGGGGTCTTTTCGACCTCTTTAATAAATATATGAGTTTTTTTCGACCTGTTAAACGTTACTTTTTTTTTTTTAAAGTACAAAATATTAATACACGTTTTTTTTTCGAACTATACACTTTTAGCCTAACGGACCTTTAGAGCTTTACCAATATTGCATTATATTCTATCCATCTGCATTATTGAGTACCTTCGAGAGTTGTAAATTTGGTATCAGGGTATCTCACCTGCGGTCGAGGTACAGAAGGTGAGGTTCGAAGGCAACGGCTCCATGAAGTCATCGTAGTCTGTTGTTTGCGGAATGGACGATGCCATTTCATTACTCCACGTACCGATCTCGAAACCCTGGAACAGACCACCAGATCCAGCATCCTCGTCCCTTTATCCCACTCAAGGGGTTTCGTGGTGGGATTTTACTCTGTCATATAGTGGCTTTTATATTTTACTAGTTTTTGCCCGCGGCTTCGTACGCATGGAATGGTTACTTTGGGTTACTAACACTATACTAACTAATGTTATGTCATGTAATGTTAGTTAATAACACGTAGCGGAAGGTCCCAAAAGAAAAAGCGATTTTAAAACATTATTTAATAGTGCTCCGCTTCTATAGGTCTTAGCGTGATATATAGCCTATAGCCTTCCTTGATAAATGAGCAATCTACCACTGAAAGAATTTTTCAAATCGATCCAGTAGCTTTATAATATTAGTACAGATAGCTTGGTTACATAATATTGGGTTATTTCAATCTATATTTAGTGATATTGGTCGTGTAACCGCAGATATAACAATGGCATGTTTTTGCACTTTTATATGCATGCCGTTGTTGCCTGTAAATAGGGTCATATCTAGCAAAAATGTTGAACTGTACATTTTACTATATTTTAATAACATCTATTGATGTTGACTCTGTCGGTAACCTAAATAAATAAAATAGCAAACGTTAATGTGTGTACTAAAACGATTCGGGTATAATCCCACCAACAAACCAAATCGTTACTAACTTATTGTCTATATTATTTTATTGTTTACTTATTACTGTCGTTTACTATATTCGAAGAAAAAAAATAAAGAAGAAAAAATCGATGCAGCCATTAATTTTGGGGTGTCGCGGGGTGTCAAATAAATAACATCTAAGACTTGAGACATCCAAGCCAACCTCACCTGCACTCTGCTGAATAACGAACGAGGCAATGGCGAAAGCGGGGTGGTAGGGTTTTACAGCCTGACTGGGTCGCAACCACCATGTATATGGCGAAAAAGCCCGTCATAGTAATTCGCGTCTGCGGGTCGCGTTTCAGGATCAGCCTGTACATATCCAGCTTTTCGCAGGCCGGCATGACAGCGGCGACCGGCGATGATGGTGTGTCGCTCGGTGGTCGCCGTTGTTTTTGGATTGTACTGTGCTTACCATCAGGCACAGTGCAGTCATTTTGCCCAGATGCAATAAAAAATATTTATAAAAAAGTATACTAGACTGAAAGTAACTGAAACGCTATAGCACATCGATACAACTTACACTATTAATAATATTGAAAAATTAAATTATGTAACATTAAACATTGATAAACATATGAATAGGATATAAATAAATAGATTAATAATAAATGAAAATTAATTCATCTACAAAACTAAAATGAAGCTATAGAAAAGAAAACAAGATGGCAAATATAATTAGGAATATTGAAATATAATTTACGTGAAATATATCTAATGAGATGAGCTTGGACTCGAGCTCATTGTACAAACGAGTCATACGTACAATTGGATTGAAGTAATTTTAGTTTATAAGTTTTAAGAATAAATGTTTTAGGAAGTCGACATGTGAAATAGTAGGAAACTTAATGACTTATATATATTTGTGTTGATTCCTCATTTTTTGACGATAATCCATAGTCGGTATTAATTTACACACAATTTATAATACTTTGCTGAATATGCTACACTGTCTAACTGTTTATGGTCACTTTTATTGTACTGTATGTAAATTTCTTCATGTTTACAATATTGGTAACTGTCTCCTATAACACAGTGTACACTAGCGTAGGAGGCAGGGACCGTTTTCATCTGTAAAATTGTAATGAGATACCAGCCTAAGATTATGATACTTATCTGACTGATGTAAACATGATATAAGCTATATTATTGTATAGTTTTATCAATATTTGTGTTGTGTTGTAGTCCGGTGAAGCTGTTAAGACCTTGCTTGGTCAATAGCGTAGTCAGTTCGAAAAAAAAAATCAATATTTGTGTAGCAATTTTGCGTGAAAAATTAACAAACACATTTATCCTTAGTATTAGTTAGTTCGTTATGAATAATAAGATTCATTTTCGCAGAATCGGGGTGGTAGGGTTTTACAGCCTGACTGGGTCGCAACCACCATGTATATGGTGAAAAAGCCCGTCATAGTGATTCGCTTCTGCGGGTCGCGTTTCGGCATCAGCCTGTGCATATCCAGCTTTTCGCAGGCCGGCATGACAGCGGCGACCGGCGATGTACAGTGTGTCACTCGGTGGTCGCCATTGTTTTGGATTGTACTATGCTTACCATCAGGCATAGTGCAGTCACTTTGCCGTGCTACTATAAAAAAAAAAAAAAAAATTGCCGACAGAAGTGAAAACGAATTTCAATAGAATGACTGTGTTCCGTTTTGATTTCTTAAATTAATTGTACTGTGTATTATTTAAATTTCGTAATTTGTATATTGAAAGTATTAACATTAGCCTGGTTTTCACAACTATTGGCACACAATAATTATATACATTTTTATACGGTTTATAATTAATACTAGCGGGCCGGGCGGACGTTGTCCTGCCTTGATAATTAAAAAAATCCAAAATTCAACCGCAGCGCCCCCTACCTGGTCCAATTGTGAATCTAAACCATTCTCGGATCCACTCGAACACGCACACAAAAATTCATCAAAATCGGCCCAGCCGTTTAGGAGGAGTTCAGTGACATACACACGCACAGAAGAAATTTATATATAAAGATATGATAGGCTGCACAATCTCAATACTAAATATCAATATTAGATGTACACATGCCCTTACACTACGCGTCGCTAGTCCGACGCAAGCGCATTACGGCCGGTCACGCTTACTAACATGCCATGACGCGAAATTATAAATTTATCACCTGCCAAAAATACCGCTCAACAGGCCAAAACAAGTTCTCATATCAAAAAAAAAAAAAATTTTTTTTGTTACAACTACCGTATCATATTCACTTAACGAAAGGCTGTCACTTTGACATTACAAAACCGACACGTCAATGTCATTGGTATGTATCGATTATCGGCCATATTTAATACAGAAACATTAAAAAAGAAAACCAGAATAATAATTTGTTAAACTCGACTTACGCCCTCCGCGTCTTCCTTCTCTTGTAATATATCATTAATCGTCTTCTCCTTCGGTTCTTCGGGTTTCTTCTGCGCGTCTTCTTTCTCTTTCTGCGATCGCTCCTTCTCTTCTCTGTCGCTGAGAATTAAAAAAAACCTTATTGCCTGTGTATAGACGATTTAATGATAGAACTTTCGAGAAGTATCTACTACTAGACCGTTGTGAATATTCGGATTCGATTCAAAAGAGTATACGAGATGTGTTAATCGATTTGTTTTACCCATAGAAATCGATTTGATATCAGAGACATTCTTCATGGATCGCCTACATTTACCAATTCATGATAGTACGTTACCGGGTGACGGTGAAGGAAAACATATTAAGGAAACCTGAACCTGGGAAATGTTCTTATAATAACAACGTATGTGGGAATTATATAGACTTTTGCAGGTCGGCATGATGGCGACGACTTCCGACTACTTTTTGTTTGTAAACTGGCGAGCTTAATGCTATAAAGAAGACTACAATCAATCATGACAGTACATTACAATGGTCGAAAAGGGATGGGGCGAGTCAATGTTGCCATTACAATAATTGACTTATTGATGGCTTTATCCAAAAATAAAGTACAATTTAATACATATAAACCGATTTCATATGAGACAGTGAAACAGTGTGAAGCAATGCACAGTGACTGGTGAGGCGGATGTCTCGCCCCATCTAGTTTAAGAATGATAAATTATGTCGATACGGGGGCCGACTTTGTCTCTTGACGTAAGTGCACTCTTCGCGATACTGTTGCAAATACACGACCCGCTTGCCATCGCGTGCGCATTCATTACGCACAATTTTTTTATTTTTTTTTACATTACCGCAGGCAAACGAACAGACGTGTCACCTGCTGTTAAGCGATCACCACCGTCCATAGACACTTGCAACGCGAAGGGAGTCGCAAGTGCGTTGCCATCCTGTCTTCGGGAGGAGGTGAGGAAGGGAAGAGGGAAGGGTAGGGGAGGTGGTTCTCCGACGCTCTCACTGACCGAACGAAACGCAACAATGCAAGCACTGTTACTTCACGTCGGTTTTCTGTCAGAGGGTGTTAGCTACACCAGGGCGAGCCGACCCATTAAAACTTAAAACCCATTAAAACCGACAATTACTGCAACACCGCTATATACGTAGTGTATAACCTGCTTTTAATCTTTAAACTATCCTCTCATATTTCGCCTCACTATAAACGTTACGTTGTGGGTGTTACGTGTGTGAAAGATCGGGTGGCCACCACTACCCTGGGACACTCGTGATACTTGTGGACGTGCAGGCAGCCGCATCCAGCAACTTGGGTAAGCGAAAGTGCTGTATACACCTTCCGTATCGTTCACATACTCTCACATCCTCGGGGTATAGACATATAATTAGTTTCCCATACCGCGCGGTGAGCACGGCTATTTACACGCCTGTCTCACCAGTGACATTTTACACGGAAGGATATATAACTCCGACCAAATTAAAATGTTACAATAAAGTAGCGCCAACTGACATTTAAAATGACATTTGACAGTATTGACATACACACATATTTCAACTGTTTGGTTTATATCACTCTAACAGGGAATTTTACACTTTCAAAGCTTATTTCAAGTCGTAACTCACCGCAACTCTTTCTCCCTCGACTCCTTTTTACTCTCATCCGATTCCTTCTTCTTCGGAACTGAATCAGCGTTCAATACCTTGGATATATGAAACAATTTTTTTACCTTCAAATTACATACGTTTATATGAAAACTACCGGGCCTGGAAGATGTTCTCCTGCCTTGATAATAATATACATATATATATATATATATATATAAGAAAAACATTAAGAAAATGCACTAGTCTCGAATATGTTTTATTTGATAAACATAGCTAACGACTATATATACATATATATATATATATATATATATATATATAAACTCAACCGCAGCGCCACCTACCGGATCTAATTGTGAATCTAAACCATTCTTGAATCCACCATAACACCCACATAAATATTCATCAAAATCTCTCCATTGGTTTAGGAGGACTTCTGTCACATACAGACGGACAGAAGAATTATATATACTTAGTCCGCGTGGAACCTGATGTACAAAATAGTGACTAATAAAGTCATTTGAACGTATTAAATGTAATTACTGTCTACTTTCCTCTCGTACTTAAGTCGCGACGTCATTAAAATTACAATAACTTTTGATAGAGTGAACCGATTTTAATTAAACAAAAAAACAGACAGACATATATTTCTAGAAGTGATCTTGAAATGTATTTTTATTACTTATTCCTGATAGATTTATAGGTTTAAAAAGTAAACTCAATCTGATTTAACGAGATATAATTCAAAGAACATTTAGGGAGTACAATCCAATGACGCAGTAAACTACGGAAGAGCAAAAACAAAATTGACATTGACAGTAGTGACATTAGTACATTATTAGAGACCCAGTTCTACATAATAACAGAGTATGCTACAAACGATCATTATTGGTGACCTACTTTATTTATAGCTTTGTGTTTATATATATATATATAGCTCTAACAATTCCTTGGCACCTGCAAATTTTTTTAAAACAAAATATATCATGTTCTGACTCTTTATCTTTATCTTATTATATGTACACACTAGCTGTTCCCGCTGCTAAGCACGCGTTTTTTTTTAAATTGTATTAAAGGAATATAAAATTGTAAGACCATATTATACAATTATAGACATGCTCTTTAAAACAACTGTAAGTAGGACACGCTCGCCACTTACAGTAACATGTAACGTGTACATCATTATATAATATAAAACAAAGTCCCCTACCGCGTCTGTCTGTCTGTTCGCGATAAACTCAAAAACTACTAAACGGATTTTCAAGCGGTTTTCGCCAGTGGATAAAATGGTTCATGAGGAACGTTTTGGTGTATAATTTGTCAAGGATTTTTTTATAATCAGGGCGGGACAACGTCTGCCGGGCCCGCTAGTTAGGTATATAAATACTAACAGCGTGCCAAATGAGGTTTGTCATCAGCAACACATTTGGAACCGTAACCCACAATATAACTACCTCGGTGCTCACTTACACTGTATAAGGAACTAGTGAAACAATAACTTAAAATTTTATTATAAAGATTTACATTACATTTAATATACATTGCCGTTATTATACTTAAGATTTTGTGACTATACAAAAAATAAATGCTTGTCTGTTCCGCAAGAAATTTTATAATGGAACTCTCTACGTAATACGTTTATAATCTAAGATCTTATTAGGAAGACCTCTATAACATTAATGTTATCAATAATTATAATGTCAAATTGTAAACAATAAGCTGATAATTATTTCTCGTATTAAAAATAAAGAATGAGATAAAAATAAAGAATGAGTTGAAATCTTGCTAAACTTCATGCAGACAAAGTAGCAGGTAACAGCTAGTCTAAAATAGAATAACCTCAATTACTTTTTATAAGGTTCGCTATCTACCAGTTCTTATAACGATATAATATGCGCATACTGTCAATAAGTAAAACGTTTATGGTCTAATATCTTTTTAGAAAGACCCCTTCTATCTTTAAAATTACTATTAATAAATAAATCAAGATATAAAAAGCAGTTTTTAATATTCGACAATTAAAAATAGTGCTCATTGAACTCGATACAATATTCTTATATGGTTGCTGAGTTATGTGGACGAAAGCGAGGTAAATAAAACAAAATGGCCGCCAAAATGATCGAAAAGACAATATAATTCAAATTACATACATAGATACAGATATATGAATTTCAATTATATTTATTCTTGGAGTCCAGTACAACGCACATCTTATGCACACGTTCACAGTGAACAATATATTTTTGCTAAATTACTTTTTATTAGGATAGCTATCTGCAGGTGTAAGTCCCGTAAAAAACGGTCGAACCGTTTTGGAGATAATACTGCGGGCGAAGCTACAGTTAACAGCTAGTATAAATTAAAATAGCCTAAATTACTTTTTATAAGGTCAGCTATCTGCCAGTAAAAGTCCCGTAAAAATCGGTCGAACCGTTTTGGAGATAGCACTACGGGCGAAGCTACAGTTAACAGCTAGTCCCAAATTAAAATACACTAATTTACTTACTTTAATGTCCGCTATCTGTCG
>MU158821.1:76334-99416 GCA_015888305.1 Antheraea pernyi
CAAGCAAATCAACACTTACAACTTAACACACTTACATTGTAACAAAAGCGATCAAGCAAATCAACACTTACAACTTAACACACTTACATTGTAACAAAACCGACCAAGCAAATCAACACTTACAACTTAACACACTTACATTGTAACAAAAAGCGATCAAACAAATCAACACTTACAACTTAACACACTTACATTGTAACAAAACCGACCAAGCAAATCAACACTTACAACTTAACACACTTTGTAACAGAACCGATTAAACAAATGAAGATTAATAGATTTAGTTCATTTGAAACATATTAGAATAGTGGTTGTGGAAAAGTGTCTGACCTCGGCCAAGCTCCAGCCGAAGTCGAGTGGTGGCCACTCGAACCCTGGCATTGTGGTCTCGTCGATTTTTGGGACTCCCAGCCCCACGTCTATCGCCACCGCCCGCCTTATCTCATCCGCTATAAGCAGCGCATTTATCCTGCAACGGAATCATCATCAGCATGTAAGAGACCCACTGCAGTGCCTTAGGCCTATACCCGAAGGAAGGTATGGGCATGACCACCAGACGCACAATCTCACATCGGAATGAGTCGCAACCGCCACACATCGGATATAACACATTTTTTTTAATATATATTATAGGAGGAAAACGAACAGATGGGTCATCTGATGTTAAGTAATCACCACCGTCCATAGACACTTGCAACACCAAGGGAGTTGCAAGTACGTTGCCAGCCTGTGAGCGGGGGAGAGGAAGGAAAGAAGGAAGGGGAAGGGGAGGGTAGGTAGGTCTCCGGCGCTCTCACTGACCGAACGAAACGCAACAATTCAAGCACTGTTACTTCACTTATTTTCTTTTTTTTTTTTAGTAGCACGGCAAAATGACTGCACTATGCCTGATGGTAAGCACAGTACAATCCAAAAACAATAGCGACCACCGAGTGACACATTATCCATCGCCGGTCGCCGCTGTCATGCCGGCCTGCGAAAAGCTGGATATGTATAGGCTGATCCCGAAACGCGACCCGCAGAAGCGAATCACTATGATGGGCTTTTTCGCCATATACATGGTGGTTGCGACCCAGTCAGGCTGTAGAACCCTACCACCCCGCTATCGCCATTACCTCGTTCGTTATTCAGCAGGGTGCACCACGTGCAGGTGAGATTGGCTTGAATGTCTCAAGTCTTAGATGTTATTCGACACCCCTTACACCCCAAAACACGTCGGTTTTCTCTGAGAGGGTGGTACTACCCTGGGCGAGCCGACCCATTCATGCTGAAACCAGTAATAGCTTCAGCTTAGCTCTACCACCACATGGCATGCTTGGACATGCCGCATTTTAGAACCTTCCAAGAATACACAGGTTGAATGGTTAAAGAGCCGCAATATTCACAGGGGTTACTCCGTAGTAGTTTCTAGTTATAAATCAATTAAAAAAATATGGGCTGAATATTAAATCTAATTATCTCGAGAAACGCAAAACTAATATTGTACACTCAACATCAGATGATTTACGTAAAAACGAACCGGTTTAATAAATACCGACGCGATGAATCAAACCCTGTCCCGCACCTCGGCTCCCGCCCCGCTTCTCTTTGTTCGACGGTGCGGCATTCCGACAATAAGCAATTACGTAATGATTGTTTTGGGGTGTCGCGGGGTGTCGAATAACATCATAAGACTTGAGACACCCAAGCCGACCTCACCTGCACGTGGTGCACGCTGCTGAATAACGAACGAGGCAATGGCGAAAGCGTGGTGGTAGGGTTCTACAGCCTGACTGGGTCGCAACCACCATGTATATGGTGAAAAAGCCCGTCATAGTGATTCGCTTCTGCTGGTCGCGTTTCGGGATCAGCCTGTGCATATCCAGCTTTTCGCAGGGCGGCATGACAGCGGCGACCGGCGATGGATAATGTGTCACTCGGCGGTCGCTATTGTTTTTGGATTGTACTGCGTTTACCATCAGGCATAGTGCAGTCATTTTGCCGTGCTACAATAAAAAAAAAATAAAAAAAGATTAACCTTGAAAAGCGCCCCTTCACATTGAAAGTTTTAATACAAAGAAATACAAACAACAAATACAAAGAAACGAAATGTTGATTATAGCTAACTTCAGGGTGTCGGTTTTTCGTGACGGTGTGCGCGCGCATCGTAAAAATGTTCTCTCATCTTTTTCCCTAACGCGCCAAAAGAAGTATAACTTAAAAAATAATCTTATATTAATAACCTGTTACATATTTTAGGATTTAAAAATATCTATTGGTGAAACAATAACGCCATAAAGCGTTTTTTACTCGGGTAGAAATTGCTTTTTCGAAGTACGATACTTACATGAGGCTTACAATATTACTCAAAAGACCTGGTTGCAATTTTACTATCAATCCACTACCTTAATTACACAGACAACCACACTCATCACATAATCATGGTTTTGTTACGACGAATATAACGATTCAATATAGCTAAACTTTAAAATCGATTATTCACACATCTCTATTGTTATCGATTGTTATCCATTGTAATCGACTTCAATTGAACCTTGGCCTTTAATTAAGGCTTGATACTATCATTTTTTTCAGTTACGAGAGTGAACTTTAAGTGTAACGCTGTAGATAGTGAGTTTTGAGCAATCGTTAGTGTATATCATGTCTTTAGATATTAAGTAATAGAAAGCGATGTGCGAGTGCGTAGTATGTGAATGGTTGTTGCGAGTACTTAGTAATTGTACGATGTTGAAAGCTATGTGAATCGTTAAAATGATGAGTTATGAGTGAGTGAGTTTTGAGTTAATATAGAGTAATATTGAGCATCGGGAAGGGTTATACCTGTAGAGTACACAGGGCAGTGCGACGGTGGCGAACCAGAGGGGCGCGGCGAAGGGGTGCACCCGCGTCAGCTCCGGCACCAGGATCTGCTTCTGGTCGAGGCGGTCGCGCTTCGCCCTGCGAGTCCTCTCCGACGACACCGGCAGAGCGACACCCTTGCGATTCACATACCTATAAACGTACAAACAAACTAACACTCAACTCATTTTACGTCACAGAAGGGAAGCTATCCTTACTTTCTAATTAATCTATATATTAATACGTCAAGCGAATACTTTGTACCCCTTTTTAAGCCAATTGCGCGAACGGATGAAGTGCACAAAGCTATTTTTTTATATTAAATGCATTAAAAAGGACATTAAATTAATTAAAATATACATTACGCACACTACTACATGAACAACACACAACATATACACACATGTAAATGTAAATGAAGTTTCGCCATCTGTCATTTTCTCTTACGTTCCAATTACCTTTTCTCATCCTACATTCAATATCTTTAACATCACTTACGTTCGACGAAAACGAAACGTTAATATTATATAATATGCAAATCATAATATACTTCAGTAAATATTTAAATAATTAATTAATAAATAATAATGATATATCTTTAATAATTTTATGAGACCCCTGAAATAATAATTATTCTCTTAGATCTTATTGTTGTAGTGTCATAATTTTTAGGTGACAGGACTGTATTCACATCATGTTGCCATAAGAGTAAAGCAATATTACCTAAATTAATTAATTAAAAATAAATAAAGAAAATAATATTATTATTTAAAAAGATATAGAAATAAAATATATTAATTTGTAAATAGATAACCATTAGATTTGGAAATAAGGATGAGACTGAGAGGACGTATGGATGACTGTGGTATTGTAACGGACAGAATGGTGACTCGGCGGGAAGGGATACGGGGTCTGCAATACAGGGTACATCGTAGGCATAACAGTACGGGACGCTAGCTTCACCAGGAGGTAGTTGAACTCAAGGAGAAGCTTGCAGAACTGAATGCTGGTGCTAGAGATTCTTACTCAACAGAAGGGCAGCTGCTGTCGTGCTCAATTTCACCGGAGCGACGGCTTACGTCAGAAGACGTACAACGGCAATAGAACTAAAATCAGGAGGCAGTAGCACAGTTCGTAGCTGGTGTTATGGTGGGTCACTTGGAACGAATGGAGCGTTCTCTACGGGACACACTAGGTAAGGTATTCACCACACTGTCGACTCCACCACACTGGCGACCCTCGAGAATCGATTATTCCCCGGGAAGGTGGTTTCGTCCTGCTACGGAAACTGATAGTAATAAGACTCCTGGCCCTGCCAGTTCGAAAACTGTGAGGCTCAAAACGACGGGACTCAGCCGGTTGAGCCTAATGTGGCGAAACGCAGCCCTCACCTCATAAGCGTCCCCAGGAGACTGACGGCGGCTATTAATCCACTCCCTGCTGTGACACGTACATCTGCCCCGACAGGTTATGAATCAGAGTGGTCCGTAAAAGAAAAAAATGACATAGGGACAACTCACTATTTCATCCAAAATTTCATTCCATGCCGAAGCCTAAAGTAAATCTCCCTCCTAAACCGCGCTGGGCTGCCGTGCTCATCACGCTACAACCCGAAGAGGTAGCGGCTAGTACCAACTGGCACTTGTAACTACAAGGAGACGGTGGTTAGGGCTCGAGAGAGGATCGCGTAGTCGGAGGGTTATAACCGCACCACAACCACTGGAGCCAGGGTCCTTGAGATCCCTGGTGAACGTTGCTTAGAACAAGCGGATTGGGTTGCGGAACAGCTCCGGGCTGCGTTAGCTGACGTGGCCACTGTGTCGAGGCCAGTTTAGAAAGCGGGTGTCCACAGAACGAAGTTGCGACGGCCGCCGCTGAAAAGAGTGAATGTTCACCAGCTCGCCGGCGGACCACTACATGGGTGGCGTTTGGGGTCAAAACATCTGCAAGAAAGTCGCGTAGACGTTGGTTGGGCGTGGCAAGGCGATTCGTTTGTCTTGTACTTTTGTCCTTAAGCAGAAGCTGGTGAGGTGGGTCGGGGGTGGGAGACAGTCGGGGTGTAGCAAGTCCAGGACGAGGCTAGGCTGAATATCAGGGCGACACGGTGCTAGCCAGCACGAACCCGTGTCCATGAGGATTTCGTCACGTTAATAAAACAAATGATTTTCAATGTTAGACTATAATATATTCTGATGTTAAATGACAATGTATTCTAAGATGGTAAATACACTGAAGCTACAGAGGACTAGATCTCAAGCACACCTGCTGAAACACTATTGCACGTGTTTGGCGACGGAATAAAGGTAAGGTAACAACTGACTAAAAGTACTACCACCATGCTATGGTTTCACCACGTTACCCTTTATCGAAACCTTCGGTTCGTTCATAACAATCCGAACTTACGTTAGTCCATTACATCCATCAAGCGGTCTGAGGAGTTTCTGTCTTGTCACCGTTGGTGGTGTACTCCTGTAGAGTTACCTGGGCGTGAGGAGGTTGAGCCTGGCGCTGGTGTGGTCCACGTCGAGGAGCGGCTGCTCGGGCTGCGTGAGGGTCGCTCCGTACTTGCTCTGGTAGTACTCGCGGAAGCTGGTGTGGCTGGCCGAGGGGAACGCAGAGTCCGGGGTTAGGTTCCAGCATATCTCGGCGACTAGGAAGAACTGAAAAATTATATATGTACATATATATCTACATACTTATAGGTGGTAGAGGCGCGCTGAAGCTATTACTGGTAGTCGGCATGAACGTGTCGCCGCGTCCGGGCTACTCGTACTACCACCCGTCACACAGAAACACCCACGTCAACTAACAGTGCACGCATTGTTGCGTTTCGTTCGGTCACTGCGACCACCGGAGGCCCAACTACCCTCCCCCATCCCCCTCCCCCCAAACACAGGCTGGCAACGCACTTGCGACCTCCCTGATGTTGTTAGTGTCTATGGATGGCGGTGATCACTTACAATCACGTGATCCGCCTCTTCATTGATATAAAAAAAACAAATAGACAGAGGAGAAACAGTTAAGAATATCTCGCTCCTCTGTTTCCCAATCAATTTTCTTCATTTTTTTTTATTTTGTAGCTATTGAAGAGCTTTAGTGTTATCAATAAAAATTTGGAAAAGTTTTTTTTTTCTTTATCGTCGAAGCTCGACACTGAACGAGCACTCGTACACATAAAGTTAACACACTTAAACACTTGATCCTAATCAAAAAAATAATTATAACAATAGCTTCATCTATACTAATATTATAAAGCTGAAGAGTTTGTTTGTTTGGTTGAACGCACTGAATTTATAGCGGGTGGCATAGGCAATTTTATTTGTCCGCGGCTTCGTCCGCAGTGCTATTTTCAAAATGATTGGACCGATTTTCACGGGACGTTGATCGATAGTTAGCAGACCTCATAAAAAATAATTTAGGTTTTTATTCGTCTTCGTCCGCAGTGGAATATCCGAAATGCTTAGTCTGATTTTCACGAGACTCTCACTCGCAGATAACTGACCTTATAATGAGTAACTTAGACTATTTTATTTTGTTACGCGCGAGTTCATCCGCAGTGCTATATCCAAAACGTTTGGACCGATTTTCACGAGACTTTCACTATCAGATAACTGACCTTATAAGGAGTATGTACATATCGTTCAATAATGTATAGCTTAAATTTTTCATTACTTGCTTATATAGTGTGAGCGAGCACTGAGGGTGGTATATGGTAGGTTAAAGCTCCAGGTATGTTGCTGATGGTAAACGAATGGGATGGCCCATTCGACACTTGTGGGGGATGTTTTGGTACTCCACCACGTGTAATAAGTAGAAATACAAACAACACCAATGTAAGGACAGGTAGAATTAAATGTCACTTGATATATATGTACGTCACTGATTTATTATAATCACATTAAAGCAATTATCAGCACACAAAGTTAAATGTCACTTTGTTAACACTTTAAATCGATACTCAGACGGCAAGAGCTACCGCGCGTTAATGTGGTGCAAGACTGCCCCGAGTCTTTTTTTTTTTTTTCTCGAACTGACTACGCTATTGACCTAGCAAGGTCTTAACAGCTTCACCGGACTACTAAGGCGAGCGCTTAAGGCACTCACGAGTCAGCACGCACGGCCTTTTATAGCTTGCTACCCCTACCCCACCGTAAGGCGTGGCTTAGGTTTGGCTAGATGGCGCTACTAGCGGGTGGGGTAGATGCATGGCTTGGCTTAGCTATGGCGACACTTCCGGTCGTAGTACTAGGCTTTAGTACTACAACTTCCGGTGGGCAGTACGGTGGCGCGATACGATGCGCTTCCGGTTGTTACACCAAACTGATACAAGAAATGTGTCATACAAAATCAAAATATCCTTCATTCAATTTAGGCCCTGAGAAGGCGCTTATGAACGTCAAAGCTACCACCGGTTCGGACAAACAGCCCAGTCATCGAGAAGAACCGGCAAGAAACTCGATCTGGTTTATTTTTTCATTTACAGAAGAGAAATGTTCTTGTAGTACTTCTGTATGTGCCACCAATAAACCACCAATACGTCGTGGGCTTGCGTGTTGATTTAGCCCATATGTTCCTTCGCGAAGAGGCCTATGGTCCTGCAGTGGGTCTCTTATAGGGGTGTAAGGGTGTAAAAGGTGGCGGAGCAGCAATGAAGAATGTTGCAAAATCGAGGTATTTTTTTCCTTTTCAGAGCTTCCGCTGCGTTTTAGCGCAAAATAACCATTCCACGCTTACGTATTACCGCCCAACGAAGTGGGCACGGGTCGGCTATGTCATATATTTTTACAGTAACATAAATATTTACATTCGTTATTAGTGGATGCACAGAGAGGGGCGTCATTTCCAGACGTCACGATCGTTCACGTATTGATCCACCCTATAATAGCCTTTTGAAAATAAAAGTTACAAGGATTGCAAGTAATAAAAGTGCGTCTGCCATGCACGATGCGCTCCGTGAATTCATGAAACCGTGAATGAAAAAAAACACGTCACGGTTACCCGTTGGCGCAATAACCACAAGGCAAGCGTTTTACGGTGGAACAGACCAGACTCCACACACTGTTAGTATTCACATATCTAATGTGCAAATGATTGAAATGTATTTTATTACTTATACCTAGACACCTGCTAGAATTTTTTTTTTCCAAAAAACCAAAAAATTACAGACACGTTAGATTCACATTCTTATGATATGTATAGATTTTCTCTTATTTTTAACCGACTTCAAAAAAAGGAGGAGGTTATCAATTCGTCTGTATTTTTTTTTATGTTTGTTACCTCATAACTTTGGACTGGGTGAACCGATTTTGATTATTCTTTTTTTATTTGAAAGCTGGTACTTCCAATTTGGTCCAGTTCCGACAACGGCATCCAGTGCAAAACAGTATAAGTTTCAAATTTGCATTAAGTATGTACACGACAAATAGACGAATAACTCAATATCACGCTAACCGATTTCGATGATTCATTTTTATTGGAAAGGATGTACTTCAAGGGTAGTTTGATGAGAATTTGGTTAGGTTCTGATTATGGGATCCGTGACAAAGTAAGAAAACTTTCAAGAAACGAGCCTACTCCATTCTTAAGGGCCGGCAACGCATCTGTGTTTCCTCTCGTATCGCAATTGTCCATGGGCGGCCGTGATCACTTACCACCAGGTGACCCGTATGTTCGTTTGCCACCAATATTATAAAAAAAAAATCTTCAATTCTTAGGAGCCTATTGTGCTTATGTTCGTTGCTGTGTTGCAACATGACGCAAGCATTGTAATTACATTACTTAAGGTGTATAATGTGTGAAGCGATGGTAGCAGAGTTGGTGGTAGAAACTATCGCGGATTACTGAAAAGATTGCGATCGTACCAAACGTTACTTATTGTACAACCAATTGAAACCATATCGCATACCATACCGATAGATACCATACCGCAAAAATGCGCATATTTTAATATACTTAAGGCGGAACGGAGTTCGCGGGCACTGCTAGTAAAATATATTTATGTACACTAAAAATGGAAAAATAAAGTAAATTTTCAAAAAAAAGTATTAACCGACTTCAATATCATATACTTAAGGCGGAACGGAGTACGCGGGCACTGCTAGTAAAATATATTTATGTACACTAAAAATGGAAAAATAAAGTAAACTTTCAAAAAAAAGTATTAACCGACTTCAATATCAATCAAAATCCCATAAGGCACTAAAAAGCGGAAAATAAATAGTTTATCAAATTAACCAAATTAAATAAAACATATGAATATGTGTGCTACCTAGAGATGTAACTGGAAGTCGGCACTAAGCCTTATGGGTTTTTGATTGATATTGAAGTCGGTTAATACTTTTTTTTGAAAATTTACTTTTGTACATGTTGTGTTCACATTTAGCAGGGTTCATGTCGATTTTTGTTCATATAACTCAGATATGTTTTAAATAAATAAAGCTAACCCCTACCTGAGGCTGGTCCTGGTTCCTGTACCAGGGGGTGACGACCGCCTCCTTGTACTTCTCAGGGTCGAAGACGAACGTCTCTCCGTTCTTCAACAGCGGGTTTTCCAGTTTCTTCACGTTTCCATCTTCCTTCGACTACACATATATTTTTTTCTATACTTATTACAATACCATACAACATTTTATGATATGAAAGAACCTGACTGACTAACTGATGTATCAAATCAAATCAAATCAAATCAAAAACACTTTATTCAATCTAGACCCTGAGAAGGGCACTTATGAACGTCAAAACTACCACCGGTTCGGATAAACAACCCAGTCATCGAGAAGAACCGGCAAGAAACTCGATCTGGTTTATCTTTTTAACAAATATATATAATAAATATCAGGTAAATGTCACAAACGTTTTTAATAGATGCACAGAGATGAGTTAATTCCAGACATCACCATCGTTCATATATTACCACGGCTGAAACTGCTGTGAAAATGTCCATGCGGGTTCATTTAACATTGTATGTGAGCACCAAGGTAGGATTCTAAATAATACAACCCCTGAAGTGGGGAAAAAGGGGATGGAAGTGTATACGAATATGGTAATATACATCATTATATTGTCAGTCAGTCAGTTATTCTTTCATATGTCTTTAGATATATAATTCTTCTGTCCGTGTGTATGTGACTGAACTCCTCAAAAACAGCGAGACAGATATTGATAAAGTTCTTTGTGTGTTCAGGTGGATTCAAGAATAGTTTATATTTACAATAGGCTCTTGGATAAGTGGCGCTGACGTCAGATTCTAGGATTTTTTTCTCAGGACACGACAATATCCGCCGGGCCCGCTAGTATAGATACAAAGAGTCCAAAATAATAACAGCATAGAAGACGGAACGCAATGTGACCGCGGGTAGTTCTATTCCCGACATTGAAATGAACACAAAGACTGACAAAAAAAGAGTTCTACAAGATGACTTCATACCATAGATAATGCTACACTAGCATTAGTGTGACCATAACAAGATGGCTTCATACCATCGATAATGCTACACTAGCATTAGTGTGACCATAACAAGATGGCTTCATACCATCGATAATGCTATATTAGCATTAGTATGCCCATAGTAAGATAGCTTTTGTAGGCGGTAGAGCCACGCGGAAGCTATTACTGGTTTCGTTCGGTCAGTGAGAGCACCCCCCCCCCTCCCCCAAACACAGGCTGGTAACGCATGCGACTACCCCTGATGTTGCTAGTGTCTATGGACGACGGTGCTCACTTAACATCAGGTGACCCACCTGTTAATTTGCCTCCTATAATATATAAAGAAAAGCTTCATCCATAGATAATGCTATATACATTTTACCTTCGCCGTCACTTCGTTCGTGACTTCCTCGTCTTCATCGTCCTCGTCCTGGGGCCAGAGTATCGGCTTCTCCAACTCCGTCTGTTTCTTCTCCTCCGTGTGCTGGTAGATCAGCTCCAGGAAGGACCAATCTACGTCGATCTTCGACGTACCGTCCTCCCTTGTAGCTGGAATGTGCACATTACGATAACATCTAAATATGTACCGTTACGTTTCAAAATAAATTAAATCCAATTTTAGCCGTTCCTAATATTTTATGTTATTTTTCAAGATCTTCAAATATTATGCGTACAAAATATGAAGATCATAAAAAAAAAAACTAAAAACCTTACGGACGGCAAATTTTGAACTTTGTTCTCGGTGTATAAAAACTGGAAATCTTAAAAAAATTAAACATGTTATATGAATTAAAATTGGGTTTAGATCATTTTTAAATGTAACAACTCATATATACAAGTCGTGGTGGCCTAGTGGTTCGAACCCCGACATGTACCAACGAATTTTTCCGAATTCGCGTACATTTACTAATTTAAATTGGTAACACTATCGGCTGACGGTGAAGGAAAACATCGTGAGGAAACCTGAACCTGAGAAATATTCTTGTATTACTTACTGTATGTGGGAAAAATATAGGAAGGGCACTTATGAACGTCAAAACTACCACCGGTTCGGATAAACAACCCAGTCATCGAGAAGAACCGGCAAGAAACTCGATCTGGTTTATCTTTTTAACAAATATATATAATAAATATCAGGTAAATGTCACAAACGTTTTTAATAGATGCACAGAGATGAGTTAATTCCAGACATCACCATCGTTCATATATTACCACGGCTGAAACTGCTGTGAAAATGTCCATGCGGGTTCATTTAACATTGTATGTGAGCACCAAGGTAGGATTCTAAATAATACAACCCCTGAAGTGGGGAAAAAGGGGATGGAAGTGTATACGAATATGGTAATATACATCATTATATTGTCAGTCAGTCAGTTATTCTTTCATATGTCTTTAGATATATAATTCTTCTGTCCGTGTGTATGTGACTGAACTCCTCAAAAACAGCGAGACAGATATTGATAAAGTTCTTTGTGTGTTCAGGTGGATTCAAGAATAGTTTATATTTACAATAGGCTCTTGGATAAGTGGCGCTGACGTCAGATTCTAGGATTTTTTTCTCAGGACACGACAATATCCGCCGGGCCCGCTAGTATAGATACAAAGAGTCCAAAATAATAACAGCATAGAAGACGGAACGCAATGTGACCGCGGGTAGTTCTATTCCCGACATTGAAATGAACACAAAGACTGACAAAAAAAGAGTTCTACAAGATGACTTCATACCATAGATAATGCTACACTAGCATTAGTGTGACCATAACAAGATGGCTTCATACCATCGATAATGCTACACTAGCATTAGTGTGACCATAACAAGATGGCTTCATACCATCGATAATGCTACACTAGCATTAGTGTGACCATAACAAGATGGCTTCATACCATCGATAATGCTATATTAGCATTAGTATGCCCATAGTAAGATAGTGTCTATGGACGACGGTGCTCACTTAACATCAGGTGACCCACCTGTTAATTTGCCTCCTATAATATATAAAGAAAAGCTTCATCCATAGATAATGCTATATACATTTTACCTTCGTAGTGTCTATGGACGACGGTGCTCACTTAACATCAGGTGACCCACCTGTTAATTTGCCTCCTATAATATATAAAGAAAAGCTTCATCCATAGATAATGCTATATACATTTTACCTTCGCCGTCACTTCGTTCGTGACTTCCTCGTCTTCATCGTCCTCGTCCTGGGGCCAGAGTATCGGCTTCTCCAACTCCGTCTGTTTCTTCTCCTCCGTGTGCTGGTAGATCAGCTCCAGGAAGGACCAATCTACGTCGATCTTCGACGTACCGTCCTCCCTTGTAGCTGGAATGTGCACATTACGATAACATCTAAATATGTACCGTTACGTTTCAAAATAAATTAAATCCAATTTTAGCCGTTCCTAATATTTTATGTTATTTTTCAAGATCTTCAAATATTATGCGTACAAAATATGAAGATCATAAAAAAAAAAACTAAAAACCTTACGGACGGCAAATTTTGAACTTTGTTCTCGGTGTATAAAAACTGGAAATCTTAAAAAAATTAAACATGTTATATGAATTAAAATTGGGTTTAGATCATTTTTAAATGTAACAACTCATATATACAAGTCGTGGTGGCCTAGTGGTTCGAACCCCGACATGTACCAACGAATTTTTCCGAATTCGCGTACATTTACTAATTTAAATTGGTAACACTATCGGCTGACGGTGAAGGAAAACATCGTGAGGAAACCTGAACCTGAGAAATATTCTTGTATTACTTACTGTATGTGGGAAAAATATAGAACTGTGGATTTCTCAGAGTTTGAAATTGCCAATACGTCGTGGGCTGGCGTGGTAATTATGCCCATACCTTCCTTCGGGAAGAGGCCTATGGCCCTGTAGTGGGTTTCTTACAGGCTGATGATGATATATACAAATCGAGTGTCATAATGTTTGTTCACAATAAACTCCGAAACAACTCAACCGATCTAAATAACACATTGGCATTTATGTATAATTTGGTCCAACTTAAGAGATAATATAATTTATATTTCGATTGAAGGTTTCAATATTTTTTAATTACGAATTAAATGATTGTCAATGTTGATTATTGTTATTAATTGTAAGTTTCATCAGACTCCAACAGATGGCGCTTTAAATTAGTTTGTTGACAGAAAATTGTAGAACCTACCGTTGTAGATATATCATAGATGACGCGACGTTTTAATTTCATAATTCTTTTTCAACTCCAGTTTATTTTATGGAGAACGTGTTTTATTCAATTCAACATGTTTTTTTTTATTGTAGCACGGCAAAATGACTGCACTGTGCCTGATGATAAGCACAGTACAATCCAAAAACAATGACGACCACCGAGTGACACACCATCCATCGCCGTTCGCCGCTGTCATGCCGGCCTGTACAAAGCTGGATATGCACAGGCTGATCCCGAAACGCGACCCGCAGAAGCGAATCACTATGACGGGCTTTTTCGCCATATACATGGTGGTTGCGACCCAGTCAGGCTGTAAAACCCTACCACCCCGAAAGTTATAACTGAGCCACAGCAACGTGTGGCCGGGTCAGCTAGTAAATCTATAAATTAATAGACTCTGGCATTTCTATATCTATACTAATATATAAAGCTAAAGAGTTTGTTTGGTTTAACGCGCTAATCTCAGGAACTACCAGTCCGATTTGAAGCTCGTTTATCAAGGAAGGCATTATATCATCACGCTAAGCCCAATAGGAGCGGAGCACCAATGAAGAATGTTTTAAAATCGGGCACTTTTTTTCTTTTTGAGAGATTTCGTTAGCGTTAGTTTTATATACGTTGCCATGGTATCGTAGCATACCACGTTAAAACTTATTTCTATCGCAAACATTTTCAAAGTTTATTTTGTTTTCCTATTCAAAAAGTTTATTTTAATTTAGTTTTATTTCCAATATTTAATTTGTAATCTATTACTTATTATAAAAATAAAGTTTGTTTATGTACAATTAAAATAACAACTTTTTGATGAATGGCTACAAAAGACCAAAATATTTTTTTTAATATTATGTCTATATTTTTATATTTTGTGTGTTTGTTCCGGGTAATCTCCAATCGGCTGGACCTATTTTAACGGGAATTTTACTGGCAGATAGCGAAAATTATAGCGGTTGACATTTTCTATTTTATTTGTCCGCGGCTTCGTCCGCATTGCTATTTCCAAAATGGTTGTACTGAATTTCACGGTGTGTTCACTGGTAGATAGCAGACATCATAAAAAGTAATTTAGGTTTTTTATTCGCCTTCGGCCGCAGTGGAATATCCGTAATGCTTGAACTGATTTTCACGGGACTTTCACTGGCAGATAACTCCTCTTATAAGAAGTAACTTCAAACTATTTTATTTTGTTACTTTTTTTTATTGTAGCACGGCAACATGACTGCACTGTGCCTGATGGTAAGCACAGTACAATCCAAAAACAATGGCGACCACCGAGTGACACATTATCCATCGCCGGTCGCCGTTGTCATGCCGCGTTAGCACATTTCATTTCCGCATACCACTTTTAATTCGGATACCATAAATTTATCACAAACACTTATCATCGTGACGGCCTTCACAATTCACACACGAAACGAAATTCATATTCAAATATAATATTCATTGACGATAACATTTTATAATATAATTTAAAAAACGAATTACAATACGTATGTATGTACACGCACGCGCCGAAACGTCTGCATCGTGCTAGTGTGTTAGCTTCAGAAATTGTTGCATGCGCGCGATATAGTTAATGTTTAGTACGATACATCGACAAAATGTATAATCAACGACGAGTCCATCCATCCACAACGGTTAATAAGAGTATTTATTATTTCAGCAACTAGTAACGTAATGCGTTATTCTTAAATAACGAATAACATAATTATTTAAAATATCATAAATCTGCTGTTCATTATCAATAGTTGTTCAGATTCGTGATATATTGAAATGATTATGAAATAATGTATTATAATATAATGTAAAAGTAATAAATTATAAATTAAAAAATCTATTTTTTTTTTTTGTTTATTTACTTGACACTGATTTTAATTAAACGTAATTATAGCAAACTGAATATAAAAAGAAGTCCGCATTTTTACTATTTTCGAGAATCAATATCTTCATTAATCCACCAGCCTATGTAAAAATAGGCAGAAAAACAATTAAATAGAAAACAGTTAAAAAGGAGAAAGATCTCTGATTCTTAAACGATGTTCTTTAATCTTCGTTTGTTTAGTAACTACTGTTAGTGTTAACAATAGTTTACAAAAAAATCGTCTTTTGCCCTTAATAATGAAACTTCGTCGAGTTTCGACCATTAGACGATCACTTGTATGGTAACAAAATGAAAGAAATTCAAACTAATAAAACTCTTAAGAGACATTCATTGTTCTAGACATAAAGCACTACGTTGAGCTAAACTTTTCTGACATTTGTTGTCGACAGAGTATACTAAACTGAAAGGTCAAAATTGTGATTTTTAAAAATACGTCTTAGAAACAGAGAAATTACCGATGTCTGCTTATAAATATTAGAATTACTTGCTTGAAAAGCATTAGGAGCATATTGACGAAAAAATGAAGTATAACAAGAGTAACGGTTAAAATTTGAATGTTTGTGGAAATAAGAATATGGTAATATTACTCCCTAACTCCGTCATAAAAAAGGCCACATAGTTGAGGATCCAGAATTATTTATTCTACATAGTACAAGCTATAATTAAACGATATGATTAAAGGATAGAGAATTACAGGAATTGTTCAATACAGACATAAAAGATTTAGGAATCGCGCGAGCGGCGATTTGCGTTCCGTTCTTTTTGGGAAGGGAAGGGGGTGTATAAACTACATAGATAATAAATAGCGTGCGAAAGTATAGATAAAATATGCGGAATAAGGAAGAGGAAATAATACACATAAAAATTAAGAGATGGCGTTACCAGATGGCGTTCATGTCGTAGTTACAAATGTTTTTGAAAAAGCATTTCTGTAATGTACACACCCACTCACAATTTTACATTTAATACATCTTAATACATTTTAAAAAAGCGCGTACGGAGCCACGGGTAACAGCTAGTATATATATATATATATATATTATCGTTACATTTCACTATGAGCTAGCACTTGCTCGCACTAGACGGCGATGATCACTTACAATCAGGTGCCTGTATGTTTGCCCCCTTTAATAAAAAAAACTAAATCCAATTTTAATCGTTGATATAAAATGTTTTTTTTTAAGATTTCCTGTTTTGATACACCGTGAACGATGTGCAAATTTTGCTGTCCAAAAGGATTTTAGATTTTTTTATAACCTTTATATTTACGTTTATAAACACGTACAAAATCAGAAGATGTTGAAAAATTACGTAAAATATTGAAAACGGCTATGATCATCCTCAGCCTGTAAGAGACCCACTGCAGGGCCATAGGCCTCTTCCCCGCAGAAAGGAAAGGGCATAATCACCTCACGCCAGCTCACGACGTATCGGCAGTTTCAAACTCTGAGAAATCCACAGTTCTATATATTTTCCTACATACAGTAGTACTACAAGAACATTCCTCAGGTTCAGGTTTCCTCACGATGTTGTTCTTCACCGTCAGCCGATAGTGTTACCAATTTAACATTAGTAAATGTACGCGAATTCCGTAAAATTAATTGGTACATGACGGGGGGTTCGAACCAGCGGACTACGAAATCATATTCCACCGGTCAAACCACTCGTCCACCACGACTTCTTACGGGAACGGCTACGATTGGATTTAACTAATCCCAATCTTACAACACTGCGACAACATTACACATATCACTTCCACACACGTGCACGCATACACGCTTACACATGTAAACCACCCCATCATAATAATATCGTCAGAATGAACTCACTAAACCACCCCATCATAATAATATCGTCAGAATGAACTCACTAAACCACCCCATCATAATAATATCGTCAGAATGAACTCACTAAACCACCCCATCATAATAATATCGTCAGAATGAACTCACTAAACCATCCCATCATAATAATATAGTCGGAATGAACTCGCTAAACCACCTATAATAATTTCATCACATCTCAATACAAAATAATAATTAATTAATATCAGACTATCACCCCATAATAGTAACAAATTAATTACAAACAATAACTAATTCGTTTGCACAAATTAATTATTCAGAGTCTAAGATAAGCGACTCGCACAGTACGAGTGTACCGCGCGGTGCCAGAGCTAAGACTGACTAAACAACTTTTTTTTTTTTTTCGAACTGACTATGCTATTTACCTGGCAAGGTCTTTACAGCTTCACCGGACTACCTGACTAAACAACGATCGCTCCGCTCCTTTTATACCAAAACAAGTCGAGTAGTAGGGAGAGAGGCGTTACCGAATGACGCGATGAATGTGGGTAGGCGCCGATATATATGTATGAATAGTTAGCTTAGCTTCAGTTAGGTCGCGAATTGCATGTATCAGGCAACAGCCAAAGCCGAGGTGTGCCACGCACTCTTGACTTAGTTGTCAAAATAAAATCGGCTGAGTACCTTAAACGTTCGTCTTAGTAGTCCGGTGAAGCTGTTAAGACCTTGATAGGTCAATAGCGTAGTCAGTTCGAAAAAAAAAAATCGGTTTTAACTCATTTTGAAATGTAAGGACTAATATATAACTAGTGATCCGCTTTGGCTTCGCACGGATTGACGAAATCTAAAAATATCACCAAATCATCAGTTTACAGTCTGACAATGTATTAAATAAAATGGCAATTGAACAACCGAACCTCAATTTGTAAATGTGTTAATATTTTTAAAGATCTCCTTACTGTCTTCTGTATCACTCAATCACTTCCCTTATCGAATTGAATCGAGTAGCTTTTAGTTCGTTTTAACTTACTTATTTTCGTTAGAAGTTTAGTTCGTTTCACATCCGATTATACAGGTATGCGTTTGTGAATCATGCAATCTCAATTGTTATGATTCATAACCGAATATAAGTATGAATAGCTTAGAATAGTTTAGCTAGGTCAGATCGGAGATTTCGGTAACAGCCGAAGCCGAGGTGTGCCGTGCACCCTTGAGCTAGTTACCTGAATAATTGGCTGAGTGCCTTAAGCGCTCGCCTTAGTAGTCTGATGAAGCTGTAAAGACCTTGCCAGGTCAGTAGCATAGTAAGTTCGAGAAAAAAAAATCACTTTTTATAAGGAGATTTTTTATTCCAATTTTATTCACTTTCCCGTGCCAATATTCAAACATTTTCATACATATAAACCCTGTCCTGATAATTACAAACACAACAAAACCAAAATTAATCAAATACGTGCAGCAGCCGTTCTGAAGTGATGTGCTTACATAGATTCGACATAACATACATACATTAAATAATAAGGGGAGAAAACGCAGGGGTAGAATGGGGAAAGGGGAGAGGGTTGGATAGGGGGGAGTTGGTCGGAGAAAGGGGAAAGGATTGGATAGGAGGGAGTTGGTCGGAGAAAGGGGAGAGGGTTGGCTAGGGGGGAGTTGGTCGGAGAAAGGGGAGAGGGTCGGATGGGGGGAGTTGGTCGGGGAAGGGGGAGATGCTAATAGAAAGGGGGCTATTGAAATGGGACTTACTTTTGATAGTCGGCACGATGTAGTAGTTGTTGTGCGTGGACCCCTCGCTGTGCAGCTTCATCCCGCGCCTGCGCACGCGCAGCACGTCCGCGAATACGAACCGCATGAACCTGTAAGTGTGCAGAATGTTTTAGCTGATACCGTAACTTCGTATGTGTTGTCTATAATGCTATCAATAAATTTTATGAGCATAAGAAAAAACATTAAATACTTATAAGTAAAAATACACTTTTGCTTACAAAATTTCTTTAATGTCTTGTAGTTCTCATTAGATTTGCAGTTTCTTAACACTTTAATAACTTTATATTATACTAACAGTGACGCCCGACTTCGCTCGCGTTTACGTATTAGATTTCTTCTCCGGGAACAGATTTTTTTTCTTGATAAAAGCTACCCTATATGATTCTCTGTACAGATGACAATGTGTACGCGAAATTTCATGATAATCGGTTCAGTAGTTAATACGTGAATACGTAATAAACATACCGACTTTCGCATAATATCATCATCGGCTTCTAAGAGACCCACTGTAGGGTCACAGGCCTCGCCCCGAAGCCAGGTAATGGGCATAGTTACCGCGCAACACATAGCCCACGACGTACAAGCGATTTCAAACTATGAGAAATCCAAGCTCCTATGTTTTTCCCCATACAACCACACTTCCTCACGATATTTTCCTTATCCGTCACCCGATACCGGTACCAAAAGTAGTAAATGTACGCGAACTCCGTACATTCCGCCGTCCAAACTAATAGATCACCACGACATTCATAGTATTCGTTGAACAGGTGGTACTCGCCCGGGTTAGTACCCCCCTCTCATAGAAAACCGACGTGAAGTAACAGTGCTTGCATTGTTGCGTTTCGTTCGGGCAGTGAGAGCGCCGGAGGCCCACCTCCCCTCACCCCCTCCCTTCCTTTCCCCCAAATACAGGCAGGCAACGCACTTTCAACTCTCCTGGTGTTGTTAGTGTCTATGGACGGTGGTTATCACTTAACATCAGATGACTCACCAGTTCGTATGCCTGCTATGACATGAAAACAAATATCTATTTAATAGTGTTGTTTGGTGCGCGTACAACGACAGGCCTTTACAAAAATCTACAGCGGATTTAATTTATAACGGTCCCGTTTGTAACGACTTTTCGATTATAGCGACGTCACACTTACCGTCCCTTGAATATAAACCATACTCTCGTAGGAAATTCAAACTTCGGATCCGATATACACGTATTCATTTGTGAATCATGCAATATCGATTGTATGGTTCACAAATGTATATATGTATGAATAGCTTAGAATAGTTAGCTAGGACAGACGTGACTTTTTCCAGGTAACAGCCCAAGCCGAGGTGCGCATGCGCCCTTGTGTATGTTACCTAAAAACCAAATCGGCTGAGTGCCTTAAGCGCTCGCCTTAGTAGTCCGGTGAAGCTGTAAAGACCCTGCAGGGTCAATAGCGTAGTCAGTTCGAGAAAAAAAAACAAACTTCGGATATAGCGTCGATATGCCTACAGCGACTTGTTGTTATGAACCATTTGTGACAGATTCCTAGAAATTCTCATTCCACAAAGACTTTTCATAAAACTATTAAGATTTCTTATCCTTTGATTACATTTATAGACGGCCCGATGTGCTCGCTTTGTTTGTAGGTAGGACTACTTAGCACAAAGTTGAACTTATGTATCAGTTACAAAGCAATATCCAGTCTTTGAACAGTGTTTCATAAACTTGTGCATGTAAACGATGCAGTATAACACAGTTTTTCAATAACACAACACCAATGTTTAACATACATAGTTTAATAAATAAATAAATATATGTAACTGACTTTCAAACACATATAGCGACTTTCGAATATATCTAATTCCGGGTATAGCCGCTTCCATATAGCGACTTCCGAATATATCCACTTCCGGATATAGCGACTTCCACATATAACAATTCCATATAGCGACTTCCGAATATATCCACTTCCGGATATAGCGACTTCCACATATAACAATTCCATATAGCGACTTCCGGGTATAGTGACTTCGGGATATAGCGACAACATTAAGGTAGTTCCTTCAACGTCGCTATAACCGAAATTCACTGTATAAGAAGATAGATAAGTTAGCTGTGATGCATCATATAACAAAGAGACAAGGGAGAATACCTCCTGATAAGTCTTCCTCTCCGGGGCGTCATCCTGACGTCAGCATCGGGGACCAACTCCACGCTCACCCTGACCTCTCCGGACCTCGTGTACACTGGGAACGCGGGGATCTGCAGACTGGTTATGGAAACAAACTTCTTTACTCCTTATACGTGAACATTCCACCACTGTATCATCTGATCTGATGATCTTAGCCCTAAGATAGTGCATGAGAAACTCGAAACTGGGGCCAGATAATTGCCAGATAGTATTTTAGGACAGGTTTAGATCTTGTGCGTAGCAGTTTGCCGAGCAGACATTAGAGAATGCTTTGCCCTAATTTTTTTTTTTTCATTTTCCCTAACCGAATAGTTAAGATTAATAGAATTCAGACATAAAGATATAGACTTTATATATAAGATCTAGAGGTTTTAATTACTAGGGGGCAAGCATTGAGTACCGATTTTCCTAATCGTAAAACATTAAAGATTAATTCACTAATTACATTTTTTTTATTTTATTTTTCCTACAGACTCTTGCTCCACACCTTTTTTCTTAAATCATTTTGACTCTAGTGCAGCTTAAATGCAATATTAAAGTGAGTAAGATATTATTATTATATTGAATTAGAGTTACAGCTAAATGCTTAATATTTTTTTTTAATTACTGTTTTTATTAAATCAGTAACTCAAACTTATATCAAGTTAATAGCCTTTATGAGGGTTCCGTTATTATCTTTTATAACCTAACTAGCTTCTGCCCACTACTTCGTCCGCGTGGAATATTTACCATTTACGCAGCGCTGCGGAAGCTCTCAAAAGAAAAAAATGATTTAGAAACATTCTTCAATAGTGCTGCACTTCTATTGGTTTTAGCGTAATATATAACCTATAAAGCCTTCCTCAATAAATGAGTTATCTAACACTGAACGAGTTTTTCAAATCGGACCAGTGGTTCCTGAGATTAGCGCGTTCAAGCAAACCCTCAGCTTTATAATATTAGTATAGAATTCACTAATCACTTCACTGAGTTTTAATAACCTGTCAGGCTGTGTCCGGGCCATGAGTATCCCGATGGCCTGGGAGGCTGTCTGCGGAGCGTGCAGCCTCCGCCCTCTCGTGTTGTACCGCTCCGGGAGCGCGCACCACAGCCGGCACACTATCGCGTACAGCATGTTCCGCTTCACGCCTATGCGAGGGTCGCCACACAGCTTCCCGGCCCTCCCCGACGACTCTATCTCGGAGTCGCTCGTATCCACCACGGGCTGGCAGTCGGTGAAGGCAGATGCTGTCTGAAAAAAGTATATTTTAAACATTCATCTACCACAATCAAACGATACTTTGTTCAATTTAGGCTCTGAGAAGGCACTTAGGGTTCATTCAAGTGTTACGTAAGCAGAATTTGTGAAGTTTCTGACCTCCCCCTCCCTCTGGTCAGCAAAAGTAAGCAATGCTCTTACTCGCGCCCTCCCATATTTATGTTTTTTTTTATGTCATAACTGGCAAACGAACTTGTGGGTCACTTGATGTTAAGTAATCACCACCGTCCATAGACACTAACAACACCAGGGGAGTCGCAAGTGTGTTGCCAGCCTGTGTTGGGGGGGAGGAAGGGACAGGGAAAGGAAAGTGGCAGGGGAGGGGAGGTGGGTCCCCGGCGCTCTCACTGACCGAACGAAACGCAACAATGTAAGCACTGTCACTTCACGTCGGTTTTCTATGAGAGGGTGGTACTACCCCAGACGAGCCGACCCATTCATGCTGAAACCAATAATAACTTCAGCGTGGCTCTACCACTCTTAAAACATTTTTATAAGTATTTTTAATATGTTCTGGTTTTCTTACTGATTAACAGGTAGCCCTTTACAAGTCTCAAGAATTTATACTCTATAGATAAATTAACTTATAGTAGTTTGCTACTAGGGCAATAGTAACCCAGTGAATAAGATCGCGTGCCTCACTTATCAGACATACACATCCAGATCCCCCATGCCTTATGTCATCTAAAGTAAGCAAATCAAAGACCCTACCCCTCCCCCCCCCCCCCCCCC
>MU158821.1:99426-136175 GCA_015888305.1 Antheraea pernyi
ATCACCCAAACCCCCAACCCCTATGCCATCAAAAATAAGCAAACCAAGGCCCCCCCCCCCCATCAGTACTTACGTAATACTTGAATGACCCCTTATGAACGTCAAAGCTAGATAGTTAGATTCGTTTTTAGTGGATGCACAGGGAGGGGCGTCATTTCCGGACGTCACAATCATTCACATATTGATCCACCCTATAATAGCTGTCAGACATTAAAACCTACTTTTCACGGTTCTTAAACTCACTATCCGGCAAATCGGTAACGTGCTTCGGGACTTTGTTATGAAACCTAAAAAACGGTTGCTGGTCTTAATGAGCCAGAAGCATGGAATGACCAATTTGTTGCTGTTTCTGTACTCAAATTACATTGATCTTCTACTCGTTCCAGCTTATCTAAATTATTACAGACATATATAAACTAGCCGACCCGTGCCCACTTCGTTGGGCGGTAATAGGTATTATCAAGCTACAACATTTCTCTAGAACTCAATCATATATCTCTCATCGTTAAGGCAGCGTTCGTAAGAAACGTTTTTGTTCGACCAGTTTTTCTCCGACTCCCCAGATATTACCCCCTACAACCTCACAAACTTTACTTCTTTATAATATTACTAGCTGTTACCCGCGGCTCCGCACGCGCTTTTTAAAAAATGTATTAAAGAAATGTAAAATTGTGAGTGGGTGTGTACATTACAGAAAAGCTTTTTCAAAAACATTTGTAACTACGACGCGCACACCAACTGTAACATGTAACGTGTACATTAGATATATGAATACAAATAGTATATCGAATGGGATGGGATCTATCTACTTCTTTATTATTATTGAAATTGTATTTCCCGTTAAAATAGGTCCAGTCGTTTTGGAAATTACCCAGGACAAACAGACAAAATATAATAATATAGACAAAGTATAAAAAAAGTTTTTTTTGGTCATTTGTAGCCATATCCATTTATCAAAAAGTTGTTATTTTAATTGTACATACACAAACTTTATTTTTATAATACGTAATATAGAACAAATAAAAAATTGGAAATAAAAGTAGTATGAACTATTTGAATAGGAAAATAAAATAAACTTTGAAAATGTTTGCGATAGAAACTTACCACGTTGCTATGGCAACGTATATAATACTAACGCTAACGAAATCTTTATTTGAACAATTTTGTTTTATGATTATGAAGACTAAGAAGATAATAATGATGGATAAAATAATGTACGACATATTATATAGAAGATTTGGCGCTTATGCCTTTATTGTAACTTGGACATGGAAGAAAATTGATTAAAGGATATATAAGAAATACCTATATTGACAACCTCAGAATTGGCTGTATGGATTAATTCCTTCGCCTGTCCTACTGGACGAATATTATTACTACAACTAACGAAATCACTCAAAAGGAAAAAAGTGCCCGATTTTGAAACATTCTTCATTGGTGCTCTGCTTCTATTGGTCTTAGCGTAATGATATATAGCCTATAGCCTTCCTCGATAAATGAGCTATTTAAAACCGAAGGGTTTTCTCAAATCGGAATGGTAGTTCCTGAGCTCCTAGCGTTCAACCAAACCAACAAACAAACTCTTCAGCTTTATAATATTAGTATAGATTATAGATAATATAATTAGTTAATAGCTTCTGCCCGCGACTTCGCACGCGCGGAATAGTTATTTTGGGCTAAGACGCAGCGGAAGCTCTGAAAAGGTAAAAATACCCCGATTTTAAAACATTTTTCATTGTTGCTCCGCACCTATTGGTCTTAGCGTGATGATATATAGCCTATAACCTTCCTCGATGAAAAGTCACAAATTTTACCTCTTTATAATATTAGTATTGATTTCTCGAACTGTCCATTTTTGTAGGAATATGATCTCCACTTCGCCTGCTGTCCCCCACAACAAAATACCATAAGACATGGAAGTTAATTTTATATCGCAATTTTTTCCATTTTAAAAGTACATGATGATAATGAAATGATATAATACAAAAAAAGTGCTCTGTTATGTTATTAGAAGTAATACAAGTATTTATTATTTACTAGTTGCTGTGGCGCAGTCAGCTATTAGATGTTGCAATTAAAATTATGATAATATTTTTGGTATTACTATATATTTGATAACGAATCTGCCTAATAACTTTATACGGAAAAAGAGAGGTTACGTAGTAAATTGATTAACACGTGCACTATAAAATAAACTAAGGTTGAAAAACAAATTCAATATTAAAATGCAACGCCATCTATGAGATATCTATAACAGTCGGTCCTACAGTTTTCAGTCAACAAACTAATTTAAAGCGCCATCTGTTCGAGACGGATGAAACTTACAATTAATAACAATAACCAACATTGACATTCATTTAATTTGTGGTTAAAAAATATTGAGGGGATTAATCGAAATATAAATTATCTTATCTCTCAAGTTGGACCAAAATATACATAAATGCCAACTTTCATGAATATTGGTTGAATAGTTTTGGACTTCAATCGTGAACAAACACGAGGACACTGGATTTTTATATATTAAATAAATTTCAATGTATCAGCCCGTTTGGCAAAAAGGATAACACACTCGGGTCATCGAGAACCACAAACATATACCTACTCACCCTTTTGTAGTAATACTGCCTCCGTTTCGTTGTACCGGGACGCGCTGAATCGTTGGTCTCATTCTCACTGGTGCAGTGCGTTGTTTCCATCTCGGCTGATTTAAAATTCTCCTTCCCTATCCAACAATTATCACTATTATAACCTTCTTTTAATGATCATGTAGAGTTCCAGTTGATCCGATGGTATAAACTTCTACTCTCCATGCTACATGTTACCGGATAAGAAGGAGTGACGTCATGGGCGAACTAAGCGATGACGCGGCAATCGACTTGAGGCGTATTATGTACCACATTGTGATAACGTCAAAGAGAAAGACATTACCACAATAATCAAGAATATATTGTAAAAAGATCGACATGAATTTCCAGAATCATATTGTTTCTAGAATGTTCAGTCTTCGCTTCTGCATTCGTGGAAGCGTGCTTTATTCGTTTAGTACGCATATTACTTTGACATAATTCAAGAGGGATCCATCCCATTATATCATCAAGTATATTAACAGGATTAATTTAAGCTTGTAAGATCCACAATAAGAACTTCTCATCAGGTATACAGTGTATATGACAATATGATACATTAATACAATCTAGTAAAATTCTATTCACACTATTAAATTCTATTAGATCCGTGGTTAAGCAAGCATTTAATCAGAAATCAACTTGATCAGTATAGTATGGAGGTGACTTCAACTCGATGCAACCAATCTATAAAAGAGTTAGAGAAACAAATACCCAATACAATCCCAATAAGAAGAAATAGTTTTAAAGAGCTTTGGACAAAACCCTAAGTACTTCACCGAAGGTTTTCCTTTATGAAAAATGCTAACTTATCAATTTGAATTTATCCAAAGCATCGATGATCACTATTCCGCAGCCATGACTCACCTATAGGCATGAGCTGATCATCTAGCTCCCCAGACTTGTGCAGAATTCTGCAGGCCTGCAGCGCCACCATACGCCTCGCTAACACCCGAGTCGGCATCGGATGTCCCTAGGTGTATCATTTGTTTATATAAAAACTAGCTTTACTAGCGGATTCGCTCACGTGAAGTTAGGTTTTAGGGAACAGTATTTTATTTTTGGATGAAACTGACTACGTGTATGCAATATTTCATCATCATGGGATCATGGGATGCCTATTAAGACGTGAAAGCGTAACAAACAAACTCACATTTACATTTATAATATTAGTAAGGATTTACTGAAGTATGTTCGACATAATATGTTTACTCTGTTTACTCTCAACTCAATATTAACATCATTTAGGTACACATTCCTCATACAACTGCAGCATTCTGAGGTGATGTATTTATATAAATTACATACATTAATTTCTATTTATACACATTCTATATGTGTATATACACATTAAAGTATATAATTACACTTTCGGTCAGACGTGTACCACCGGTGGTACATGTTAAACTTGAACTTCAGGCCACGTGTACCACCGGTGGTACATGTTAAACTTGAATTGCAGGCCACGTGTACCACCGGTGGTACATGTTAAACTTGAACTTCAGGCCAGGTGTTCCACCGGTGGTACATGTTAAACTTGAACTTCAGGCCACGTGTACCACCGGTGGTACATGTTAAACTTGAATTGCAGGCCACGTGTACCACCGGTGGTACATGTTAAACTTGAAGTTCAAGTCTCGTGAACCACAGGTGGTACACGTATTCAATTTTATTGAATGTGCTGAAAACATATATTTTACAACAAATGTAATTCTGTAACATATATATCTATCAGTGAAGATAGAACTGGAGCTATCTCCTTCGTGTCCTTTCATATTACCTATCATTAGACCTAAAAAATAAAATTTGTATAACTCGAATTTGTATAAAAGAATATTAATTTATTCGAATCCAGTAGGTTTTCTAGTAACTGATAGAAAATTGAACCGACTCACTTTTGTAATCAAACTGAACGCAGCGCCACATGCACCACAAATGGTACACGATGCGATAACTACTCAAAGCGAAACAGTTACTTATATATCAATGTAGTAATGAATTATTGCATGGCAACACATCAATCAATCTTTAGTAAAATATAGAATGGCCTAAATAACAACTCAGACAAAAATGGCTTGGCAGAGTTCATGTTAACAAGTAAATAACAAAAGGAAACGTTTGACTCACAACAATGTTATACTTGACGGGGCAATTGAGTGGCAACCTCAAGGTACAGATGTACGCTGTACGCGTCTCGTTCTGCACCGGCAGCTGGACCTCCTCCATCCACCACTGCGGGGCAAGACGAGTGAACGTGTCCGAAGGTAACTTCCCACAGTACCTGATTTCATATTTATGTTTTTTTTTATAATACCATCCTATAAAACAGTTTCACTGCATATTTAACCTAAACACACTATTTGCCCTTCCAATACGGTATACAAAGCCACAGTTACAGTTTTTTTTATTCCTTTCAGGTTTTACGATTGAACCACAACACCACTCTTAAATCCTAGATTAATCCTAAACCCTCTCAAGTTTTTTTTTTTTATATTATAGGAGGCAAACGAACAGATGGGTCACCTGATGTCAAGTGATCACCACCGTCCATAGATACTTGCAACACCAGGGGTGAAGAGGGAAGAAGGAAGAGGAAGGGGAGTGTAGGTGGGTCTCCGGCGCTCTCACTGACCGGACAAAACGCAACAATGCAAGCACTGTTACTTCACGTCGGTTTTCTCTGAGAGGGTGTTACTACCCCGGTTGAGCCGATCCATTCATGCTGAAACCAGTAATAGCTTCAGCTTGGCTCTACCACCTACAAGTGTAGCTGCCATACCATACCTGCAGATGTTTAACTTGAGGATGGTATCTAGCCAGGCAGCCATCGAAGTAGACCTACCACTATGCAACAACAATGTTGGTCTTTAAACAGGGTGTGAAGTGCGTTTTACAAAGCGGTTCCCATTGTACCTGGCTATCCAGTCCAGATAAGCTCTGTAGCTTATCACATACTATATGATTATTTTGCCAAGGTAATATAAGAGACATAGGTACTCAACTATACCTTTTGAACTTGAAGGTAGGTAAGTAGGTAGCCAGAGAGGTACTAAATAATAATCTAACCAATAATAGGAACTATATCTATATCACTACACATTATAAAACAAAATCCTCTGCCACGTCTGTCTGTCTGTCTATCTGTTCACGATAAACTAGAAAAACTAATAAAAGGACTTTCATGCTATTTTCATCAGTAGATAAAGTGATTCATGAGGAAGATTTAGATATATATTTTGTCAAGGTTTTTGAACTTATACTTCTTTTGGCGCGTTAGGGAAAAATGATGAGAGTAAATTTTTAAGATGCGCGCACACACCGTCACGATAAACCGACACCCTGAAGTTATTACGATACGCGCGTGCACTGTCACGAAAAACCGACACCCTGAAGTCAACCTTTTGTTTCTTTGTATTTCTTTATATTAAAACTTTCAATGTATTAAATAATTTTTTCTATTGTTAGTGTCGTTTTTCTTACAAACGTAGAATAAGGCGAAAGATAAATTTTTTTTTAAGATTTTTATCTTGTTACGCCATAGAAGTATAACTTCTAACGCGTGTACATAAGTACACACACACTTTTTTTTATTATCGGGGACGGGGCACCATCCGCCAAGCCCGCTAGTATATGTACAAAACAACGGTGATGTATTTGTTCTTTATACGAGTCTTCTTAAGGCATAACCAATTTAGAGGAAACTCTTACTAAATAGAGGTCTTATCAACAGTATTATCTAGGATACGTATTATTATATCTTTCTGAAGGGGAGAGACACAGTGCTGGTAAAAATTAACAGAGGTAACTTATAAATTTTTATCACAATTTTAATTTTTATCAAATTGTTATCACAAGCGAAACATTGATCTGAGTGAGACATGTAGCTTCCATTAAACAATGAAGAACACGGACAATAAAAAATTTGTACATGAAAATATTACTCTTACCTATTTATTAGAGCAATGGCCGTACTCAAATCCACACTTGCAACTCCGTCATCAGTCTTAACGTCGTATCTTATTCTTTCAATACTGTTTCTGATTCCTGAATCCCAAATTCCGTCATTAATTCTTGATGCACTAGAATTCACTTTATAACTTACACTAGATCTATCAACATTCTTACAATCAACACTACTGGTTGCACCAACACAGTCTTTAATTCCTTTTATAGCGCTTTTAATATCGTCAATACGGTCTGTAATTCCACAGTTATTTAAATCAATTACGTCAGACCCGCCATTGATTTCACATATACTAGCACTAATTCCACCAGATCCGTTATTAGTCCTGCATATATTAGAGCTGATTCCGTTAGATTCGTCATTAATTCCACATTTACTAATATTAATTGTGTCAGAACTATCAGTAATTCCGAATTCACTATCACTAATTCCGGATTTACTATCACTAATTCCACATTTACTATCACTAATTCCGCATTTACTATCACTAATTCCGCACTCGGTACGATTAATTCCATCATTTATCTCTGTACAACTCTCACAAATGTCATTGTTTAAAACGCACGGGCACTCTACATTAACTGTCTTTATTTTGTTGCATTTATTGCAATACAAATTTTCATCTTGCCTTAAAACTACCTTTGCGTCAACTTTTTCTACTATAGACATCTCCTTATCAATTCCATTTCCATCACTATCGGAATCTTCTTTCAATTCCTGGGGTTTCACAATATCATTAACACTAATCATTTCATCAAATTCCTTATCATTACTAATAATTTCTACATGGTTGGTTACGTCATCAACTAATTCTGCTTTTTCTTCATCTACGCTCTTACAATTCTTCTCTAACTCGTCTTTAATTTCCACTCTCACTTTTTCTTTCACATTTATTTCATTTTTCTCAGCACAATTAATATCAATAATAACCTTTCTATTTTCAACTTTGTCCAATACTCCACCAATTTCGTGATCAGTTCTACCACCTGACTCGTTAACAATTGCACTAGTTCTCGATTCATTAAATACATCTGAAATATTTAATTTAGCTGCACTATCATTTACAAGTTGAGTATCCAAGTTACTTCTAGGGATTTCTACTTCAACAGTTCTTGTTTCTTCAGTAGGACTAGTTCTATTATTCTTGTCACTTGAATTTTCTTCGGTAGAATTAATTGTTATAGAAATATTAGAGGTAGTTTTAAAATTTGGTTCAGTACATTCTCGAACTTTAGCTATTCTATTTTGTGATAACTCTTCATTATTAGTGCATTCAAGAGGAGTGTATGGTTTAATGACTGGTGTAAATGTATCTGCATGATCCTCCTCCGCTTGAGATGGCTCATCTTGAATACCGCAGCCGCATTTCCTGCTAATCACCTGTTGAATCACGTAGTATTAAATTTATAGCTATAATTTTAATATCTGAACGATTTATGACTTGATTCTCAAAAATTTAACTTTACAGATAAATCATTTTATATATACACTAACTGATACTCAAACATACTCTGCGTTGTATATTATTCTAATAATATATTTTACACACAGAGGAATAAATATAAACACCACATCGCTTGCCCACTTCTCCGCTGGAAGGTAACACACATCGCTGTATGTCTAGTATTTAAAAATTGTAGTTTCTTATCATTTTAAGAAGTTTATATTAAATTAAGCTCTCGTGGTAATTATTTTCTTAGGAAAGGATTAAACGTTTAAGAGTAAATGTACAAAATTGATCGATATCTGTTCAGTACATTTTGCGTGACGAGCACACAATAGTAGACACCTAACTTTTCATTTATATAAATATATACAAGAAGACGATACTAATGTTGAAATGTTGGTTCATATTTTATCCTTTGCAGAATTCCCCTATAGGTAACAATTTGAGAGTGTAGCTAGGCGTAGGCTAGGCAGTAATTACAAAATTATCTAACCACACTCCCACGGTTTCGTCACACCGTCTTCCATTACAATCAGTTCCAACGCACAGTAGGATTCAACTCAGTTTAGTTTAGTTGGTCGGTTTTTTCGTTATAATTTAAATAATGAGTATGTATACAAAGATAGGTAACCTGATCGAGTTCCCTGTAAGTGGCGAGATTATGCAGAAGCGTGTCAACTTGTAAAGGCGTATCGCTACACAGAAGGCCGGAGGCGGCGCGATTGGCTCTTGCCCGCCCGCGACACAGACCGTACGACCGATACCTATAAATATATAATAGGGAATATGTTTAAAAAAAATTCCTAAAGATTATGACGAAATAGAGAAGGGAAATGAAAAGCGAAAAATAGTATCGTAAGGAGGGAGATGGTACTGTTTGTGTCTGGTCAAACAATGATATACAAAATCAACAGGAGTTTTTGGCGGGATATTGGAATGTCATGTATGTATGTCATTTTATATTTATATTAATATTCCTGTGTTATTTGACTCTATATTCTGTAATATTTGTGGTATTTTACGTAATAAAATGAAGTGGATATGATATAATATCACGGATCGTGGATTCTGACATGCCACAAAAACATTCTGGAAAGTTCTAAAAAGAGGGCCACCATGTTGTTACAGCAATGAAATGACCGTAAGAAACTTGTAATATCATTATCTACTCGACAATGGCAGTAATAATCGGCTAGAAGATTGGTTGCCAAAAATAAGTCTAAAAAAGTCAACACTGAAAAGTAGGCACGAGGCAATTCTAATTTGAGCACGAATGAACAATTTATATGCGAATACTTTTCATGCAACCATGAAGTTTTATCTACCACTAGCCTCTGCCCGCGACTTCGTTCACGTGGAATAGTTACTTTAGGCTAACTAACACGCAGCGGAAGCTCTCAAGAGGAAAAAACCCCGATTTTGAAACATTCTTCATTGGTGCTCCGTTCCTATTGTTATTAGTTTGTTATATTGGTATTTTGCAGTTAAACCGTGGTATAATTTTAATATGTTTTAACGTACATTTTTTATTTATTTTCTATATTATATACATCTTTGTAATTCTATTTTTCTACTATTGTATTATCCATGTGTTTGCTGCAATAAACATATTTTCTTTCTTTCTTTCTTTTAGTGTGATGATATATAGCCTTCCTCGATAAATGAGCTATATAACACTGAAAGAACTTTTCAAATCTGGCCAGTAGTTCCTGAGATTACCCCTTACAACGTCACAACGTCCCAAACTTTACCTCTTTATAATATTAGTATAGATAAACCATAAACACGCGATGCTTTATAATATTGCAATAGCAACAGACACGGCGCCAGTGACTTTATTTTAGAATTTATTACGCTTAAAAGATAGAGCGCTAATAAAATAGACTAGTGGGCGCCCAGTGGTCGACATTCGACCATAGTTCATTGATTTTTTAAAGTTGTATGTAGAATGAAAAAGGGTAATTGGAACGTAAGAGTAAAATAATACATACAGTCGAGCATAGCAACCTCCTTCACAACCTTTTTTGAAGTCCTTTATTGACAGATGTTTTATTTACATGTGTGTATATGTTGTGTAAAATTGAAGCAGTAGTGTGAGTATTGTATATTTTAATTAACTTAATGTACTTCTAATGCATTTTATATAAAATAGCTTTCTGCACTTCTCCTCCATATAAACTTTAACTATGCCAAGTTTCCCGTTCATCCATTCGCGCATTTCTCTCAAAAAGGTATACCAAGTTTGGGCTTCACGTATTAATATATAGATTCTTTTGTATAGGTTATTGACATTATAGAGATGGTTTATAAGAAACCTTTACAAAATCAGAAACTAATGTTATTGAACATTTAATTCAATTAAATAATGAAAGTATATCTGAAATATAGATTAAAATATTGATCTCAGTTCTATATGTCTTAGATAATTAAGCATAGGTTATAGTAATATTAAAGAAAAAAAATTACTATACCGATTTATAGATAGATAGCTTTTAAGTTACAAAAACATTAGTAGCTATTCCTAAGTATGTGTATGGCTGCTTTGAACGTTTCACCTCTTTATATTAATATACTTTTTGGAGAAAGTATATCAATGTATTGATTTACATTTTTTTTTTTTTTATGTCATTGGTGGCAAACGAACAGGGGGGTCACCTGCTGTTAAGTGATCACCACCATCCATGCACACTAACAACCCCAGAGGAGTCGTAAGTGCGTTGCCATCTTTCGGAGGGAAGGGTTAGGGGAGGGAAAAGGAGAGGAGAGGAGAGGGGAGGGGAGATGGGTCTCCGGCGCTCTCACTGACCGAACGAAACGCAACAATGCAAGCACTGTTACTTCACGTCGGTTTTCTATGAGAGGGTGGTACTACCCCGGGCGAGCCGACCCATTCATGCTGAAACCAATAATAGTTTCAGCGTGGCTCTACCACCATTAAATAACATAAGAGTACAGTTTAAAGAAGTTTATGTGAGGTCTATAATGCACAGTGATTATGGTAGGGAATGGTAATTGCCGATTGGAATACCAGTCACAATGTGGTGGGATATAGTTATAGATATACAGTTGCCGGGCGATTAAGGATGGCAGGATAAGGCAATTGTACGGAGGAGACGGCCGGTGTGTACACGGCTGTCTCCTGATAAGCCGGGGCCTCGCAGTGACGTTTTCTACTGCTGGGCCACCCGCTGGGGCGACACGTTGAAGTCTACAGAGATCTCATGTCGTCCCAACTATAGCGGCAGATGTACAGCGTGGGGTTTTACTCCGTACGAGTCGGACATAACCCACTCTTTCCTCCGGGAGGGTGGTGTACCCATAAGGGATTTCTCCACGATAAAAAAAAAGGATAAGGCATTTGTAGGGAGGCAGGATGTGGCAATTGGTGAATGGTAACATATGGCATTTGTAGGGTGGCACGATATGGCAATTAGTGAGTGGCAAGGTACGGAAATTATCGGGTCATAAGATTGACGGATAGTTGCGGTAGTTTATGGAAATTTTAAAGTGTTAGTTTATGCTGTCCTCTGTGTACTATGCATTTTATGCTCATACACTCTATCGAAGTTTGAGGGTAGAGATTATATATAGTGTATACATTTTTTTACATTTGTTTGCGGTTGTCAAATATATATCTTCCTCTATTATTCTTAACAAATGTATAATAGACAAACACTTACGAAGGTGGCACGTCCCATCGGAGCACAAGATTACATCTGGGCAGGTCTATGCCCTCTTCTAAAGCCGCAGTGGCTAGCAGAAGGTTACATTCGTGCATTCTAAACCTGTAATGAATGGATTAAACAATAAATACTATTTTCGAAATTGGGGTCATCCATAAACTATATCACAGATTAAGAGGGTAGGAAGGGGTCAACAAAGTTTCAAAAACTCTATCAAGATTAAATTCCGACAATTCCATGCTTACAATACCTATAATATCCCACATAGGTCATCTTTGACACAAGATGATCAAATGTTATATCCTTCATTTGATTTACTATGTTTTGTAAATCTTCTACAATATTTGATTTATTCCTGATTTTGTGGAAAGGGTTTCACACAGAAATATACAGATAAATTTAGAAATGTTTCAATTTAATAATTTCTAAATGTAAATCTTTTAATATTTGACGTCACACCAGAGGAGGAGCGTCGCAAATATATGACCATCTGTGGTAAGGACTGGGGACGAGGATTGGTTTCCAAAAGTCATTTAATTTTTTAAAACTGATTCAAATCAAATACAAAAAAAATAAACAATTTAGGCCATGAGAAGTCACTTACGAATGTCAAAACTACTACCGGTTCGGACAAACAACCAAGTCATCGAGAAGAAAACCGGTAAAAAAACTCGATACAACATATTTTTACGAATATGCATAGTTGTAGACATAAAAAATTACATTAATTTAAATCAGAGGTTCGCAGACTTTCTTTCTCATAGACCACTTTCAGAATTTAAGCGGTTCCGGTGGACCCCCAGCAGATACATTCCTACCATATTCCCAAAACTCGACAAAAATGTCAAGATTAGATACAACTATGGAAATTTACGATGCGACTGAGTTCCAATCACAAATTAATAGTTTTCAAAAAAAAAAAAATGTTATTCGGTTTTATTTAGGCGAAAATACGTAGACACGAAGTGACTGTAAATCAAATAAACGATATTTCACCCCCTTAGATGTTGAATATTTTGTTTAAATTTATATAGGACCACCTCTGAATATAACCAATTCGAATAAAAATATCATTAAAATCGGTTCACAACTAATGGAGATATCGATTATCATACATAAAAAAGAGAGCACTGATTGGTTATTTAATTAATTGATTGTGCTGTGAGTGGCTGTTAAAAAAGTAATGTAAAATACACACATCAAAAAAGTCTAAGCAACATGCGTGATATTACAAATTTTACCATTTATATTAATTAATTTCTAAGTATTTACTCAAACAAAGTGCGTAGGTAAGTAAACTTTTTTGTTATTGATGACATACTGGCTGGTTGTAAAAAAAAATTTGATTATGTTTTGTTTTTTCATAAAATTCAAATGACTGCGAATTTGTTTGAATTTAAGTGCGTTTTAATTGCTACGTTTAGTCTTGATTTTATAATTTTACCAACCATTTAAATAAAGTTAGCGACAAAATTGAATTGTTAGATATTCTTTACGTCATGAAGCGACGTCATTTGATGGCAGATGAAATGCAAAGAGCTGTAGGGATAACCAATCCCGCAAAACCGCAAGCGGGAAGTAATCAATCTCAGGTATCTCGACATTTTGGCATTCATAGACGTGTTATTTGTCGTCTTTGACAGCGCTACAATAATACAGGAGAACCCGCTGAACAGCATCCAAGCCGTAAAAGGAGTACAACCACTCGGCAAGACCGGTACATACAACTGACTGCAAGACGCCAGCCGATGTTAACCGCTCGAGAGATAAGTTTGAGGCTACAAATTTCAAGTGGTGTTGATGTAAGTCCTCAAACTGTGCGAAATCGACTGCATGAGTACGGCCTACGAGCTCGACGCCCAATCAGGTGCCCACCGATACGTCACGGGAATCGCGCTCGTCGATATGAATGGTGTAGAGAACGCATAACATGGACCCAGGAACAATGGGATAAAATTATGTTTTCCGATGAGTCGCGATTCGGGTTTAAGCCTGATACAAGAAGGGTGCGAGTGTATCGTCGGCCCGGAAATACTGAAAGGCTCAGGTGCGTTCAGGAAGTTCATCCATACAGCGGCTCAACAGTTATGTTATGGGCGGGTATTATGAAGAACAGGCGAACTGAGCTCGTTTTTGTAAATGGAAACATGAATGCTGAAAATTACATTGAGGATATTCTCAGACCTTATGTCTACCCATTTGCACAAACCTTTGGCTCCGATTTTAGGTTAATGCATGACAATGCGCGTTCACATACAGCTCGGCGAACCAGTGAATACTTTGCAACGGAGAACATCCGGGTATTGCCCTGGCCTGCACAATCGCCAGATCTCAACCCCATCGAGCACGCATGGGACATGCTCCAGAGACGTGTTTTGAAGGACTTGGACGGAGCGACAACAACCCAACAGCTGAAGGATTTGCTACAATTCCATTGGGAGCGAATACAGCAAGATGACATAAACAGTCTCATTAATTCAATGATTAATCGTTGCCGACAAGTTCTGAATAGCAAAGGACACCATACTTTGTATTAAATTGTTCTATTCTTTCACAATAAATACATTTTCTTTAGAAATTTCATTTTGTAAGAAAAAAGTTTAGTTTCTTATGTATCTTAGTTTCTACAGTATATTCTAATATTGTTCATTTCTGTTATTAAAAGAACTTATAAAGACAATAGCTGTTATTTTTACATCATAGAACCCTAAAGATATTATTTTAAAAATAAAATACAACGTTATAATGTGAAGAACCATCTTAAAATTTAAATTAGTACATGTTGCTTAGACTTTTTTGATGAGTGTATTATCTGCCTACATTGAAAGGTGAAGTCAAGTCAACATTTTAGTTCTTCATTATGGAAAGCAAATAAATTTTCGTGGACCCCGCTTACGAATTGTGAACCCCATTTTTTGCCCCCCATTATTTTTGTAGACCCCCGTAGAGTCCACTGGACCACTTTGGGAACTAAGGGTTTACATTATAAGTATATGTATGCTGAAATTATAAGTTTAAGAAATATCATTATAAAAACATAGCATGATAGTAATGGTTATGATTTTAATGCTTGACTGACCGACCATTTCTAAGTGAGAATTTGTAGGTGAAGGTGGTAGAGCCACGTTGTAGCTATTACTAGTTTCAGCATAAATGGGTCAGCTCGCCCGGGGTAGTACCGTCCTCTCACACAACACCGACGTGAAGTAACAGTGCTTGCATTGGTGCGTTTCGTTCTGTCAGTGAGAGTGCCGGAGGCCCACCTCCTATCCCTCTTTCCCTTCCTCCCTACCCCTCCCCCTTACACAGGCTGGCAACGCACTTGGGACTCTTCTGGTGTTGCAAGTGTATATGGATGGTGGTGATCACTTAACATCAGGTGACGCACCTGTTCGTTTGCCTCCTATGATATAAAAGAAAAAAAAAGGAAAGTAATGTAGAGAATAAAATACTTCCTTACTTTTTGAGTACTTCTTCTCTTTTCTTCCCTTGCCGCTGACACTCCCTGGGTTCCTCTGTCTGTTCCACTGCGCAGTACTGTGCGCACAAGTATGACAGCTTTGGGTGACATCGAGACATTTCCTGCGTTATAACAATAATCAATAGTAGAGTATAGCAGAGTCTATGCAATGGTTTGACTAAATGGTGCTACTGACACAGAACTTCTGTAGGTTGTAGAGCCACGCCGAAGCTATTACTGGTTTCAGTATGAATGGGTCGGCTCGTCCGGGGTACTACCACAGGACCCACAGAAAACCGACGTGAAGTAACAGTGCTTGCATTGTTGCGTTTCGTTCGGTCAGTGAGAGCGCCGGATAACCCACCTCCCCTCCCCCTTCCCGCCTCCCCCTCCCCCAAACACGGGCTGGCAACGCACTTGCGACTCTTCTGGTATTGCAAGTGTCTATGGACGGTGGTGATCACTTACATCAGGTGACCCGCCTGTTCGTTTGCCTTCTATGATATAAAAAAAAAAGAAAAAGAAGAAAAAAAGAATTATTTGTAAAAACTCTTATAGACACACCTAATGACCAAATGTAAGTATGGCGATGAACATTTTTATAAATATTAATACTAGGAAAAATAAATGTAAGAAATAAAAATATTATATATTATTTAAATTACAAATCAAGGGGTCATATATGTGACTATAGATTTTTAATCTATAGATAAAAAAAAAGTTCAATAGAAATGTTGCATACATATCGACATTACTGAAACCGTCAATTCCTGTCCATAAATCAAGTTTACATAACTCGTAAGTGAATTAACATAATCATCATTTTAGAATTGAAGGAGGTACAGAAGCTGTAGATTAAATCCTCGTTAGAATTAGAAAAATAATCAGAAATGTAACTATAAACAGTTTTAATTCTAAAGAGTACTTACCACAACCACCAAAAACATTATCTTCGCCATGAGAGGCTCCTTCAAGAACACTATGCCACACAGAGCGTCTGGGTTCTGTTGCAACTGCTGTATCCTCGCTGCATTGTTCCTCATTACCCTGCCTCTTCCTCTCGGTCGGTGTCCAGTACGTCTGGTGAAACCCAACATCTTCTGCTGATTCCCAACTTGTCCAGGATCCAACGTACTCATATTCTGCAATTCCAGTGTATTCCGCATTTCCTGAGAACTCCCCAATTTCTGAGAACTACACAATTTTTGGGTCTCACACAATTTTTGAGTGTCACCCAATTTTTGAGTATCGCCCAATTTTTGAGTATCACCCAATTTTTGAGTATCACCCTTCTTTGTAACATCACAATCGTCTAAATCTTTCAGATTAGCGGCATAAGTGTTCACTCTATCCTCAATCTTATCACCCAAACCAGCAAAGTCACATTTTTCGATTTCCCCGAGCAACTTCTGCGTGTTGCAACTTCTACCCTGTGCATCGTTTGATTTATCGTTCTTCTGGTTGTCTGGTGGTTGGAACTGCTTCAATATTTCTGCAAACCTGATGACTTTTGGAGCCGAGTACAGGCTTATCCTATCCCATTCATTTTCATACTGACTGAAGACCAAATCAGCGTAACAGCGGATCTTGACGAAGACTGTTGTACAAAGGCAGAGTAGCAGAAAGTGCCTTTCGTATGGCACTTTGATTTTTAATTTTTCAAGCGTAGTTAATAACGAAAAAGCTGCTTTATCAGCTGCATAAGGTCCTGTAAAAAAATTGATAATTATTTCTCCAAACCTGAGAAATAATATTGATAAATTTTAGTTGTGGAGAAAATTATTCCAGTTCATCATCATCTTCTTACCCTTATCCCACCTAAGTAGGGTCGGCACAACATGTTTTCCTTTTCCACGCTCGCCTATCAGATGTAATCTCAGTCATCACACTCTTTACACACATATCATTTTTCACACAATCCATCCATCCTTTTTCGGTCTTCCTCTACTCTTATATCCATCGACCGTCATACTCAAAGCTTTTCTAGTTACATGGTCGTCATCTCTCCTCATAACATGCCCATACCATGCTAACCTATTACTCCTTAACTTCTCTGTTACTGGTGCTATTTTCAAACTTCCTCTGATATATTCATTCCTAATCTTATCCATTCTAGTTACACCACACATCCACCTTAACATTCGCATCTCTGCCACATGTAGTTTTCTCTCATCCGTCTCTCTCGTCGCCCAGCACTCAGATGCGTACAACATTACTGGTCTTATAATAGTTTTATACACCTTCCCTTTGAGTTTCAAGGGCATTCGTGGGTCACAAGCTTTTTTTTTTTTTTTTAACGTGGGGAAATCCCTTATGGATACGCCATCCTCCCGGGGGAGAGGGTGGGGGCATTTATCCTATTCCTGACGTCCTTGTCTATGCAACCATCGCTTTGGATCAGAGAACCGAGATACCGGAAATCAGAGCAGGTTGGTAAGGATATACCATTTAAAGCTATAGGAGAAAAGCTGGATGGACCACTGAAGCCGCAAAAAAAAAGTTCTGTTTTTAGTCTACTGATTTTCAAACCAACATTCTCCAGTTTTTCTCGCCATTTTACCAGCCTACTCTGGACCTCGGTAGCATCTTCGCCGACAAGAACAATATCATCAGCAAACAGCATACACCAGGGTGTCTCCTCCTGTATGTCTGATGTTAACGCATCCATAACATTTGCATATGGTGTTTGTTGATCTGGAGAAGGCATATGATCGAGTACCCCGAGATGTTCTGTGGTGGGCACTGAAAAAGAAAAGAGTGCCTGAGAAGTACCTACAACTTATTCGTTGTATGTACAGTCAAGCCAAAACACACGTTAGGTCCGAAGCTGGAGTTACCGATAATTTCAATGTGGCTGTAGGTTTGCACCAGGGTTCAGCTTTAAGCCCTTATTTATTCCTTCTTGTTATGGATGCGTTAACATCAGACATACAGGAGGAGACACCCTGGTGTATGCTGTTTGCTGATGATATTGTTCTTGTCGGCGAAGATGCTACCAAGGTCCAGAGTAGGCTGGTAAAATGGCGAGAAAAACTGGAGAATGTTGGCTTGAAAATCAGTAGACTAAAAACTGAACATTTGTTTTGCGACTTCGGTGGTCCATCCAGCTTTTCTCCTATAACTTTAAATTATATATCCTTACCAACCTGCTCTGATTTCCGGTATCTCGGTTCTCTGATCCAAAACGATGGTTGCATAGACAAGGACGTGAGGAATAGGATAAATGCAGGGTGGATGAAATGGCGAAAGGTGTCTGGTGTAGCTTGTGACCCACGAATGCCCTTGAAACTCAAAGGGAAGGTGTATAAAACTATTATAAGACCAGTAATGTTGTACGCATCTGAGTGCTGGGCGACTAGAGAGACGGATGAGAGAAAACTACATGTGGCAGAGATGCGAATGTTAAGGTGGATGTGTGGTGTAACTAGAATGGATAAGATTAGGAATGAATATATCAGAGGAAGTTTGAAAATAGCACCAGTAACAGACAAGTTAAGGAGTAATAGGTTAGCATGGTATGGGCATGTTATGAGGAGAGATGAAGACCATGTAACTAGAAAAGCTTTGAGTATGACGGTCGATGGATATAAGAGTAGAGGAAGACCGAAAAAAGGATGGATGGATTGTGTGAAAAATGATATGTGTGTAAAAGGTGTGTTGACTGAGATGACATCTGATAGGCGAGCGTGGAAAAGGAAAACATGTTGTGCCGACCCTACTTAGGTGGGATAAGGGTAAGAAGATGATGATGACAATCTAATGCACACCGTTCTAAATGAAGTGTCACTTCCAATACAGAGTATATAGTAAAACTGTTGAACTGTCGTGTATGTACAGTGAAAATATTTACCAAGAGTTAACGACGGGTTATGTGTGCAACTTAACGAAATACAACAATACTCTTTGCTTGTCTGCCTGTAATTTCCAAAACTACTAGATGAGCTTTCATAGAGTTTTCACAGTTTAGCTTGATTTTAGTTTGAAGTAACTTATAGGATTTATTTCACCAAAATCGGCTCACAGAAAAAATAAAATATGTGAGCTATAGTGTAAATAAAGTGAGCTCATCTTAATACGGTTTGCATGAAAATATTCAGTAGATTTTTAGATGCTCGCGTTACGGGCATGACACTTATGTGTCAGTTGGTTTTCGTCACCTTCTACGTAGTTCTCTTCTGCGTTAAGTCAATAAGCTCTATGTTCATGTTCCTAGTCATACCACATGCCCATTAAAATCACCTCCGATGTAGATATCCTCATTCTGTGGAATATCAATCATCACCCCATCAAAATCTTCCCAAAACTTTTCTTTTACAGCCTCATTACACCCAGCTTGCGGCGCATACACACTTATTATATTGACCGTCATCTGTTCTATCAATAATTTCACCAATATTAATCTATAATTTACTCTTTTTATTGTTCAGTTTATCTTTCAGTCATTGTTCCCACATTCCAACTCGCAAATCTCAACCGTACATCCCGAATTCCTTTCTTACTTTGAGCCCTACCCTGAGTAAACCTTAATCCAGTTTTCATACTTATCATGTTGTGAAGTACGATTTGACTTAATTTTTACGATCGGCCGCCTGCCTGACATCAACCCTCCTTGGGATTAAGACGTAATGCCCTAAATATAATAAATCATAATACTAGTAGGATAAATATTGAAATAAATATATATTTATTTACTATATACGGAATAAAATTTAAGAACTAAAATAAAATAAAATGCAACTTCCTTTCCACTATTAATTCTTAGAAAATTATTCCAGTTCAATCTTTATAAATTTGGTTATAAAAAGCTATAGACTGCAAGTACCACTTTACATTGTTTGAACAGCACACCAATATCACTTATATCTACAGTACAACATAAAGCTGCTACTCCTAAGACCTGAGTTGAAATATCTTGTCAGCCAACATTTATTGCCAGCCATTGTCTTAGGATCTCCTCTGAATTTAATAATACGGGTGAGGCCATCACTGTCAAACTATACTATAAATCTACTACTACCAATCAGCTAGGTAACTTGGAAACACCCTCACCCAACTGTTCCAAGACATATAAGAACTGTTTGAAAATATCCTTAGGTTCGATTATGGGATCTGGAATGTTCTTGAACTCCTCATATAATTCCTCGCCGTATATCTCCGTCGGATCGTGCCTGAAAATATTACATTATCCATTAAGAATTATACTCTTTCTCTCTCCTTCTTCTTACAAGTTTTTTTTAGACCTTCAATGGTACTGCTCTCATGTCACCTAAACAGGGTTGGACAATATGATTCTCTACTCACTCTCCTCCTCAGTATATACACATATTATTCATCACACAATCCATCACACACTCTTTGACCTTCCTCTATTCCTGCATCCATCCACTTTCACACTTTATATTCACTGAGTTACAGAACTTTCATGACATTACCACACTAATACTTAACTAAGAAGTATAATCTGTCAAGGGAAAAGCACCACTGACAAACCTGTATACAATAAATAAACAACCAATAGAACAGTCAACCGTGGCAATAAAAAAAATAGTTTTTAAATATAGCCCCTCCTAAACTTTGTCGAATCTTTCGAATAATGACGTCAGCATTACAGAGTTTTCCCCTCTCCTTTATTAAAAGGTATTTAAAACGCGCCCCACTGTACCTAATGCTAAATATAGTGCAACCCAAAAGAATATTAATGGTGATCTCCAAGGGGTCTACCACTCATCACCAGTCGCCCCAATTATAATGGCTTGCAATCTTCAAGATAACCGGATATACGAGTGTCAGGTCAAAAGGTTAGACTGGCATACAAATATTTCGGTATATTAAATAACGGGAAATGGTACTTCACCCCTGGGCAAAGACTGTCGTTATACAAAACGCAAACCTGACCCTATAGGAATAATGTTGTCATCTTTGGGTGGGCGCGCTTGGATACAAACTTGGGATATTTGACTTTTCTCGAAAACGAACTATATCATTAATGATCTTAAACTCACAAACGGTATCGAACCATTAAGCCTAAGGAGAGACGTCACCTCCAAGGAGAGTTCTATTCTTCGGAGGAAATATGAACAGAAACAAAAAGAAGAAATCTTCAAGGCAGACAGAGACAACTGTATGGTAAATGCCTAGCCTAGCCGAGCCTAGAGAATAAAATAAAATATTTTGTGACTTGCAACCCTAGCGGAGACATGAGAGAACTAATATTTGCAGCACAGCAAATGGTAAGAAATCTCAAAAGAGTTGCGTGTTAAATTCCGTATTTGACAACAGATTTTTAACTCGGTTGTAATAATAGTAGAGAATCTGCTAGTATTTTACTGTACCCCTTACCTGTGATCCTCGAGGAATTTCATAGCTTCCTGAACAGTTTCTCTCATAAACTTCTCCAAGGTTACATAATCATCAGGTGGATTATCCAGAGTCGGCTTCGAACTGTACTCTATGACCAGTTCCTTGGGTTTCGTTACAGATGCTGACACTCTTTAAAGAAAATTAACCTTCTTTTTAGTATTCTTCAATCGCGTTATATATACTTTTATAAATACGATTGCTTGTCCTTTAGTCGAACTTCGACTATAGAGAAAAGAATAACTTTTTCCATTTTTTTTTATCGATAATACCAAAGCTTGTCAATAGCTACTAAGGAAAAAAGGAATGAAAAAAAGATGTTCTTAGCTGTTTCCACACTGTTGATAGATAAGCTCAATGGATAAATAGTCACATTTGCAAGTGCCTTTATGATGAATCATCGAGTTACTTATATGTATAGTCCTAATTGTAATAAAGGTAAAACTTCAACATTAATGGTGGTAGAGCCACGCTGAAACTATTACTGGCTTCAGCATGAATGGGTCGGCTCGCTCGGGGTAGTACCACCCTCTCGCAGAAAACCGACGTGAAGTAACAGTGCTTGCATTGTTGCGTTTCGTTTGGTTAGCGAGAGCGCCGGAGACCCACCTCCCCTACCCTCTCCCTCCCCTCTCCTCTCCCTCCCCTAACCCTTCCCCCCAAAGGGTGGCAACGTACTTGCAACTCCTCTGGTGTTGTTAGTGTCCATGGACGGTGGCGATCACGTAACATCAGGTGACCCACCTGTTCGTTTGCTACCTATGACATAAAAAAAAAAAAAAAAAAAGATTCAACTACAATTGTAATTCTTCAACGTGACCAAGTTCGAATCAGTTTTGTTCTGAATTGGGGATTTGGCAATATTGCACCTCACAGGCTGTTCAAGAGCCTGTCCAGATGAGGCGAGTGGACTCGCGCGCTTCAAAATAGATTGCGTCCAGATACCGCGTTTCTACCCTAGGAAACGTCGCATAAGCTGGGATACGTCGTACGGCTAGACGACTGACAACTATGTCGACTCGCCACTGACTCGCGCGTAGTACTGGACGCAGCAATGTGGCCTGAGTATCTCGAGGCGCGCTCGACTCGAGAATCTCGCTCATTGCACGCGTTTTACGCGCGAGTTAGAAAACGCGCCGCACCATCCCAACGGGGTATATGGAGCTCTAGTATCTCGGGTACGCGCGAATGTCTACGCGCGTGTCGACTCGCGCGTAAAACGCCTCATTTGGACAGGCTCTAACCTAATCACTATGATTTATTTAGTAGGTCTCAGTATTTCACCACCTGTTATTAAATAATTATGTGGTCTAAGATGATAAACACGCTAAACCTCGAGGGGACTGCCTCTCAAGTACTACTACCGGAATACACCTATAGATGCTTGGCGACAGTAGTCAACCTGATGGTGGTACCTAATCTGTGTAGTTATTAGACGAAACCTCTACCATCACACAATTATTTTGTCACATAGTTTTCCTTCAATGAAAACCATTAACACAAAATTAAAATTATCAATGAACCTTCAGATCGAACTGAATGTTGTTAATATAAGTAGTTCATTTCAGAGTGTGAACACTCAATCAATTCAATGTTGCATTTTAGTCGTAATTTTAGTGGTCTTTTCCGTTTCTTTCTCCACTGAAGAATACTGTTAATGTATCTGTTAATAAGCTAAACATGTGTTTCATTATTTTTTTTTATTTTTATGGCATAGGAGTCAAACGAACAGGTTGGTTACTTGATGTTAAATGATCACTACCGTCCATAGATACTAACAGCACCAGGGGAGTCGCAAGTGCGTTGCCAACCTGTATTCTGGAGGAAAGGGAGAAAGGGGAGGGAGGAGAGGTGGGTCTCCGGCTCTCTCGCTGATTGAACGAAACGCAACAATGCAAGCATTGTTACTTCACGTCGGTTTTCTATGAGAGGGTGTAGTACCACCCGAGCCGACCCATTCATGCTGAAACCAGTAGCAGCTTCAGAGTGGCTTTACCACCTACAAAGGTTTGTTACAAAGGGAATATAAGCAAAAATGACACCCACAATGGATATTACGAATACATATACAATAACCCAAACAAAGAGTAAAGAAGAAAACAATCCTTACCTTTTCCCACCATCAATATCCTCCGCCAAGTCCATACGGGAGCATAATTCGCTTTCCAACTCGCCAATTTTCCACTCTAATTTCTCATACATATCAAAATCGTCCAAATTCTCATACTCTCCTATCTCCTTTTCCTTATTTTCTCCATCTCTTGCCTTTCTCTCCTCTTGTACATCATTCAATTCAAGTACTTCGTTTCCTTCTAATTTTAATTCTGCAACTCTGTCATCAATGGCTTCTTCTTTAACATCTTTTACATCATTCAATAATTCCTCTTTATCGACTCCCACTTCTACTTCTTTTACTTTAGAAGATATTATATCATCTTCACTGATACCATTAGAGTCGGTTGTCTTAGTAAAATCATCAGTCAATTCATTATGTTCTACATTTTGACCCTCATTATTCTCCTCGTGATTCTTGTGTAATTTTCCTTCTTTTTTGTTGACAGTGAATAGAGGATACGTTAAAGCTAATATTCTAGGTCTCTTTTCCTCTTTACATTCTTTATAAAGAGACATGATCTGTAAGAAAGTTCACTTGCTAAATCATGTTGAAGGTTTCAAATTCTTTTTTTGTTACCTAAGCTTGCCAAAATGTCTACACTTTAACTAATAGGCTGGAAGTACATTATAGTTCGTAAAAGCTTCAGATATCAAAACAAATCTTAATATGATTGCGGGTTTAAAGAAAGAACCTCGGTCCTGTAGCGTGCTGGCCATTAAAAAGTGTCTATGCACACTGGTCCTTTTGAAAAGATGACATAAAAGATGTCATACACAGATATATATTTTTCCTCGACATACAAGTCCAATATTAAAAGTATCGGTTGCAAAGTCAGTGCTTGATTTTCATATATATATATATATATACTACTCACTCGGAAGCTCGATGAGAGATGCTGCACACGCTCACACTCCCGATTTAAACCACACACGAGAAGTCGCTCCAATAGCCGTGCCAGATCAAGACCTAGGCAACCACCCAACAACCATCCACATTGCTACTATCACTATACTTATGGAGACAAGGCTAACAAGTGCAAGCAACCCTGTACGTACAATTCGGGAAACGCGCAGGGCGGTCGGCAGTAGCGGCCAACGGCTGCCCTACATCTACAGGCCGTCTATTTATTACGGATCGTAGCTCTAAAATACAGTTTCTGGTAGACACAGGATCTGATTTATGTGTTTACCCGCGATCGGCTATGAAGAGGCCCTGTGTAAGGTCGAAGTACGATCTCGTCGCTGCCAACAATAGTGTCATCCACACTTATGGTCCTGTGAATCTTCACTTGAATTTCGGGCTTAGACGCGATTTCCAGTGGAAGTTCACCATTGCAGACGTCAACAAACCAATCATTGGTGTTGATTTTTTAAGCCACTACCAACTTCTTGTGGACTGCAAAAACCAGCGATTGATCGACAACCTTACTTCACTTACAGTTTCAGCACTTTCCCCTAGTCTGCCATGTGATTTCGCTTCTATAAAATCAGTTACTGGTGAAACTGTATTTCACGAGATTCTTAAGGAATATATTACCAGATATTACCAGACCAGCAGGTATTCAAACCTTGCCTAAGCACAATACGCTGCATCACATAAGGACAACGAGTGGACCTCCAGTTTCCTGCAAGCCTCGACGCCTAGACCCTACTCGTCTACAGGCAGCTAAGAAGGAATTCGAAGAGTTACTCGCAAATGGAGTAGCTCGTCGCTCTGAGAGTCCATGGTCCTCTGCTCTGCATATGGTACGCAAGAAAGATGATAGTTGGAGACCTTGTGGCGATTACCGAGCGCTAAATGCCAGAACCATTCCGGATCGCTACCCAGTTCGTCACCTTCATGATTTTTCTCATCAGCTATCTGGATGCTCCATCTTCTCGACCATCGATCTTGTGAAAGCTTATAACCAAATAGCGGTGAACCCGGAGGACATATGTAAAACTGCAATCACGACGCCATTTGGTTTATATGAATTCAAATACATGACATTTGGACTTAGGAACGCAGCTCAAACCTTTCAGAGATTTCTGGATGAAGTTTTGTTAGGTCTAGACTTTGTATATGGATTCATCGATGACATCCTAGTCTTTTCATCTTCACCAGAAGAACATAAGTCTCATCTGCGTCAACTTTTCCAACGTCTCAAAGACTATGGTATTTTGATAAACACTTCCAAATGTTGTCTTGGCCAATCAGAAGTGACATTCTTGGGCTATAAAGTTTCAGCTGACGGTACCAGACCTTTGGAAAGTAAAGTTCAAGCCATTGAGGAATTCCCCGTTCCTAAGACGATCAAAGAACTCCGAAGATTCTTAGGGATGCTGAACTTTTACCGTCGCTTTATACCTAAAGCTGCACACTTTCAAGCACCTCTTAACAACGTCTTCGCTGGAACTAATGTCAAAGGTTCCCACCCAGTTTCCATGACTACTGAAATGCTTCAAGCTTTTAAAAATTGCAAGCTTTCATTATCACGTGCGACACTTCTTGCTCATCCATGTCCTTCTGCTGCTTTGGCAATTGTCACAGACGCATCTGAGTCTGCCATTGGAGCGGTATTGCAACAAAAAGTTGATAATACTTGGCAACCGCTAGCGTTTTACTCGCATAAATTGAATGCAGCTCAGAAAAAGTATAGCCCTTATGATCGTGAGCTGTTAGCGATTTATGAAGCCATCAGATACTTCCGTCATATGGTCGAAGCTCGCTACTTTACGATATTCACAGATCATAAGCCACTAACTTATGCTTTCTCTATGAGTCGCGACAAGTGTTCCCCAAGACAGTATCGTTACTTGGACTATATAGCACAATTTACCACAGATCTAAAATATATACGTGGACAAGATAACGTCGTTGCTGATGCATTATCTCGTGTGGCAGAGATCACTCCTACAATCGATTACGAAGACCTTGCACAATCTCAGAACGATGATCTCGAGCTACAAAAACTTCTGCAAGATGGTTCTACTCTTAAATTAGAGAAGATACGAACTGCATATTGCAAATCACCAGTGTACTGTGATACTTCGGTACAACCACCTCGCCCGTATCTTACTGCAAATTTCAGAAGACAAGCTTTTGATGTCCTACATAATCTGCATCATCCTGGACGATCAGCTTCAGTACGACTGGTCAAAGAACGCTTCGTTTGGCCAGGGATTCGTAAGGACTGTAGAGAATGGGCTCGGCATTGTTTAGAATGCCAAAGAAGCAAAGTTACCAAACACACTGTTTCCCCCCTTTCCTCTTTCCTTACTCCTTCATCAAGGTTCACTCATATCCACCTCGACATTGTTGGACCTTTAACCCCTTCTTCTGATTTCAGGTATTGTCTCACGGTAATCGACAGGTTTACTCGATGGCCTGAGGCGATTCCGATGACAGAAATCACTGCTGAAGCCAGCGCATCTGCTCTGCTGTCTGGTTGGATAGCTAGATTTGGCTGTCCGACGCGTATCACGACAGATCGTGGTCGGCAATTTGAGAGCCACCTTTTCAAGGCTTTGACGACCTTGCTCGGTGCCCGTCATTTCCGAACCACTGCATACCACCCAGCTGCGAATGGTATCATCGAGCGTCTACACCGCCAGCTCAAGGCAGCTATAATGTGCCACTCTTCTTCCCAGTGGATCGAAGCACTTCCACTGGTACTTCTTGGCATGCGTAGCTCCTGGAAGGACGACCTACAACGTTCCTCAGCTGAGCTCGTCTATGGTGAGCCACTTCGTCTTCCCGGTCAATTTTTATCACCCAAAGATGACTACACTGTAGAAGACATCACACAGTACGCAACTCGTCTCTGCGCGTACATGGCGAAACTCACTCCAAGACCAACGTCATGGCATACTAACTCGCCATTCTACATACCACGTGATCTCAACTCCTGCACGCACGTATTTTTGCGACTAGATCACGTCAGAAGCTCGCTAGAACAACCATATCTTGGTCCCTTCAAAGTTCTGAAAAGGCAACCAAAATACTTCACACTTGAAGTAAAAGGGAAGACCACCAATGTAACTGTGGATAGGCTAAAACCCGCCTACATTATGAAGGAAGTCCATGTTCCGGTTACCACTTCGTCTGCCACAACAACTGCTCCTGTAAAAAGAACCCGGAGTGGACGCAGAATTATTCCACCAAATTTTTATCGCCCGTAGTTACGGTCTGAGCGGGGGAATAATGTGGAGTCTAATCCGCTCCACTGGAAAACGCTCCACTTATGATAATTACGCCAAGGGCTAACCGTGACGTATTACCACCACCACGCTACGATAATCCGCGCGCCGCCCGCGCACCACCCGCGCGGCGGCCGCGGCCGGTCACACCACTTCGCGGAGCGCATCGTGCATGGCAGACGTACAGTTATTTATTTACTCTGTAATTTTTATTTTCTATTACAATACTTTTATAAAGTTCAGTGTAGTTTTTATATATCCTACACATTACATGTGGAGGTGTGAACTAACATCCCCCACAAGCTTTTTAAAAACATTTGTAACTACAAAAAAGTAAAATTCCCGTTAAAATAGGTTCTGCCGTTTTGGAGATTACCCGCAACAAACAAACAAACAGAGAAAATATACTAATATAAAAATATAGACAAAGTATAAAGACAATTTTTTTTTGGACATTTGTAGCCATATATTTACATTCATCAAAAAGTTGTTATTTTAATTGTACATACACAAACTTTATTTTTATAATACGTAATAGAGAACAAATAAAAAATTAGAAATAAAAGTAGTATAAACTTTTTGCATAGGAAAACAAAATAAACTTCGAAAATGTTTGCGATAGAAACTTACCACGTTACCATGGCAACGTATATAATACTAACGCTAACGAAAACTTTATTTGAACAATTTTGTTTTATGATTATGAAGACTAAGAAAATAATAATGATGGTTAAAATAATGTACGACATATTATATAGAAGATTTGGCGCTTATACCTTTATTGTAACTTAGACATGGAATAAAATTATATAGGATATATAAGAAATACCTATATTGACAACTTCAGAATTGGCAGTATGGATTAATTCCTTCGCCTGTCCTACTGGACAAATATTATTACTACAACTAACGAAATCTCTCAAAAGGAAAAAAGTGCCCGATTTTGAAACATTCTTCATTGATGCTCTGCTTCTATTGGTCTTAGCGTGATGATATATAGCCTATAGCCTTCCTCGATAAATGAGCTATTTAAAACCGAATGATTTTCTCAAATCGGAATGGTAGTTCCTGAGATCCTAGCGTTCAACCCAACAAACAAACTCTTCAGCTTTATATATTAGTATAGATGAACAAGCTTCAAAAGTCCTTTTAAATCTTTTCCTTGGCCCAAAGAAACTTAACTCCTGAATCCTTATATAACAAATCTACATCAAAAACTTAAAATAACTCTTTGATGACCAATTAGTATTGGACTATGTTTCTAGTGTAATATAGAACTGGTAGCTTACATATCTTAGATTTGCATCTACGCTGATCCGATGGCAGCTATCCACAACAAGCACATTTATATCCTTTATACTTATTATTTCCTCCTGTAATATCTGCTTGAGCACCTCCGATGTACATATAAGGACCTGGAAAAACATTAGCGTATTTTAATTTTAATATACTCTGACATTGGCAAAATAACATTTCATATGCTTGGTAGTAAGCTAATAGAAACTTGTGACACTAGGATCCTCAACACACGGAGTCTTTAGAAACCTGTGTACTCCCCTATTGCAACTGTTACACGTGATATATGGTGGTCGCGATCCAACCTGCACGACTTCCGGCAGCAGCACTGAGAACCAGTCCCAATTCTGATACCAATAAAAAAAAAATAGCTTACTTGTTTCTTATCAAGCTCGGCATTACAATCATAAACATCGTCATACTTGATTGCCTGCGTTGTTGAAAGGTCTGTCATGGTGTTAATCTCATAGGCGACGCACTGAACTCTTGTAGCGCGCGCAACGTACACTGATCTCAGGTGACCATCGTACAAGGAACTGCAAGAGCAGAAAAACATCATTTTTTATTGTAACAGGACAAAGTGGAGACACTCTTTCATTCCAAAACGTACATTATAGAAACCTTATGGATGACAAAGCACAAGTGTTCCAACCATTGATATACAAAAACCCAAGATGTACACTTAACGCGTCACAGACGGCTTCAAATAGTCTCGTCTTGTAAAAATAACTTTAAATAATTCAAGTAAGGTCGAATTTGCAAAATCATAAGTTTATCACATAACTATAAACACATATGCAAATTGGGAAGTTTTTGCGGCTGATTTGAAGCGCTACTTTTATTCGAGACTGTGTGTCTTGGGGTTTTTATATGTCAATGGTTCCAGCCTTCAAATTGTCTTCTTAAATAATTGTTTACAAGCCTTGGGGTAGAGCAGCCTCTATTTTTTATATTCTATATAAATAGCCATCTAAAAATCCAGTTATATGTCTAACTAGTCCTAACTAACATTATAAATGTGAATGTGTTTGTTTGTTATGCTACTACTCAACTGAAGAACTCAATTTTGCATACACATTATTTATAAAACTTTTCAATACTTATTAAGTACCACTCATACCTACCAGCAGGTAGTCCAGTGAAGCTGTTAAGGCCTCGATAGGCCAATTAAGTTTGAAAAACAAAAATCTACTTTGACAGAATTGAGGAAAGTGTTTACTGTACAACAGCACTCAAAGAAAGCATTTAATAATACTCACCCTCGAACTTTATAAGCTTCCTCATATATCAGTCGGGTGGATATAAAACTTGCATACTCCACTGCTAAGGTGTTTTGATTACCCGCAGCAACGGCAAGCCTGGCGCCACCCTCAGCCGCCGTAAAACGAGAACAACAAGGCTCCATCATCTGTGAAGGGATATTATTATAATTAAAAGATCAGAAAATGTTTTCCTGATTACCATCACGTCAGCCTGTGAGGTCTCTTCCCGAAAGAAGATATGGGCATAACAATCACGCCAGACCATGATGTACAAATGAATGAGTGATAAATGTACGAATGAATAGCGAATGAATAGCGGTTTCAAACTCCAAAACAAATACACCTATATTTTCTCACATAGGGTGATGCTACAAGAACACTTTCCAGTTTCAAATTTTCTGTGGTTTTCACAGATTTTAAGTTACCTCTGTTAAATTTTAACATTATAGTGTATAGGCTCCATTATTGAAAAAGAAAACAATGAGTAAGGAAAACAATTTTGAGTTATTTTGGTACTTAGGTATATCATGCACCACGCTCACAGACCGCTAACCTAGCCAATTTATTTTTCTCAATGTTCCCGTCTTGGTTAGACTAGGATAGACTTGTGAGACAAAGACGGTAACATTTTGAGGTTATGTCACCTCCGAACAGTCATTGTTAGTTTTGTATATTACCAACTTAATGATTTTAAGCTAAATCAAAACAATTTTGTCTCGGTTTGATTAGGTTAGACTTGCGAAAAAAAATAACGCGAGAGTGCGGTGCATTATATAAAGTAAATTAAAAAAAAACTCAGGACTAATAAATACTTTTCTGTGAATAGAATTTATAAAACCCGTAACACTTATAAAATTAGTAAAACATTGAAAAGTAATTATGAGACAGAGGGGTAATTCTATAAATTTATATTTTCATGCTGCATTAGAAATTCTCGTCCTGAATTAAGGGTTGAGGGGGGAGAAGGGTGGAGGTGAGGTTGGCTACCCCTCTATACCACTCCCTCGCCGCGGAAAGTCGTAGTTACTAATATATTCATGATCAAAGTTTTGAGGTTATATCACCTCTGAACAATCATTGGGAATGTTGTATATTAATAACTTCGTGTTTTTTAAGTTAAAAACAAAACAGTTTGTATAAAACTATGTCTATATACAAATAAAGCAAGAAATTATTACTGGAAAAGTGTAAATTTTGCGGAAAAAAATAAATTTTAAGTATGTAATAATCTTGTAACAGTAACAAAAATTATGGCAACTTTGCATAATTTTCAACAAATTGAGTTTTCAACAAAAAAAAAACTTGTATGAAACTATGTACATCTTCGCATTAACAAATAAATTATTGATGGAAAAGCATAAATCTTGAGAACAAAAAAAAATTATTTACAATAAACTTCTGTCCTCATTTTTCACAATATTTCACATTTAAGCTCAAGTGGTTAAAAGAATATTTAATCTAAAAACTAACACAAACAACAACAAAACAACAAGGAATTTGATATGTTATTCCTCTATTAATCTTTTTTTTTTTAACGTGTGGAAATCCCTTATGGATAACCCACCCTCCCGGGGGAGAGGGTGGGTTATGTCGGACTCGCACAGACTAAAACCCCACGGTGTACCGACAGACCGTTTTGTGGGGGCGGCAAGGGATCGTTCAAGCTAATCAACCTTGTAGAGCCGCCCGCCCCCACGGTCCGCCCGGCGGAAGGTGGCCGCCGGGCTCCTACCTATAGAGGGACAGACCGGGTACACACCGGCTGTCCCCTCTCGTCCGCCGGACCTGTGCAATGAGGAGATGGGCCCCGCGGCCCATCCCCACAGGTCCGGCTACGATTCCTCTATTAACCTAATGTGACTCAGCCGGATTTGCTCAGACTAGTTCTCTCTCGCCTGTGTTTATTAAGGCTTTATGATCATATAAATAATTTATATTATATTTTTTTCTAGGATTGAGACAGTTGAGTTTTGGATTAAGCATAATACAAACATAACAAAAATATAAGATAGTGGAAAACATTTCATTTGTCATACAATTTTTTATTTTAAATTATTTTTAAATAAAAAAAAATAAAAAAAAAATTATATAAAATAAATTTAAAATAAAAAAATTAATTTTTAAAATAAAAAAATAATTTTTAAAATTTTTGATTTAAAATTTATAAATCAAATTAATTATATTTGATGTTTTTCTAAAATAATAGTGAACAATTATAATACAACAATAAAATTATAGTATTATAAACCTTAGAAATGCGCATCTGAAGGAAAAATCATGTTACCTTACATTAGCCTCTCCATGGAGTGAGGTGGTGTCTTTTGAAAGGGGTAACCAACCACTATAAAAAACAACACCAAATTCATGATGCGAATTTCTAATGCCAACCCTTCCACCATTTTATCGGAAGGTTTATAAATGTGCTCACATTCGTATGAGTGCAGTTCTAATCTATCGGAATGAAAACAAAGAAAAACAAAAGGAAATATCTTTAAGTGGTCCGAGTCTACCACATTATAAGTTAAAATGTGACTTTGTACAAAATAACTTTCCTTTGGCACAAACAGCATTTAAATCACCCACAGGTGTAAGAGAATAAACTTAAAGTGAGATTAAAGTCATTAACAAAATTTTGAGTATAATTCCCATGCTAGTTCATTTCTTTTCTGATTTAGTTAAATACTTCCCTTAAATATAACCACATAGAAGTTTATTTGTCTAGAATAATCTCCAGAGTAGCTGAATCGACTTAGAATCAACTCCTAAAACCAAAAAAGACTTTTTACTAGTTTAAATACACTACATACCATTATGCTTTTCGATGAGTACTGAATGACACTGAATAGTTATAGGAAGTGAAAGATGTAAATGTATTACGCTTTAGTTTGTATTACATGTTGTTCTAGTAAGTAGAAACTCAGTGTTAGCAATAAGTTATATGAACATTATTGAACGAATAGACAGATAATTTATTAAGAATAAATATTGTTTTAAACTGTGTAGAATGTAATAAATATAAGTTAATGCCACATTGAATAGGAGTAAGCACAAAAGAACGAAACCATGTAACTTATTCATCAAACGGACGCATCCTAGGGGATCTTTGTAGAGCTGATTTGAAAAAAAAAAAAAAGAAAAGTGGTGTTACACACGCATATAGTGTGTTTTATCGGCCCGCCACAGATGCAAGGCCTTTAAATAAAGAGTACAAACTTATTAACAATCAGTAATTTCATAGACTCTGATCGGAATGGTTACTGGGTCGACTCTGATTGATAGAGTCTAATCGGAATATTGACACAACAGAGTCTTATAAGAACATAAACAATACATCGATAGACAGTTAGAGTGGTTGTATCAATATATATATTCAATATTTCTTGATTGTTCGAGAGCCAAATACTGAGTACTTCGATTAGAAGAAAGAACTTGTGTTTATAGAACACATCACACAAATATTGCAGATAGAGGTGATTTACAACCACCTCAATATATTTGCAACAAGTACTAAGTAATAATACCATTTAAGAGAAATAGCTAAATATCGGTAAGAGATTGTAGAAGTGGTAATAATAAGATTGTAATTAAAACATTAGAGACAACCCATAATTGAATCATATAAAAAACTTAAAATGAAACTCTCGTCTTGGGTTTGTGTTGAGTGACGAAGGTGTTGTCAAAGGAAACACAACATGTATGGACGTATATTTATTCGCGCAAGCGGCCGATCAAACCGCTGCACGAACGTCAAACAATTACAATTTTATATACTCTAAATTACAACACAATACCCCACAAAACAAAACCTAGAATGAAATCTTAGGCACCAGCTACCAAATAAATTACTTTTGCTAAAATACATATGCTGTCAATAAAGGTGTTATCGAATACGTAACAACACATATAATTGTAAACTTTTATATAGCACATATTAGGAATTTAAGATCAAACCTTAGTTTGATGAGGTTACATAGAAGTGAATATTTGTTTTAATACTTACAGTGAATATATGCACTTATCAGCGATGAATTTTCAAAGTTTATACATGTTTTCGTTCAAAAAGTCACAACAAACACTGATGAACAAACAAACTTAGAGCGAAGGCAATGTAGCAATGAATTTTACAGTATATTTCCAATTGTAAGTAGATATGTCTCACATCTACATATGCAATATATATAATTATTACGATACTTCTTAGAATAATAGAAAAATATGTGAAATTTTATATCTTTTACTTATTTTAAGCGATATATTGAACAAAAAAGATAGACGAGAATCATAAATTATAGCGACCGCAAAAGCCAAACGTACTCTTGACAACAGACAAATTTACAGTGTTGCCGTTTAAAAATTTAAAAAATCTCTAGACGTCAATTCAAAAGCCGCTAGATTTTGAAAAATACATGGTTAAAAAATCCGCCAGAAGTCGCTAAATATTTCATAATACTTTATGGTAAAAAATATAGTGAGAATACAATATTGCGAATATTTCACTGTGATAAAACGAGCAAAAAGCTTTAGTTGGAACAATTATAACAGGTTTAAGCCATATAATTAACTCTTCTGGCGTTTCCATCCTTGTCTATACTTTTATTTATTTATTTTATGTGATGTGCCAAGTGATAGAGCGAGAATCACCCAACCGATTACATCCCGAGATCGAACGTCATTCTGGTAGGGGAATTCCAGAAAGGACAATAGCAATTCATGTTGTTACCAGTAATTGCATTTAAATTAGTACCAAAATATTGATGTATTTGCAATATTCAATTAGTCGCTAGAATTCGATTTATTTAAGTCGCTAGATTGAAAAAAAAAAGTCGTTAAAGATACCCAAAATCCGCTAGATCTAGCGACAAAGTCGCTAAAACGGCAAAAGTGAATATTGGAAACTTTTGACTCTGTGATAGGACTGTCGATAAAATATCAAAATATTGTATATTTTATTTTTTAAATTGATATTATTTATTAATATTTTTTGGATTATTAACGATAGTTTGATATTAAAATTTGGATATCGGCGGTCGATATTTTTTATTATATAGATCATCATCTTCTTACCCTTATCCTACCTAGGTTGAAGCCATACAACATGTTTTCTTTTTCCACTCTCCTCTGTCAGGTATCATCTCAGAATTTATATCTTTTATACACATGTCATTTTTCAGACACTTTATTCATACCTTTTTCGGTCTCCTCTTCTCTTATATCTGTCCACCTTCATACTTAAAACTATTCTAGTTATATGTCTTTCATCTTTCTTTATGACATGCCCGTATCATGCTAACCAATTACTCCTCGACTTCTTTGTCACTAGTTATATTTTCAAACTTCATCTGATATATTCATTTTTATTCTATAGATTTAAATTGAACTACACGTCTTAACTATCGCATCTTATAATCATATCATCTATTTTCTCTCATCCATTTCTTTCGTAACCCAACACTCAGAGGCATACAGTATGACTGGTCTTATAATAGTTTTATACACCTTCCCCTTGACTTTCAAAGGCATTCGTGGATCGCAAGATACACCAAACATCTTTCGCTATAGAAAATATCATCCTGCATTTATCCTATTCCTCACGTCATTGTCTACTCTGCCGTTGTTTTAGATCAATGCACCGAGGTACTGCTATTTGGAGAAGGCTAGTAATAGTAATGTAGACAAAGTAACGAGTATTTACAACAACTCTTACTTAAAAATATTCATCATCAGCCTGTAAGTGACCCACTGCAGGGCCATATAGGCCTCTTTCCAAAGGAAGGTATGGGCTAATCACCACGCCAATCCAGGACGTATTGGCGATTTCAAACTCTACGAAATCCACTGTTATATGTTTTTCCACATATTGTAGTATTACAAAAACATTTCTCAGGTTCAGGTTTCTTCACGTTGTTTTCCTTCACCGCCAGCTGATAGTGCTACCAATTTAAATTAGTAAATGTACTAGAATTCAGAAAATTTCGTTGGTACATGCCGGGGATCAAACCACTACGCCGCACACTGGGCTGAAAATCGGCTTTCATAGACTTAGGGACTTTTATTTTTAAGTGTCGTTTTTTTTGCTTGGAATAGCTTCACTATATTGTTATTAGGACCGATTAAGCTGTATCTATTCCTTTGATGATACGTACATACGTAACTGCTTTCGAAGACCAATAATATTGTTACTAGAATACTGATGAATTAAATCTTATAAAATCAGTATTAAATATATTGTTACACTAATCACGTATAGGGTCGATGCAGTCAGGATTGGCAATAAACACTCAGTAGATACAGTCACTATTTATTTGGCCAGAGCTTCGCCTAACAATAACTTCCACATAGGAGTGCGCCCAGATCAGCGACAT
>MU158821.1:137272-163133 GCA_015888305.1 Antheraea pernyi
CTTAGTTTAAACATATTATTTTTAAGTCAGTTGATGAATTAATTTCAAGATTATAATTTATTGAGTCAAACTTTACATGTGTTGTATAAAATTGTATGGTGAATGTATAATAAAAAGTTTATCTTTGAATTCAGAAAAAATATGTTAATAGTCTCTAGGTCAAAAATAATGCTAAAGGATAGTATAATCCAATTTTGTAACATATTAACTCTAAAAAATAATACTGAAAAGTATCCAAGTCACAAAAGTGTGAAATAAAATATATGACCTTTTTTTTAAAAAAAATCGCAGTCGTGACCGTAATATAAAGTATGTCAATAAATCATAAATAATTAGTACTATAAACGTATGAAAGGATATTACGGTTTTCTTTGCGCTTCCAGAGATATCCTGATTTTTCATGTCAGCTTCATACAAATTTTTCGTAAATAAAATATAACTTGTCAGTTTTTAAGCCAAATTAACTCAAGTGAATATATGACTATAATAACAGTATACTGAAGCTATTCCAAGCAAAAAAAATGACACTTAAAAATAAAAGTCCCTAAGTCTATGAAAGCCGATTTTCAGCCCAGTGTGCGCCGCCACGACTTAAAAAAAATGTTAAATAGTGGACTGAAAAATATTGGTATACATAATTATCTTATTTAGATAAAATAATAATGATGACAATTAAGATCAATATGATTGAATAACATTTGTGCAAGTGGCCCTTAAAACTATAATGTAACTGCAGCTTTGCCCACCGCGAAAGTAAAGTTTATTGGTCTGCTTCTCTAATCTACCGCACTGCAATAGTAACGACTCGGTTATAGATCGTATAATGCACGTGGTCTTAAGTAACGCTATAAAATCTAAGACATTTTGTTATTAAAAAGTGACTTGGTTTTTTTACCCACTACCAGCAACTGTTTGTACTGATAAACGTTAAGATCTTTTTTAATTTAATACCAATAGTCATTTAAGTCAATATTATTTTGTATAGTATGGTATGGTAATTTTAATATAAAAATAAGTATTATAGTCATTGCACTGTTTTTTTTTTGTAATTTAACATTTGAACTTTCTATGTGGGGCTGGCAACACTGTGTGATTGGTTATTCACAGAGTAGGGCTGTTGATATTTTTAAATATATTTAATATATCGATATTTTAATAAAAATATTAATCAGGATCAATTTATAAAAAAAAAAAACAATTTTCTATATATCGATATTTGTTTGCTTTATTAAAATAAAAATACTGCAAATTATGAGAGAGTTTAATTGATCAAATTAAATTTATTATGTTTCAATTAAAATAGCGACGACCATATATGGAATTTCAATGATTATAATTTACGTGAAAATATATGTATATAGGTATAGTTTCTCATTTATCGGTTCAATGACCTCAATGTCCAAATTGTCCGTAAAAACTTTGAAAACCTGCATTTTGTAAACCGGACCGGCATGATCTATATATCAGAAACTGTAACAAACTGGTCGTCCCATGTTTCAGACTTAGCAAAACCAGTAATAGTTTTTTAGGTGATAGTGTTAGGTTTTACAATAACGTCCCAAAACATAATACCGATTTGCCGCACTGTAAATTTAAGCGCCATGTCAAGCGGGTTTTCGTGTCAAAAGGCTATTATAGAGTGGACCAACATGTGAACGATGTTGATGTCTGGAGTTGACTCCTCTCTGTGCGTCCACTAAAAACGGTATTGTACCATATAACGTATTCAAAATATATATATATATATTAAAAAAATGTACCCCATCGAGTTTCTTGCCGGTTCTTCTTGATTGTTTTCCGAACCGGTGTTAGTTTTGACGTTCATAAGTGTTTTATTAGGGCCTAAACTGAATAAAGTATTTTTGATTTAAATGAAAACTGATATTAAAAGTATTTTCTTGGAACATTGTATTTAGACGTAAATAGGTGACCGCGCGGTGACTGATTAGCGATAACTGGAGCTTTCATTGTTTGTAGAATCAGTGCAAAGGTCAACTGCAGTAGCACTGTCAACATAGTTATTCCAAGGTGAATTTGCCATAATGCATTCACATAAACTGCTGCAACACAATTCTCATGAGAAACAACATATTACGATTGGCCACAGGATTGTGTTTTTTCACCTTAGTTGTATTTTAGATATAGGTTACAGTGACCATTTAGCATCAAGTAGACTCCGCTCTTTTAGACGACATACTTTAAAGACACACACACACTTAAATTATGTCACGATGATATCCTTTACGGAATGGTCAAATTTATTAGAATAAGAATTCTAAAGAATTCGAACCTACAAAACTTATTATTTTATTAACATTTATTACTAATTATTATTATAGTATCATAAATATAATCTAATTACCATTGTAAATCGCAGTCTAATAATTGTATTTGTTCATCAAGAAGGAATATCAAAATTAAACTATTTAGGAATAAATAATAATAATAAATGTTATTCATTTTTCAATAAAATTAATTTGTTAAGTACATTTCTGAATCTATCTTTCGGCTTACAATTATACTTAGGAAAATAGTGTAGTCCTAAGCTTAAATATCCTACTCTACTACTTTTAGTAATGAAAGCTCAGTCTAGTCATATTAGGAGTTTCCCTAATAATATGAATTTATATACTTAAATCTTTATTTAGCCAATCTAAAGGTTGACTCAAAATATGAAATCTCATGTCGAAGGACACAAAACTCGTTTTTTTTTGCTAATATCACGCTTCACGTGGGTTCTATTGCCGTGTTTTACCAAAAAACTTGTTTCAAAATGCTTAGAATATAGTCTCGTACTTTGCTAAGGTCTCAAAACACCTCTACCACAGTATTGCATCTGAACCGCCTTTGCCATTTAACAGAACTCTGTAACAAACAATATTAGAGAACATTAATAATAGAATGACGTGACTGCAACGTAGAATGAGAAACTAATCTTCTAAACTAAGTAAACTAAATTAAACTAACTAATCTTTTAAACTTTTTAAACCAAGAATTTGATTGTTTACGATGCAAGGGTATAACATCATGGACATAGTGTTTAGAATAATAAGTCCATGAATAGTATATATACACGTACGTAATGTAATTACTCTGTGGCAGTCTGTGGTAATATACTTATAATCCTAGTAGGTCTGTGGTGGCAATAATATTTTTGAGAATTGGTGATACTAGGTACTGAAAACAAAATATTGTGTATTTGTTTGTTCAAGTGCAATATAAAATATTTCAATACCATAATTATTCTCAAAGAAGGAATTAATTAACATATTCCACTATAGAAAAAAAATGGATTCGATAAATAATTTAGAAAAACACATTGAGGATTTGCGTAAAACGTTACATGAAAAAGAAAACGAATTATATCAAATAAAAAATGATTGGATAATGGTATGTTTATAATTATTACATTCTATAATTGTAGTATCTTGAATGTTATTCTGTGTTTTGCTTACGCACGTACCTATGGGTTATATAAAGTTGTTTATAATTACAACCAATGAATAATCAATAGGCCGAATGTGTTTATCTCCCATTCAATGTTATTACTGATATTTATGTTGAATTACGGGGCTGCATTAGAAATTCGCATCCTGAAATAATTGTTGAGGGGAGGTGAGAGGGGCGGGGGAGGGGGCTGACTACCCCTCTAAACCACTCCCCCGCCGCGGAAAGTTATAGTTACTGAGATATTCATGATCAAAGTTTTGAAATTATGTCGCCTCCGAACAATGATTGGTAATTTTGTATATCAACAACATGATGATTTTTAAGTTTAAATTCAACAGTTTGTACAATACTATGTCTATATATTAGTAGAGCAAAAAATTATGAAAATTTTGTGGAAAAAAATAAATTTGAAGTATTTAAAGCTCTTGTAACAGTACAAAAAATTATAGTAATTTTGTATAAAAAAAGGTTGAGTTTTCAACTAAACAAATAATAACTTGAAGGAGACTATGTATATCTAGGCATTAAGGAATAAATTATTCATGGAAAAGCATAAATCTTGATCAACAAAAAAAAAATTTACAATAAACTTCTGTCCTCATTATTCACTCAAATATTTCACACTTAAGCTCATAGTAGTTAAAAAATATTTAACATAAAAGAACAAGGAATTTGTTATGTTTTCGCAATTCTAACCTACATAGAGAACTAGGGCGGGAGCGAAGCTACGCTTCGCTCCAGCCCTATTCCTCTATTAACCTAACGTGACTTAGTCGGATTTGCTTGGACCAGTTCGCTCGCTCGCTGCGCTCGCTCGCCTGTGTTATGTGTGGAGAGGCTTTATGATCATACAAATAACTTATATTATATTTTTTTCTAGGATTGAGACAGTTGAGTTTTGATTAAATATAGTAGAAAAAAAACACAAAAAATACCAGATCAGGAAGACATTCCATTTTACGTCATACAAATAAGTTATATTTGATTTTTTTTTTTCCTGAAATAATAGTGAATAATTATAAAACAACAGTAAATATATAAAAACAACAAAATTATAGTATTATAAACCTTAAAAATGCGCATCTGAAGGAAAATTCACTTACATTTCACGTAACTTCAAACACATATAAAAAAAAACTACGCGTCTCCGAGGGGTGAGGGGGGTGTCTTTTGAAAGGGGTAACCAACCCCTATAAACAATAACATAAATTTTAATAATATGTTAATAATATTAACAACCCCAAATTCGTGATGCGAAATTCTAATGCCAAGCCTGAATTACTTTTCAATGCTTCTAAGACAGTCACTGGCATAATTTTTTTTCTTTTTAAAATATCTATTTAAATTGACTAAAAAGAACAAATTATCATAATGATAATAAGAGAAGTGTTTCTTAGATGGAAGGTGACAATTATTTATATGTTTTTAACATTTTTATATATAAAAACTGTTCAAAGTTTAAACTAGTTTTGAAATCTTTGTAGTATTAGCTGATGGGGCCACACATTCTTAATTATTAGATGTTGAATTAAATTTATGATAAAGTATTTGGTATTAAGGGACTAATGAGTCTGCCTAAAAACTTGATAAAATAGAGGTTATGTAGTAAATAGATTAAACACAACATGTATACCATAAAAGAAACTGGAGTTGAAATAGAAATTAAAAATTAAAATGTGGCACCATCTATTTATAAATCATCCTACAGGTTTCTGTCACCAAACTATTTTAAAACACCATCTGTTCGAGATTGATAGAACTTACAATCAATAACAATGATCAACGTAGACAAAAATGTATATAAACACTAGCCTCTGCCCGCGACTTCGTTCGCGTGGAATAGTTACTCTGGGGTAACGGTAACACGCAGCGGAAGCTCTCAAGAGGAAAAAATACCCCGATTTTGAAACATTCTTCATTGGTGCTCCGCTCCTATTGGTCTTAACGTGATGATATATAGCCTTATAGCCTTTCTCGATAAATAAGCTATATAACACTGATAGAATTTTTGAAATCGGTCCAGTAGTTCCTGAGATTACCGCCTACACTGTCACAAACTCACAAACTTTACCTCTTTATAATATTTATATATACATTAATGAATTAAAATGGTAGATGGTTTTTTTTTTATTTTTTTTATGTCATAGGTGGCAAAGGAACACGTGGGTCACCTGATGTTAAGTGATCACCACCGTCCATGGACACTAATAACAGAGTTGCTAGTGCGTTGCCACCCTTTGGGGGAAGGGTTAGGAGAGGGAGAGGAGAGAGGGGAGGGGAGGTGGGCCTCCGGCGCTCTCAGTGACCGAACGAAACGCAACAATGCAAGCACTGTTACTTCACGTCGGTTTTCTATGGGTCGGGTGGTACTACCCCGGGCGAGCCGACACATTCATGCTGAAACCAGTAATAGTTTCAGCGTGGCTCTACCACCATTATGGTGATGGTATGATTATTAAGGATAAATAAATGCTACGATTTAAATAAATGATTTCAGAGGCAACAGCAGACTTTACATAATGGTAATTGTGATATTGAACAGTATAACCAAAATGTAGTGAACAATGCCAGCCGTGTACAGCTTGGGGATAAATTACCAAAATGGGCTATAGAGAGGTATGTTTACTTGTTTTTTTTTCTGTAAGATAAGAGTGTCCTATAAGGTCCTTATAAATATAGATGAACAGGCAAGTTATTGTCATATACCATCTCATAGCACTCCTGATGAGTGATGGCTGAGTGTTTAGTGTGCTTCCGACACTGCATCAGTTAATATAGGTTTGAGTCTTTGCAAATGAGCCAGAGCTTACGGTGATGTATTGTGATAAAAGTTTAGCAAGGCATTCTCTAAGCCTGCTACCTCAACTTGAAAATCTAACACCAATAAGTGTGCTCCAGCAGATGCATGTGATAGCCAGTCCCTATCTAGGCTTGTTGTGTTAATGATCTTAAACCAAATCATTATGTAACATATTATTATTATTATTTGGTATAACACACTAGCGGCTTGTTACCTACTGGCCTACCTACCTAACGTACTCTACTACCTAGAACCAGATAACGCGGTCTGAGATTACAGTGCAAGTTCCCATGTGAATTATCGGAAATAGCTGACCATGTCAAATGAACACTTCGTGGGACAATCAAGCGATGACAAAAGAACAATCTCGCTCTATCGCTTGAGCTTGGAGGTTCACACCTTAGTTTAAGTTATATATTGTAATCAATTAATTATATTATAAGTTTTGTAAAGGACTAAAAATTGCCTTTCTTTTAAAAACCTCCTATGGACGGTCAACTACGTAATTGGCTAATAAGCTGATGCATGTGTATTAAATAACTTGGAGATATCTTCGTGGTCCAAACTATTTTTAAAAGAGTTTATAGTGGGAGCCATCACAACTTTCTCCGGGAGTTTATTCCATGCTGTGACCACTCTGTTAGGCAAGAAGTGCTTGACTGGGTTTCTTTGTGCTAATGTTTCACAAAGTTTTAAGGGATGACCACGTACATGTTTATTGTCATTGAGCTTGTAAATATCTTTACGGCTGGGCACATTGTAATAACCAGTGAGGATTTTATATGTTTCGATTAATCTGCCCCTTTGCCTACGCTGTTCTAATGTGGTAAGGCCAAGGTTTTTGAGGCGCTGTTCATAAGGTAAATTACGTATTGCGTATACCATCTTGGTAGCCCTTCTCTGTACATTTTCAATGAGGTTAATATCTTTCTTGAAGTAGGGATCCCAGATAACGGTGATCACTTGCCATCAGGTGACCCTAAAACAAAACCTAAAACCTGTAATCTAAAAAAAAGTTCATAGAGAAGTAGGTTACACTGACCATTATCAATCAAGTAGACTGTATAGTTTTTAATACTTTTCTATCATACACGTTCCTACAAACCTACAATTCTCTACATATAAAGAAATCAAGAATAAATTTCCAGATACAGCAGGCAGATACTCCTGCCGGATATAGGAGTGGCCGGTCAAGAGAAGCTCTGTACTGCGAAGGTGCTAGTTGTAGGCGCCGGAGGCTTAGGTTGCCCTGCAGCGGTGTATTTAGCTGGAGCTGGCGTGGGTGAGTTATTTGGACACATTAGGGTATGCAGTTGTGATGAATATTCATAATGTTAAGAACCATAGGAGGCTAATATTACAGTAACTAATCATTACATAGTATAAAATGAAGTAGTTTCTGATGTCTGTTCTGTCTGTTCGCTTAGATGTTTTAAAACGGTTTTGAGCAGTATATAGAGTGATTCAAGAGGTAGGTTTATACATATACTAGATACATATTATAGTACAGAAAAGCCAAAAAATAAAAAAAAACGGCAGCTGCTCAAGCCTAGGTCCGTTCACTCTGCGTGGAGCCCTGAGTACGCTGCTCGCTCGATACAGTGACACAAAATCTTACATCACTGCGATAACATTACACATATCACCTCCACACACGTGCACGCATACACGCTTACACATGCAAGTGGAAGGGTTTTATATTTTTTCCCTTATCAAACTGAAATAGTTTAGAATATCCGATATGAAATATATATAATAGTTATTGAGTTATGTATGCTTGGTACACATATATGTATCAACAATTCATATATGTATGAATAGTTAGCTTAGCTTAGGTTTGCTCACATAGGTCGCGAATTGCATGTATCAGGCAACAGCCAAAGCCGAGGTGTGCCGCGCACCCTTGAGCTAGTTGTCAAAATAAAATCGGCTGAGTGCCTTAAGCGCTCGCCTTAGTAGTCCGGTGAAGCTGTTAAGACCTTGCTTGGTCAATAGCGTAGTCAGTTCGAAAAAAAAAAATAGTTAAAAAAAAATTAATGTGATGTAACAAACATATTTTGTGCGCTTAAATCGCAAACGGTGGCTAAACCTTACGAGATAGATCAAATTAATGTATTATGGAATAGTATATATATACTAATATAATAAAAAGGTAAAGTTTGTAAGTTTGTAAGTTTGTGATGTTGTGGGTTTGTGACGTTGTAGGGAGTAATATCTGTATCTACTAAACTGATTTTGAAAATACTATTACCAATAGAAAGCCACGTTATTTGTGAGTGTCATAGGCTATATATTAACGCGAAAAATGGCAAGCCTTTTTATTGGTAGTCTGATTTGCATATTAAGTCTGAGAAAAAACGGTCGAGCGAAAAGTTTTCTTACGAACGCTGCCTTAACGATAAGAGATATAAGATTGAGTTCTAGAGAAAAGTTGTAGAGCTTGATAATGCCTACGAAAAAGTCACAGACGGCATATGCCTAACTTTTATAATTAAGTCACAAAAAGTTATTTTTTATAAATGTTTACCGCCCAAGTAAGTGGGCACTGAAGTGGGCAGGGTCAGCTAGTATTAAATATTATTATTAATAGCTCCACACTGCCCCATATTAATATCTACATTGCACCCATGCGAAGCCGGGCCGGGTTCCTAGTAATGTAATAAATTATTCCTACGAAATGTATATAAATGATTGAAGGCATAAATATTCAGCTATTGGTTATCTGTTTTGATTTATTATTAGCAACAGTGAAATTGGTCAGCTGGTGTTACCTCTATATTCGAACAAGCAATAGTGCACCAGCAAAAGTGGGAAGTGGAATGAATATGTGCTTCTTCTGTGAATTGACGGCTCATGGCACCGCCTTATCTCTTTCTATAAATTGATGCCGGACGGTTGTTAAGAATTCTAGATTTTTCTATACTCTAATTTAATAATATCACGCACTTTTCAGTTTTTTTTTTTTTTATAGTAGCACGGCAAAATGACTGCACTGTGCCTGATGGTAAGCGCAGTACAATCCAAAAACAATGGCGACCACCGAGTGACACATCATCCATCGCCGGTCACCGCTGTCATGCCGGCCTGCGAAAAGCTGGATATGCACAGGCTGATTCCGAAACGCGACCCGCAAATGCGAATCACTATGACGGGCTTTTTCGCCATATACACGGTGGTTGCGACCCAGTCAGGCTGTAAAACCCTACCACCCCGCTATCGCCATTGCCTCGTTCGTTATTCAGCAGGGTGCACCACGTGCAGGTGAGGTTGGCTTGGATGTCTCAAGTCTTAGATGTTATTTGACACCCCTTACACCCCATCAGTAGACGATTGTTTAATTTCCTCCTGTTGTACAACTTTTTTAATGAAGATATTGATTTTAATATTATTTGAAAGAGGTGTTTTTTGTCTTTAAGCCTATATCACATTGTTGTTTCTTTTTGGCTCGGGGGTGGTCAATCGCGGCTGTTAGTAACAATCAATCATGGCAATGCAAAGGACAAATAATCTTAGTATACTTAATAATTACTACATGTTATTAAACAAAGTCCTCTGCCACGTCTGTTTGTCTGTCTGTTCGCGAGATTTCAAAGGAAGGGATTTGCTTCATCATTTACTATGCCTACCTACAACTAAGGGGTTGGATTAAATTCGATCTTATTAAATGCGTGTTGCGCCCGCGCTTTTGTAATCGATCCTTTTTAGCTCCCGCACACATCGCGGTTGTCAGTAATATCTCGAGCCTAGGTCGTCTCCGTGCGGAGCCCTCGTGATATTATTATCGCGATACAGTGACTCACCTACATCACTTGAACACACATATGAGATCATCTCTCTCACACACGTGCACATATATACACATGGTGGGAGGGTTTTGTTTTTTTTTCCCTCATCGAACTGAATCGAATAGTTTTAGTTCGTTTCAATCCGATATACACGTATTCATTTGTGAATCATGCAATTTCGATTGTATGGTTCACAAATGTATATATGTATGAATAGCTTAGAATAGTTAGCTAGGACAGACGCGTCTTTTTCCAGGTAACAGCCCAAGCCGAGGTGTGCGTGCACCCTTGTGTATGTTACCTAAAACCCAAATCGGTTGTGTGCCTTAAGCGCCGCCAACCTTAGTAGTCCGGTGAAGCTGTGAAGACCCTGCCGGGTCAATAGCGTAGTCAGTTCGAGAGAAAAAAAAAAATAAGGGGTTGGAATTCACTCTCGACACCTGTCTCCCGTCTAAATATTACTTAGCGAGTGTACAAGCAAATAATTATATTGTATTTTTTGGGTAAGCATATCTTGACACCATCTTGAGTTACCATCAGGAGAAATCAAGGCCAAAAACTGCCTAAAAAAAAAGAAAAAAACAGTTGATTTGCCTGTAACCTCCAGAAGTTGGGTAAAAGAGTTGGATATGGGAAAAAATGTATAACTAACTGTAGTTTTTTTTTATTTACAGGTGAAATAGGCATCGTTGATTATGACACGGTAGATGTGACGAATATCCATAGACAGATATTGCATGCAGAGAACGATCAGTATGTTAACAAAGCGGAATCTGCTGCACAGTCTCTTAGAAGGTGAATACTGCTACAAATTTCTTGCTAGTCCTTCTTTGTTGAGGAGTGTTTAGTGTGTAGGGGGTTATTGTTTCCTCGTGTCCCTGATGTGCGAGTGTAGGGTGAAGAAAATTGTACTCCAAAATATACATTAATAATCAATATTTATTGCTTTGTAAAAGTAGACATGTGTTAGCGACGGAGGCTCTACAACGACTGACTCGAGTGGGGGCTGTAGCTAACTACGTAGTACTTTTTAATACAAAAATCATTGTCCGCATTATTTATTTATTAATTTATTTATAGTTAATAGACAAGCAGCATAATTGCTGATACGTCTATATCGCACTGTGTCGATTTTTTTTTGTCGGGTTTTGGTCACTGCAGATGTTCACTTATTAAGGTGAGTTTATTTTTCCGGAGCCAGTTGTCGAGTCGGTTTTTAAAACCATGGACAGAACTAGCGGATACTACTTCGTCAGGCAATCGGTTCCAGTTCAGAGCCACTCTGTTACTGAGGAAATTGTGTGCACTTGTTGTGTGTGAAAGTGATCGACTTATTTTAGTTTGATTTCCTCTTGTAGATCTTGTTGTGTCTCTTAAAATATACATTTCACGTAAGTATGGCAGGTTGTATTTATTAGTAACTATTTTGTATGTTTCTATGAGATCACCACGAAGGCGTCTTTCTTCGAGAGTAGATTAGATTACCACTACAAGTGGAAAGTTATGGAAGTGGTGCTAGAATAATGTGCTGTAGGGACGCCACAATTTTATCTGACTGGCTTACCCCTACCATATACTAAGTTCAATACCCATAGTGACACATATAGTGTAATAATAACATAGTGACCCATAGTGATCTGGCGCATTTATTTTATTATGTTTTGAGCTTGTAGGCTTATAACATTTGATAAGCAAGGCATTGGTATATACATGTAAAAGTGGAAATTAGTACTCGTATATCTATATTTCTATATTAATCTATACTAATGTTATTAACCTGAAGAGTAGTGGTCCGATTTGAAAAAAATCTTTCAGTGTTACATAGCTCATTTACCGAAGAAGGCTATAGGTTGTATATCATCACGCTAAGACCAATAGGAGCGGAGCACCCACGAAGGATGTTTCAAAATCGGGGTATTATTAAATTTTATTTAAAAACTAGCCGACCCGTGCCCACTTCGTTGGGCGGTAATAGGCATTATCAAGCTACAACTTTTCTCTAGAACTCAATCATATATGTATATCTAATAATTAAGGCAGCGTTCATAAGAAACGTTTTCGTTCGACGATTTTTCTCCGACTCCCCAGATATTACCCCCTACAACCTCATAAACTTTACCTCTTTATAATATTAGTATAGATAATATAATCAGTTAATAGCTTCTGCCCGCGACTTCGCACGCGTGGAATAGTTATTTTGGGCTAAGAGGCAGCGGAAGGTCTCAAAAGGAAAAAATACCCCGTTTTTTAAATATTTTTCATCTGTGCTCCGCTCCTATTGGCCTTAGCGTAATGATATATACCCTATGACACTCAAAAATAACGTGGCTTTCTATGGATAAAAGAATTTTCAAAGTCGGTTTAGTAGTTCCTGAGATTACCTCCTACTACGTCACAAACTCACAAACTTTACGTCTTTATAATATTAGTATATAGATTATAGCCCCTGCCCGCGACTTCGTCCGCGTAGTAATAGTTACTACTCTGGGGTAACAATGACACACAGCAGAAGCTCTCAAAAAGAAAAAAACTTCTCGATTTTGAAACATTTTTCATCTGTGCTTCGCTCCTATTGGCCTTAGCGTGATGATATATAGCCTATAACCATTCTCGACGAATGAGCTATATAACACTGAAAGAATTATTCAAATCGGACCAGTAGTTCCTGAGATTACCCCTTACAACGTCACAAACTCACAAACTCGCAAACTCACAAACCCACAAACTGTACCTCTTTATAATATTAGTATAGATATTTTCATCTACGTAAACGAAGTCGCGAGTTAAAATTCGCGTTAGCTGAAAATAACTATTCCACGCGGACGAAATCGTACGCAGAAGCTAGTGTATACTAATAGTGATAAGGTCAAAAAACATTTAAACACTATGAACTGAGAAATATTAACAAATTGGTCATTCAATGTTACAGACTCATTAAGACCAGTAACAGTTTTTTAGGTAATAGTGTTAGGTTTTATAACAAAGTCCCAAAACACATTACCGATTTGTCGGACTGTGAGTTCAAGCACCATGTCAAGCGCGCTTTAATATACAAAGGCTATTATAGAGTTGGCTAATATGTGAACGATGGTGACGTGTGGAAATGACGCCTCTCTCTGTGCACACACCAAAAACGAATGTGACTATCGTATGTTTGTAGAAATATATATCACGAAAAGATAAACCAGATCGAGTTTTTTGCCGGTTGTTCTTGTTGACTGGGTTATTTTTCCAAAGCGGTGGTAGCTTTGACGTTCATAAGTGACTTATTAGGGCCTAAACTGAATAAAGTATTTTTCAATTGAATTTTAAGTAAAAAGAGTACCTTTTCTTATAGAGGCAGTTTTCATTTTACAATAACCCGTCACTAGATGACGCTTACACTGTTCAACCGATCCTCATGAAAATAGTCATACTGTTAAAATTGCTAAGAATATTGACACAATTCCAATTTTGCTATAGGTCGACTACTTATTGATGTGAATATTTATAGCGACAAACAATAAACGAAACCAAGGGCACAACTATCTTCTATGCATATAATAAGAAAGTAAATCCCACGTGTCTATACTTTTTAGATTTTTTATGAATAAAATTGGAATTGGATTGGAATAAGTAATAAAATATATTTCAATCATTTTTAGAATTGTCTGTCTGTTTGTATGTTTGTTTGGACACGCATTATTGCTAAAATACTACGTTCATGGTTAAACCTCATCATAAAGCATATCAACGTGTAACATTTAGTCTTGGTTTCATTAAAATCGGTTCACTCTATCAAAAGTTATTGCAATTTTAATGCGGACGCGACTTAAGTACGAGAGAAAAGTTGATAAGTAAATGGACTTAATACATTCAGATAATTTTAATAGTCACTGTTTCTGTACATTAGGTTCCACGCAGACGGAGTCGCGGGTACAGCTAGTATATATAATAAAAGTGTATTGTTTCAGTATAAACTCACATATCAAAGTAACGCCGTATAATGTACAGTTGGACTCGAATAATGCGTTAGAGATCGCATCTCGTTATGATATCATCCTCGACTGTACCGACAACGTGCCAACTAGATACTTGCTGAACGATCTCTGTGCTTTATCCAAGGTAAACTCCTTTTTTTTTATAAACCGATTCACCTATGTAAATAATTTCGCTAGTGACAATATCTCTGTTTTATTGAATTAACTAGCGGGCCCGGAAGACGCTGTGACGCCCTGATAATAAAAAAAAAATCATAGTATCAGACCGCAGCGCCACCAACTGGGTGCAATTGTGAATCTGAACCATTTTTGTATCCACTGGAGTACATACAAACACGGGTGACTTTTTCGACATTTCCAACTGTTATTGTTACATTTCAACCAATTTACACAAAACCTGGACAAATTATATACCTAAACCTTCCTAATGAATCACTTTATCTACTGGTGGAAACCGCATGGAAATCCATTCAGTAGTAAGTTTATCGCGAACAGAAAGAGAGACGTGGCAGAGAACTTTGTTTTGTAATATGTAATGATTCTGAGTCCTTTATTTAGCTGTAGGATCAAATATTCATCAGAATTAACAAAAAAAAAATGTTTAGGACAATTGTAATGAAATTGAAATTGAATTGATTGTAATTGAAATACATGTTCTAATAACATAAGAATATCAAACATTTACAGTTAACAATGTAGTACGGAGATGGATAGATAGATGGCGCTTAAAGCAAATGTAACCGTTATGTATCTCCGTTACTCCCATGAGATTTTTCACATCAAAAATATATAACATTTTAAAATTTTAAAAGTTTTTTTTTAAACGTTTCGGACCGATATAGAAATGGGAGTTTATTCTATAGTGTATTTTAGTCATAAACTTGTTTATTTGAGGCCCCGTATTATCTAACATTGGTGTTTTTACCACAGAAAGGTTAAAAACATAACTTTACAGTACCAGCTTTTGATTTGGCGCGTCGAAGAGAAAATCGAAATAGCTAAATTCGATTTCTTATAGCATTCTATCGCGGTCATTGTGCGCGTGCGTAGAGAGAACGCGTTACAAAACCGAAACAATACTTCCGTCTTACTCTTATTCCGGAAAAGCCAAATCAAGTGCCGGGTACTGTCTGTGCGTACACGTGCGTGCATGTACGTACGAGTGTGGGCAGACACGTGCGTTTTTTTTTCTTCTTTTTTAAAGTGGCAACATGTGTGCGCACACAATTTTGCCAACGTCAAGTGAATGGAGCCATAAACAATGGAGATTGCGTCAGACAATTATCTTTATATCCAGACCGGGCTATCTACAAACAGATACCACAAAGAAAGCACATGTAAACTAAACATACAACATATTGTTAGAATACAGACATACACAGGAGCTTTACACTAAAATCTAAAGTTTAATTTTGTTAGTATTAATAAATTTCGACAAGCATTCTAGAATTAAATGATTATCTGTAACAAGAGTTAAGAGACACATAATCTTAGTAGGACGAGGAATAGAAGGAGGTGGAACATCATAGAGAGAGACTCTGTTTCTGGGGCAATAAAAAAATATGTGATCCGGTGATCCGTCCTCTAAGCCACATTCACAAATAGAGTGATCCCTGATCCTTATTTTTTTTCAAATGTACTGGTGTGCTGACGTGCCCAAGGCGCAAGCGGCAAATAATAGAGATAACGGTTTTACTAACATTTCTAAATTAAAAAAACCATGGCTTTTGCGGGATATCAATTTGCAAAGACCCATAATGCTTGCCCTTCAATTTCCGAGACAAATCCCAACTCTTTTGCCATGTATCAAACAATCCTAATTTAGATAATAAACATAAGTCCTTTGCGTAAATTGTATAATGATCCAAGGAACCCGACTGGATAGCAAATTTGGCGCAGGAGTCCACAGTTTCATTGCCCGAAATTCCACAGTGCCCCGGGATCCAGGCAAGAATAGTACCTATTTTTCAATGTTGGATGTTAATTTGACAGCACTGGGCCCGATGATACCAATCATCTACAATCTAGCAATAACGACGACCATCGAGCTGTCTACAAACGGAAGCACAACGTAGACAAAAAGTTTTTTTTTGCCTAGATAAAAACTAGTTTTATGTTTAGATACTTTCACCGTCATGGATCACAGTGGCAGGTATTTTACACGGTCGCTACCCCATGATGTCAAATAGTGTCAATCCTGTGTTATTTTCTTCAAAGTTACATGGAATGGTTGATGTTGTGAAGTGAATCGTACAAACATTTAATTCCAGCTACCGCTGATATCCGGGAGCGCGTTGAAAATGGAAGGTCAGCTGACGGTGTACGGGTTCAGATCTGATGTGAGTAATCCTTTCTGGTATTATAAATGGGAATGTGAATTTGTTTATAACGCTGTCACGTTTTAACTACGCGTGCACGATGTCATCTGTTCATAAAATGACCTTTTATCCTTACTACATAACGCAAGTAAAACCGTGTTGTAAGTCCAAAGCGTAGTACTATTTATTTTAAACATGCTTTTGGAGCGACAATTGTTGAATTGTATCGCTTTGGGAGATTGCCTTAATGAGAATGAGCCATTTCGGGAAATGGAAACGTTATGAAACCATAGCTTGGTTGTAGGGCTTTTTCTAAGTTTGGCTGACTAGCTACTATCTTCGCAAATCCTTAAAAATCTGTCGCCATATACCTATAGATGTGTCACGGTAACTGCACTTGAAAGACAATTTCAATTCTAGGCTTAGCGTGTTTACCATCTGAGAACAAATCATCATTAAACACGTTCCGTGCCACGTGTAACACTGGTGGTACACGTTAGATTTGACCTTTAGGATACATGTACCACCGGTGGTACACGTTAGACTAGACCTTTAGAACACATGTACCACCGGTGGTACACGTTAGACTAGACCTTTAGGACACATGTATCACTGGTGATACATGTTATACTTGATCTTTGTCCACGTGTACCACCGGTGGTACACGTTAGACTTATAGGCCACGTGTAACACTGGTGGTATAATTTAGACTTGATCTTTAGCCTGTGTGTTGTACCTCTCGTGGTAACTACAGAAAACAAAAGAATTACTTATGTCATGTTATGTACGATGTTTTAACGTAATATTTAACGTAATAATACATCTATTTTTTGTTAAAATATCAAATAGCCTCTATGACATTGTATCGTTATCGTTATACAGTAGAACCTTTTTGTGTAAACCGATTGTTGACGTTCAGATCTTGTTAATAATCAGTATCGGGATGCCAACTTTTTGGTCGTCATGCACGCCAATATCATCAAAATAAAAAGAAAAAATGACATCTCATTCTACTGTTTTTTCATCGAACGATCGAGTCGGTCTTGTTAGAATCAGCAGCTGAAGTATCGAAACAAGAATCATAAGCTATCATTCGTGGAAGCTCAGTGGCCAGCTGCAACACAGAGGAGGTCTCGTGATCTCCTTTACGTGCATTGTATCTTTACTGTTGTTAGCTGGATCTGAACGAAAACTTTAAAGGTTCCCGAGGACCCTTCGGGGTTCTCCTGATTAGCAGAAAGCCACCGTAAGGCATTTCGGTGGTGTGCAAGCTACATACATTGTTATAAAAATATTATTATGATCGTCCGTGGTGGGTTAATGATACAATTTATTATCTGAAGTTCCTTTATTTCCGTTACACATTTTCAACACAACGCACATCTTACAAAACCAAAACCTTCTATACGTTGGTGGCAAACGAACAGGTGGATCACCTGATGTTAAGTGATCATCACCGTCCATGGACCCTAACAACACCAGAGGAGTCGCAAGTGTGTTGCCACCCTTGAGGGGAAGGGTTAGGGAAGGAAGAGGGAGAGGAGAGAGGAGTGGAGAGGGGAGGTGGGCCTCCGGCGCTCTCACTGACCGAATGAAACGCAACAATGCAAGCATTGTTACTTCACGTCGGTTTTCTATGAGAGGGTGGTACTACACCGGGCGAGCCGACCCATTCATGCTGAAACCAGTAATAGTTTCAGCGTGGCTCTACCACTATCAAAATTAAAGCACGGCAAAATGACTGCACTATGCCTGATGGTAAGCACAATACAATCTAAAAACAATGGCGACCACCGAGTGACACGCTATCCATCGCCGGTCGCCGCTGTCATGCCGGCCTGCGAAAGGCTGGATATGCACAGGCTGCTCTCGAAATGCGACCCGCAGAAGCGAATCACTATGACGGGCTTTTGCGCCATATACATGGTGGTTGCGACCCAGTCGTGCTGTAGAACCCTACCACCCCGCTTTCGCCATTGCCTCGTTCGTTATTCAGCAGGGTGCACCACGTACAGGTGAGGCTGGCTTGGATGTCGCAAGTCTTATGATGTTATTCAACACCCCTTAAACCCCTTTTATTGCGTATGCGGTTACATATTCAATATATAGGATATCCGGTTACAGATATAATAATAATACAGATTATAAATGAAGGTTGCCTTTATCAACAGACATGTCAGGCAAAAATGCCTCGGAATGGAACGTGTCAACATTAAGCGAGATTGTAGCCAAATGTAAAAGAATAAAGGAGAAACGTGGATTTACAGCTTGGGTTGATGTTTCCAGGACGGGAGTTATATAGGGCCGTGTTATAGGTGCGTCTTCCCGACTCCACCACCACCAGAAGCGGTGGGGAGCTGTTCAGCTAACGGTGTTGCTGGGCCAGTGCCTGGTGTTATAGGTAAGTCATGTGAATCTACCATAAGGTTCTATTTCAGGGATCTTAATAAAACTCAACCGTACTGCAAGACGTCTATTACCGAAGAGACTGAAGGATGATAACTAGAAACTAATTAAAAAAAATTTTTTTTTTTAATTTTGAGTAGAGTAATCGAATAGCATCAAAACCTTAGAAAACTTTACGATTTTTAATTACATTTTTTTTAACAATATTTCAGAACGTGCATAATTGTGCTCTCTGTTACTTTGGGCACTTGTGTGTTTAGCGTGCCCCCAAAAAAGAAGTAACAAGAATGCCTGTATTACAATATATTGATCTACCTACATGTGTGTGTTACGCGCGTGGGTAGTTAATTAAATGTCAATATGTGTCAAAAAATGTAATAAAAAACGACTGGGCATTATTAAGAGAGACAACTATCTATTAAGTCAGTGTTTTTCAAACTTTTTCTCAACACGGCCCCATTGAAAAGATATGTCGCGACCCCCTTACCCGTTGCTTTTCTTTCATGTAGTTTATTTTGTGACAAATATTCAATTTAACATATTTATTCATTTTCATAATTGGGGTTCGGATAAATACATAAGAGTTCTAAGTTTGTTTTAAATATATTGTTTATTTAATACAAATGATATGTCTATTAGTTGACATTTTTCTTAATAAATCTTTTAAAACTTTATTGTTTTTTTTTACTGCAGTAGCTTTCCCAAACTATTGCAACTCTGCTATAGAAGCTTTGCGACTGTATTAAGTTCAGATTAGTACTGTGGCCCCATTACTAATTTGTGGTTATATTCGTCTTTTAGATCTTCTTGTATTCGATGTATCTTTTCGATATGGATAATATAACTGTTCTCAGTTCAAATATGAGGTGCTTTTATATATACATATAGTAAAACCAAGGGTGGAAGCCTTTAGAAAGTTATTAAAATTTGCTTCATGACACTGATAACTTTTTAAAGGAATGGTGAAGATTCGAGGCGTGTTGTTTTTGGAACTAGATTTTTTTTTACAATATATAGAGCGATAGAAATTGTTAAGTGTGAATATTGCCGCGCATCGATGATACATCAAGCAATATTATTAATTACTACGAGTTTATTAATGATGTCTGTAGATAATCCTAGAATGTTTCTTTTGTGTTCGAAAATTTTCATTTTTGTACATATTCTTAAAGCTAGCGAAGTATTTGTGTATTAAATGCGTCGCACTCGCCGACCGCTTTCGCGGCCTACTCGCGTTTTCGCGAGTCTTACCTAATCTAACCAAACCAAAACAAAAGAGCAAGCAGACGAGAAAAAAAAAGGAAATTTATCTTAAACTCTATATCAACTCAACCCATCACTACATTTGACATTTTGGTTTTTATTTATAAAGTATTAAAAAATCTCCAGGTTCACTACAAGCGTTGGAAGCGATCAAGTACATAGTCAGCGGGAACCACAAACAGCTTCTCGTGGAGAGGATGCTCCTGTTTGATGGCGAAGATATGACTTTCAGAACCGGTGAGTGTCCTATTCCAATGATATTCCTCTCAGTTTCTGGATATTCTTATCTCTTACAATAAATCTTGTTAACCCATGAATCATCATGTAGATGTATCCCTTCGAAATAGTACTTACCTTACCTTTTTTTTTTTTAATTAACGTGTGGAAATCTATAATGGATACGCCACCCTCCCGGGGAGGGAGTGGGTTATGCCTGACTCGCACGGACTAAATCCCCACGGTGTACCGAAAGACCGTATTGTTGGGGCGGCAAGGGATCTTCCTACGCTAATCACCTTGGATAGCCGCCCCAACGGTCCGCCCGGCGGAAGGTGGCTGCCGGTCTCCTACATAATAGGCTAGGTACACTCCAGCTAGATTCGCTAGAAGAAGCAGAGAGAGAAAGAGAGAGAGACGTTGCGGCTCCAGCAATCCGTCGTCGAGGGATCGGGCGCAGAAGGAGAGGTGGAGGCATATTCCACCAGATGCCTCCCTAGGAGACCTCCAAGTGGGGTAGGTAGGGTAGGGTAAGAGTAGGGATTGGTTAGGTAGGGATAGGATTGTAGGGACTGTGTAGGTAGGTAGGTTTGGTAGGGTTAGGGATTGTAGGGTGGGGGAATGGGGGGAAGCTGGTTAGGTAACCTCTAGCTTACCTACTTACTTTGTGGGTAGGGAAGTATAGGGGATAGGTGGGCGTAGGGTTGTGTAAATAGGTAGGATAAGGTTAGGATCGAGGGTTGGGGGGAGGGGAGATAGGGTAGTTTAGGACGGAGTGAACCTAGGGAAGGCTATGGCGGATGGTGGAGCGGCGATGGAGCGGTTATCCTCTCTGTTGCTGGCTGAACCCGGGGGGAAGGGGCGGGGGCCCCGACTTCCCATTGCACTGGTTTGGCGGGCTGGGAGGCACTCTCGCATCCGGGCTGCCTCAGCCGGGTGTGGCGTGAAAGCGCCTGCCGCCGGGGGTGTCGCGGAGCTTGCTCACGCTCCCCCGTGACACTCCCATAGTGCGGCGTACGGTTTGCCGTGGAGTTTTAGTCGGTTAAAGTCGCCGTAAGGCATCGGCAGCTGCGTCCCAGCACGCAGTTGGTGGTCGACTCAGTTCAGGCCCTCCCCCGGGAGCCTGACAGTCCATGATGGATTTTCTCTCCACGTTTTTTTAACTCCAGCTGCCTCCCCTCGTCAGCTGGACCTGTGCAATGAGGAGATATACCGATATACCGCCCGTACCGCGCGTTCGCCAGATCCTGCATTCAACGCTCCACGGCCTCTTCCCTCAGCTGCCGCCTCTTATTTTCTATCTCCCTGGGAACCGGAGGCTCCCCACTACGGGAGCACGCCCCGTAGCACCCAGTCGTAGCCCAGGTTCCACAGGAGTGGGCCTAAGGCCAACCAATGAGGAACCCCACACCTAGTTTGCCTCCGGATCATCCTCCCGTCGCTGTCTACATAGACGATCTCTATATCCTCCAGATACGCCTCCAACAGCCGCCGCAGATACGGGGGCACTCCGAAATATCGAAGTGCCTCCCGTATGACACTGTGTGGCAGGCTGTTGAAGGCGTTGGCGATGTCTGACGACACCGCCAGAACCCTATCCCCCTGGGAGATCGGCTCTGCAGACAGCGATTTAAGAAGAGTTAGGGCGTCCACAGTTGAACGCCCTGCACGGAAGCCGAACTGCGCGTCCACGACACTCGGCCCCACTTCCTCTAGATGTACCTTACCTTACCTACCTTATCTTACTTGCCTTACCTTACTTACCTTACCTTACTAGCCTTACCTTACTTGCCTTACCTTACCTAACTTACCGTACCTTTTCTATACCCCTGAGAACGTGTATGCATAATGTTTGGTTGAGCCATTAAAGTGTGAAAGCGTAACAAACAAACTTTCGCTCTTTCTCGATCTTCGAAGTAATAAATGAAATGAATAAATGAAGTAAAAAACCTAACATTTCAATCATTTTTAGAAATGTCTCTCTGTCTGTCTGTCTGTTCTTATGTACACGCATCGCTGCTAAAGTACTGGGTTCACAATAAAACCACACGAAAGAAAATCATAAAGCATTGCTTCGAATTCTCGGTTATTCAACCTATACTATAGGTTATTCAACCTAGACTTTAGTTTCATTAAAATTGGTCTACTCTATCAAAAGTTATTGTAATATTAATGACGACGCGGCGTAAGTACGAGAGGAAAGTAGATAAGTAAATGGACTCAGTACATTCAGACGATAAAGTCATAACTAATCATTGTTTTTATATAATGTTCCACGCGGACGAAGTTGCGGGCTCGGCTAGTTATAACAAAAAAGCTGTAGATGTACGATAACGCACACATACGTAAAGTGATATTGTAACGCCACACTGTCTTAGATATAATGTGGAAGTAAGATGGCATGTTCTCAATGTCGGTGGGGAAATAGGAATGGTTATATGTTGGTTAAATACTGGCGGATTGACGGGGCTAGATCACGTTTGAAACTATTATTGATTTCAGCATGAATGGGTCGGCTCGCCCGGGGTAGTACCACCCTCTCATAGAAAACCGACGTGAAGTAACAGTGCTTGCATTGTTGCGTTTCGTTCGGTCAGTGAGAGCGCCGGAGACCCATCTCCCCTCCCCTCTCCTCTCTCCTCTCCTTTTCCCTCCCCTAACCCTTCCCTCCGAAAGATGGCAACGCACTTACGACTCCTCTGGGGTTGTTAGTGTGCATGGATGGTGGTGATCACTTAACAGCAGGTGACCCACCTGTTCGTTTGCCAACTATGACATAAAAAAAAAAAAGAGTACGTTATATAAATAGAGGTCGCACTCGTTCTTTCCAATCAGCGCCTCTATAATACGAGTTTCGAACTAATATTTGTTGGTTATAAATGTACATTTATAGCTATGTATATATGCATACAGCGGTACTGCGTAAATCGTATACAAGTTTTTGATCATTTTTATTTGTAATGAATATATTCATCGTAAGGCATATCTAAATCCAAGTGTGTATATGCAGGAGTCAATGTTTATAAGTAGATCCGGACGTAGATAAAATTGTTTGTGGGAGACAAGAAAATTTAAGGGAGCACACTCTCGTAACAAATACGTAAACAAAGAGAATGAAAACAAATAGTTGAAAGTTGTCAGTTTGAAGTGTCAAAATTAATTGTCATCCACCATCTTTTGTTATTAAACTTGCCAAAAAAATTATATAACAGTGCCATCTAGAGAGTGGATTGATAACCAAAAATAGACGAGCCTTTTTCATACAAATCCGATTCTGAGAAGTGAAAATAGTGTGGTCGAAGCACCTATGACGTAGCTACAGCTTTTTTGTTTTAATATCATTGACTTTCGCATTCAGAATATTAATAAGGATATCAAGTTATATGTACTTCTCAGACATGCTTGTTTTTGATGTGAAACGTCTATTATAGGCACGGGTAAACCTGATTTTGCCTTGGTGCGACGCGACGTGGCGACGCAAGACACGAACTTGGCACTATTAACGAAATACTCAAAAACATTTTCAACTCTATCTGTATAAACATAAGGTTCAAATTGTTTACTCGGCCACACGTTCAACTAGTGTTACGCGGCTCATGCCGACGACCTAACGTCCTTTGATAAATGCCGCTAAACACACCGCGCCTGCGCCTAATTGAATTTTTTTATTTAATAAAAATGAATATTTATAATAAAATAAATAAATAGTTATTATTTTACGGAACAAATTTGTGGTTTGCGGATGCTTTATCTTTTCATTATGCCATAACTGATTCCTGTCGTAATCTGCTCTTTTGGGCATATAACTTATACAAAACAATTTCGATGTTTTACATCTGCCAGGCGTCCCGTGTCAGCTTATTTTTTTTTATAGAATATCTGAATTAAATGAAATAGAATATGTTTGTTGGTTGTAGTGAAACTACGGCCTAGGAATACTGAATGTGCCGCCTGTTCCGACTCCCCGACTATATCCCAGCTCCTGGACTATGAGACGTTCTGCAAAGCACAAGCAAAAGAGAAGGTATGTTCCTTACCTATATATTAATATAAAAAAAATCACTGATAAACGCGACTTTACTGGAACTAATATGGTCGTTCGAACTCGGTATTACGTTTTGAACTAAATCGTTTAAATTGCAAAAACGAACGAACGGACAAAGTTACTTAAAATTATAATTTTATTTTATTTTAGTATTTAATAATAAAAAAATATTTATGTAAAAAAAAATGAATTGTTAAATTGCGAATAAAACTAAATTATCGACTCTACCGTGTGTTAAAAATCTCTATAATCGAGTCGATATGTCGGATTTTAATTGTGGATTAGTTTGTTATATGCTAGTGTTCGTCGGCGTGGAATAGTTACAGTTACTAATGCTAACTTCCTTTTTTCCTTCCTTTTTTTCCCTTTTTTTTTATATCATAGGAGGCAAACGGACAGTTGGGTTACCTGATGTTGATGCGAGGAGGTGATCTCGCAGAAGGAGGAGGCGGAGAGGGCCCGCGAGGCAGACCCTCAAAGTGGCCCTCTCCGCCAAAGGAGGACAGGCAGGAGGAGAAGGCGCTTCGCCCAACTCCTCCTGCCACCGTAGCCGGACCTGAGGGGATGGGCCGGGGGGCCCATCTCCTCATTGCACAGGTCCGGCGGACGAGGGGGGGCAGCCGGTGTGTACCCGGTCTGTCCCTCTATAGGTAGGAGCCCGGCGGTCACCTTCCGCCGGGCGGACCGTCTCTACAAGGCTACAGGCTCTACAAGGTTGATTAGCTTGTTCGATCCCTTGCCGCCCCCACAAAACGGTCTGTCGGTACACCGTGGGGTTTTAGTCTGTGCGAGTCAGACATAACCCACCCTTTATTTTAACAATATATTTGATATATTGGGAAAAACATAAGTACGATCACAACGCTTACCTCGCTTTTCCACTACAAGAAAACACAACGATAAGCGCGTAGCACTTATGAAAATCCTTAATTAAGACTTAAGTTATAATTTAGAGGGCCGTTTAATATTTTTTGGCTATAACTTCCTACTCGGTTTTCGAGTGCGCTACTTAAAAAACCCCTGTTATACAAAACGAGGTTACCGCTTTATTCTGTTCCTATGAATTCTGTTTTGTTGATTTACTACATTTTTCTAATTCCGTGAAGGGCTGTGTGGGCGGCGGTCGCAACGCTGAGTCGTCTCGAGATTGTTACGTCACAATAGCATCTAGCAGTCGGCAAATATCATTAATTTTAATCACATTCACTGTGTTATTTACTGTAGAGTGCTGGGCGACTAGAGAGACGGATGAGAGAAAACTACATGTGGCAGAGATGCGAATGTTAAGGTGGATGTGTGGTGTAACTAGAATGGATAAGATTAGGAATGAATATATCAGAGGAAGTTTGAAAATAGCACCAGTAACACAGAAGTTAAGGAGTAATAGGTTAGCATGGTATGGGCATGTTATGAGGAGAGATGAAGACCATGTAACTAGAAAAGCTTTGAGTATGACGGTCGATGGATATAAGAATAGAGGAAGACCGAAAAAAGGATGGATGGATTGAGTGAAAAATGATATGTGTGTAAAAGGTGTATTGACTGAGATGACATCTGATAGGCGAGCGTGGAAAAAGAAAACATGTTGTGCCGACCCT
>MU158821.1:163787-183170 GCA_015888305.1 Antheraea pernyi
TTCATACTGTGTGACATCAGCTTTATTCCTCGATAATTGTTACAGTCCTGCACATCACCCTTATTCTTAAAGATAGGCACTATTACGCTATCGCGCCATTCATTTGGGATCGCTTCCTCTAGCAATATCTTATTAAAAAATAAAGTCAGCCACATCCACCCATCTACTTTTAAAAACTTCCATACTTCAACCGGTATGCCATCTGGCCCAACGGCTTTTCCGTTTTTCATACCATTCACAGCTTTTCTTACTTCATCCTCACTTATTTCTTGTACAACGCCTAAATTTGACGGTACGGTCTCTAACTCTCCGGTCCTGTCATTTTCTTCATTCATCAGTCTTTCAAAATATTTCTTCCAACGACTCTTTATGTCCTCATCATTCATCAAAACTTTTCCTCCATCGTCTTTTATACATTTAACGTGTGTAATATCTCTTGTATTATTTTCTCTTACTTTTGCTAATCGATACAAATATTTTTGTGTTTGTGAGCTCTCTAGTGATTGGTACAAATCATCTTGTACTTTAGCTCTAGCAATAGCAACTGCCCTTTTTGCATTTCTTCTACATTCTACATACATTATTCTCTTATTTTCTTTAATCGTACTATCTTGGTCTTCAATACATTTCCATTCATTGAAAGCAGTTTTTTTTTCTTTCAAAGCCTTTTGTACGTCTTCGTTCCACCACCAAGTATCCTTATCTATCTTTCCTCTTCCTTTCGTTACACCAAAAACATCCTTTGCTACGTTCCTTACACATGTTGCCATTTCATTCCAACATTCATTAACAGTTTTCGCTTCCATATTTTCCATTTCTATCATTTTATTAACAACTTTTGTTCTAAATTCTTTCAAATACTCATCTTTCTCTATTAGATACCATTTAATTTTGGGTGGAGCATTCGCCTGATTTCCAGCAAGTTTTAATTTTATTTTTAAATCTAACACTAATAGACGATGTTGAGTAGCTAATATCTCTCCAGGCAGAACCTTGCAATCTTGCACTATTTTAATATTATTTCTTCGTAAGAGGAAATAATCAATTTGGGTAGTGTGATTACCACTATTGTATGATATTAAGTGCTGGTCTCTTTTTTGGAAAAAAGTGTTAGCTATGGCAAGGTCAAAAGCAACTGCAGCTTGAATGAGATTTTCACCTTCTTTGTTTTTATTCCCAAAACCCCAGCCTCCATGCACTCTCTCATAACCTCCACTCTCTCTTCCCACATGCCCATTAAAATCACCTCCGATGTAGATATCCTCATTCTGTGGAATATCAATCATCACCCCATCAAAATCTTCCCAAAACTTTTCTTTTACAGCCTCATTACACCCAGCTATATATAACACTGAAATAATTTTTCAAATTGGACCGGTAGTTGTTGAGATTATCGCGTTCAAGCAAACAAACTCTTTATAATATTTTTATAGATAATGATGGTAACTCACTCTGCAGACGTTCCTCTGCCATTCGTGACAGTTAATAGCGCCATCTATCGCGGTAATATTTCGTGATATATATTTTTTTTAATACCAAATGAATAAACGAGTTATATTGACCGTTAAAATATTGAATTTACTAATAACGGCTACAACGCCATCCATTGGATTTTGACGTAGCTATGAAGTATTGTGTCGATAAAAGGAATATATTTTATTTACATATGCAATGGGTCAATGAAATCGTTGGCGATTAATAATCACTAGCTGACGCCCGTGGCTTTGTTCACTTTAGAAGTGTTTTGATGTTGCCCTGATAACATATTATGTCTTTTATTGTTTTATCTGAATTGAAAGTATGAATTCTATTATGACTGCTTATAGTTCTTATCGTAAAGCGTTATTATAAGTAGTCTAGGTTATTCCTCGCCTTCGGTTCTACATTAATTTGAAAACTACATTCAAATCGGTTCAGTACTTTTCGATTGACGATTCAAACACACAGACATCGAATATCAACGATTCTATTACGTATACAGATTAATTGATTCGTTTGTTTTCTTTGTGTTTCTATAAAATTGTGAAGATATTTTACTGGCGCAAGGTAAGATATTTTAATTTTTTTTAAATTATTTTTTTAAACAGGAGATTTTTTTATGTTCCTTTAATGTAAAAAAAATACGTTCCAAAGTTTACGTGTTCTTTTATACCGGGTGACTGTTTAAAGGGTGACACCGTTCAATCGTGTGATAGTTCATGGTCACATTTAACATATAAAATAATAATATCAAAACAAATACTAATAACCAACAAAGAGAACCTAACTTAAAGTTTGTTCTAAACAATTTAAAAGTATGTCAACGATACTTTTTAACGTAAGAAAATCACACGTAGGTTCCATGAACAAAATTGGCGCTTTTTAAAAGGGGCGCTTTTCAAGGTTAATCACTACGTAACTGCTTATTGTCGGAATGCCGCACGGTCGAACAAAGAGAAGCGGGGCGCGAGCCAAAGTGCGGGACAGGGTGTGATTCTCCGCGTCGGTACTTCTTACATCGGTTCGTTTTTGCGAAAATCATCTGACTTTCAGTGTATATCTTGTTTTGCGTTTCTCGAGATAATTAGGTCAAATATTAAGCACCTATTTTTTTAATAGATTTAGAACCAGAAACGACTACTCAGTAACCTCTGACAATATTGCAACTCTTTAACCATTCAACCGGTGTATAATCTCCTTGTTATGGTAAAGATATCAGATAACCGGTCATAAGTGAAGCCACAGGTATAATAAGATGTAACCTATCTTATACATATACATATACATTTATCCGTATGCGAGTCCAAAATACCGTGTGAATTTGTATCTCAATTTTTTTGATAAAAACAACTATTGAACTAAAATTTAAACAAAATTAAAACGTGGTGCCAATTATGAGATATCTATAACAGACGGTCATATAGTATATCTCATCAAAGTAATTAAAAAGCGCCATCTGTTCTAGACACTTACAATTAATAACAATAATCAACATTGACAATCACTTAATTTGTAATTTAAAAAAAATTGAGGCCGGTAATCGAAATATAAATTATCCTATCTCACAAATTGGGACCACACCATTACATATTATAAAATATATATATATATATATAAAAGTCCTCTGCCAAGTCTGTCTGTCTGTCTGTTCGCGATAAACTCAAAAACTACTGAACGGATTTTAATGCGGTTTTCACCATTAGATAAAGTGATTCACGAGGAAGGTTTAATAACAACGTCCTCCGGGCCCGCTAGTTATACATAAATGCTAACGGTTCATGTATTTTTATATATATACATGTATTCAGATATCGTCTGTCACCGTCAGGATGTGTTTGTTTCAGAGGAAACAGGAGTCCCACCTGAAGACGGAAATGAGAAAGCGTGAGAAAGAGAAGAGGATGTCCGGACAGAGTTACTACGGGTTCAGGGCGACACCAGACGGCGACAAGAGGAAGTGGGTGCAGGACGTGCCGAAGGAGGGAAGGAAGCTGGGACCTCGCTGCGGGTCCGGGCTGTGTGCGAAGGGGGCCAATAGGAGATGCTCTGATATAAACGATGAGGACAGAATGGAGGTGTTTAGGTGAGATGATAGTAAAAATTAATTTAAAAAAATGAAAGAATTGGTTTTTTTCCCAGTTTTTTTTTCAAACTTTTTTTTTACATTTTTTTTTCCTGTGATAATTAAATTAGAAATGGGAAAATTTGTCCCGCGACATCTAAACATCAGTATTAAGGGCTAGGATTTTAACAGAGTCTTTGTTTTAGCACCTACCTAATCTTTGACAGAATTTAATGATATTAAAAAAAAAGCGATATTTTTGGTACACCCTAAATATATATGGGGTGTTCCACGCCAAATGAGATGGTTTAATTTTATTTTTTTGATTTCTTTAGTTTTGTGATATGTTTTAGTACCCCTCCAAATAGCCCTCCTGCTAAATTTTAATATTTTTTTGTTACTCGTTCAAGAGATAGTCTTTTTTAAAATGGTCCAACATTGATCTTTTTTTTATATTGTTTTATTTTTACATGGTCTTTATAGAAAAAAACTAAATTAAATTTATTTCATTTTTATTATATTAAGGAAATAAAAAAAAATTCAAACCATCTGATTTGGTGTGAAATTCCCCATATCTATACTTATATTATAAAGAGGTAGAGTTTGTGAGTTTGTGACGTTGTAAGGGATAATCTCAGGAACTACTGGTCCGATTAGGAAAATTCTTTCAGTGTTATATAGCTCATTTATCAGGGAAGGTTATAGGAAGATATATATCATCACGCTAAGACCCATAGGAGCGGAGCAGCAATGAAGAATGTTGCAAAATCGGGGTATTTTTTTCCTTTTCAGAGCTTCCGCTGCGTTTTAGCGCAAAATAACCATTCCATGCTTACGTATTACCGGCCAACGAAGTGGGCACGGGTCGGCTAGTATAATATAGAGTCGAAAATAATGACTGCGTAGAAAATGCTTACGAAGTCGCGGTAACTTGCTAGTATATATTACTATGGGTATAGTATATCAGTGTGATAAACTCCAATACGGTGTGACCGATTACCAAGAGATGTCGAATATCTGAGAGCGTTAACTCACAGAGAAAACTTATATTATCCATTCTTATTACAACTCAACTATTGATATACTAAAGATGTTTTTAATATTTTTGGCAATCAACCAATTATTACAGCTTTGTCGAGTAATAATACAGTAGAACCTCGATAAGTTAAAACCCAAGGGAAACAGAAAATATTTTAAGTTATAGAGTTTTTAACTTATCAAGGGTTTATGTTACACTCGCACTTTCGCCGGACACTTTCTTGAACGCCAAATCATGCCGTTTCTCGAAGTTTTCTGACCAGCCATTACTAGCTTTAAAATTATGGATTGTCAGCGAAGTGGCGAACTTTTCAGCTTTTTCTTTCACTATGGGTCTGTGACACTAATCTTTTGGTTTGGGCATTGAACCTCGTAAATAAACATTGCTCTAAAATAGGGAATTCAGCAAAGAAAGGAAAGGGATTATTTTTTGAAGTTATAGAGGTTTTTACCTTATCGAGGTTTAACTTATCTAGAGGTTCTACTGTATTACTTATGTTTTTGCGATTTTTTTTTTATTATACGAGGCAAACGAACAGATGGGTCACCTGATGTTAAGTGATCACCACCGTCCATAGACACTTGCAACACCAGGGGAGTCGTAAGTGCGTTGCCAGTCTGTGTTGGGGGAGAGGAAGGGAGCATTGTTACTTCACGTCGGTGTTCTGTGAGAGGGTGGTGTAGTAGGTACCCCGGACGAGCCGACCCATTCATGCTGAAACCAGTAATAAATAGCTTCAGCTTGGCTCTACCATCTACAATATCGATGTCCTAACAAGATGGTGGCCCCCTTGTTAGAACTTTCAAATGGGGTTTTTGTGGCATCTCAGAATGCATGCACCGTGGTATTATTTTCATCCATTTCACTTCACAATAACCGAACTATATTACGTGAAATGCCACCAATATTACAAAATATCGAGTTAAATAACACAAGATCACAACATATTATAAAACAAAGTGCTCTGTCACGTCTGTCTGTCTGTATATCTGTTCGCGATAAACTCACAAACTTCTTAACGGAATTTTATGCAGTTTTCACCAGGAGATAAAGTGATTCATGAGGAAAATATATAATTTGTCAAGGTTTTTTGTACCAGGCGAGAACGTCCGCTGGCCCGCTAGTTATGAATAAAATATAAAAGGCACTACATGACAGACTAAACTCCCGCCGAAAACTCCCTTAGTAAAGAATTGCAAAACAAATTCGACGGTCACGATCATTCGTTACCCGTTCTAGGTACTTCTGGAACGATCTAGACTGGGTCGGGAAGAAGTCGTACGCCCGCTCCCTGGTAGATTCGGTACCGGCGAAGCGGAGACGCGCGCGGCACAAGGGCCACGTCTCCAGGAAGGGTGACTCCAAGCTCTATCATCTCTACAGAAGAGAAGAGAGGTTGCCCGTCTGCAGGGTCATGTTCTTGAACACGCTCGGTATCAAGGAAGCTATGGTTCGGTGAGAATATCTTCTACTTCTTTTAAATATATCCACTCGTTATTACAAAAAGGTTAAATACGTGTTGTGTTTAAAATTCCTATCATCTACTTCTTTTAAATATATTCAGTCTTATTATAAAACACGTGTTGAACACTTGTTTAAAATATTTGTTCACAAAAGAGTGTGTTAGTTTTAGAGATAAAAACCTATTTAATTTAAACATTCTATAACGCTTGTCTAAGTAGACACTGCTTAGTAAAACTCGTGTTAAACACGCGTTCATTTTTATTTTTGTAATAAGACCGATTTGGTCTTCCGGAAAGTTCTGGCCGTTACATGATAACAATTTTCGACGTTGTTTATTTGCCGCATATTACACAATATACTGACGTAGAAAATTAAGTAAATAAAGTTGATGCAAGTTAATTTTAAGTGTAAAACGATAGTGTATTTATGACTGCTGATAAAGTTCATTTACGCCTCTGTATTGTATACGAATTTTTAAAGAGGACAAAATGCTACAGAAGTATTTAGGCGATAGGATTATATTCCCCGTACTTAGCACCCTCTGTGCTATCTGTCCACCATTACAAAGTGTATTTGAAGGAAAAAAATGTAAAAAAAAACATGATACAAGATATCAGATGTCATAAACAAGTACAAACTCAATTTTTCATATCAAAAGATAAAATAAAAAAATAAAAAATAGATGTAATTAGTACCAATGTAATAATTAATAATAATGGCAAATATATTAATAAAAAAATATATTGACGGCAAAAAAAATATGTTTTTTTTTTAATTTATTACAAAAACGGACAGAACTTTCTGGTGGACCTACTACACCGGTCAACACGATTTTTGGATCTAACTTCTACATGTTAAATTTTGGTTTCTCCTACGAAAAAAATAAGGGAAAAAAAATTCCCGATTAAAGTTTGCTTTTGTAGAAACTAGAACAATTTTTCAATTTTTCGGCAAAAATTATTGATTTTTATATTTTTTTCTACACTTCCACTGTAAATTATAATTAGAAAACATTTTTTTTAGATACAAGAGTCTTTTTTATTCAAGATTTGTGATAAACAATAACATATAGATGTAAAATAACAAGAAACTAATGTCTAAAAGTGAATATTTTTCGTATTTCTTTTATGCTCGTATGAGCTCTCTCGTATTAAACCCCAAATGTAATCTCCCATCATATTCTCGTTGTACTGCCCTTGATATCGCCGTTCAAAGTCCATCACATCTTGGTGAAAACGTTCTCCTTGTTCCTCGGAGTTAGGCCCTCATGTTGTCTATAAATTCGTTCAGATCTTTTGTTTATGGAATAAATTAAATCATACTTGTCGTCGTAAATCAGACCAAAGCAAATTTTATGAGCTAAATATGAATATATTTAAACAAGAGAACAGACACAAAAAAAAAAAATTTTTTTTGTTAACCTTTGCTATTTTATAGCTTAAGCTACAGCATTTGATCCTAATCTCGCTGCATATTAAATGACGATATGGCGTAAGATGATAATCACGCTAAGCCTAGAGGAGGTCTGACTCTCAAGTGCAGATGCTGGAACACGCTCACAGATGCCTTTTTTATATCATAGGAACCAATGAACCGGTGGATCATCTGATGTTAAGTGATCACCGCCTTCCATAGACACTTGCAAACACCACGGGAGTCGCAAGTGCGATGCCAGCCTGTGTTTGGGGGAGGAGGGGGAGGGGACGTGAGCCTCCGGCGCTCTCATTGACCGAACGAAACGCAACAATGCAAGCACTGTTACTTCACGTCGGTGTTTCTGTCGGTCGGGTGGTACTACCCCCTGGCGTGCCGACCCATTCATGCTGAAGCCAGAAAAAGCTGCAGCGTGGCTCTACCGCCTACAAAAACAGGACAGTTGAGGACAGTTTTCTAACTTGATGGTGGTAGCAAGACAGACTGACTTAGAAAGGACCCTATCATTATGATATGGGTTCACCACAATGTTTCCCTTAGTCAGAAAAAATACGTTTAATATGCAGAAAGACAATGAGGCATCATTCTGTGACTAAATCAACCACAAACACGAATAACTTAACCCAATTTTCCACAGATCATGGTTGACCACCGAAGATAAGCCAAAAGCTAAAAAGAAACCGTTGAAATCGCTCAACGTGGACAGTTACATAGATTCCCTCCCGAGGATCCCTCCCAAATGCCAAATATGCGCGAACGGCCCAATCAAATTCGAGTACATAACTCTAACGGGTGTCAAGAATATATACCAGCTTTATACTATATATGTGAGGGATATGGGCCTCCGAGGCATAGTGCCCGCGTCAAGGAAGACCTTCACGAAGGTGGTAGCTGCAAGGAATCTGAGGATATTCAAAGCGAAGAACGATGGAGACGTTTGCGATGTTGTCAGCGGGCACAATACGACTGGGATGGCTCTTCAGGACTCTTGTGCCTATATGACCAGCGCCGTGGCTCAATGGTGAAGGAATAACGGCCTTGAATTCCAAGTTTGGATACTGGAATATCCCGTAGAATGTTCTCGAATTCGATAGAACTAATGAGTGTCTTAGAACCTTGGAAGATTATGGAAGTATGCCCTTTTAGGACAGATGTTTCTATACGACCAGTGCCGTGGCTCAATGGTGAAGGAACAATAACCATGACTTCCAAGTTTGGATACTGGAATATCCCGTAGAATGTTCTCGAATTGGATAGAACTAATTGGTCCTTGGAACCTTGGAAGATTCTGGAAGTATGCTCTTTTAGGACAGCTGTTTCTATATGATCAGTGCCGTTGGTGAAGGAACAATAACCATGAATTCCAAGTTTGGATACTAGAATATCACATAGAATGTTCTCGAATGCTGTTTAGGTATGGACAGCGTTAGAAAGATGAAGAATTAATGACAATAAATTCAAGACAATGTTGTCGCCAATGAGCTGTCAATGTGTTCCGGCAGTTGCATAGAGTCGACCATCTTTGATAATAAAATTCCATCGTATTTTAATCTTTCGGAAATCTTTCTATGTAATGAAGACTACTAGAATGTAAAACGATAAGGACACGTCTCGAAGGACCAAAATGATTTTTGAGTTTTGTGAGTTTTTGTATTTACCTCAAGCGATAATGTACTGTATTATGAATATAATAAAACAGGAAATCGCTTACAATAATATAGGCGTTTTGTTTTTATATACTGATTTAATAAAAATATTCCACTTTTTCATACTATGTTTTATTATAACTTTGATCTGGAACATAACACACATTTGAAGCGTTGACGGTTGAGTAATTGTTCGGACACTAGGTCGATGGACGTAGGTTCGAATACTTGCGAATGAATCTGAATTTTCGGTGAAAGAAACCGTAACATTTTGGTATGACTTTTTCTAACCCCTTCAGGCTAGCTACTACCCTCAAATTGGAAATCTGCCACCAAGCATCTGTTGGTGTGTTTCAGCTGCTTGAGAGTCAGTCCGTCTAGGTTTAACGTGTTTTCCGCCGAAGGAGAATTGGCCGCAGAAGTTGTAGAGCTGGAGGTATCTATCACCAGAGGCCTCCCTAGGTAATCTCCAGGCGATAGATGCGGGGGCGTCTATTGCCGCAAAGGAATACCCGTGAAGGAGAAGCACGGCTTGCCGCAGCTTCGATATGTGGCAGGAGAGAGAGGATTAGCCTCTCTCTCGAGTCGAGGGTCCCCGTCCCATCCATCTACGGAGGATCCAAGCGCGTGGCCAGGGTGGTGGAGCATGCTAATCGTGAGACCGCACCGTGGTCCACAATCGCGCAAGGAGGCAGAGTGGTTTTTAACCGGTAGGAGTCCGGCATAACCCTCGTGCTGTCACCCGGTCAGTGCGCTCTCACTTATCGAACGAAACGCAACAGTGCAAGCGCTGTTACTTCACTATTAATAGCTTCAGCGTAGCTCTACCACCTACCAAAACATAATATTAAAGTGAGCGAAACAAGATATTATTATTTAGTTGTGCCGTATGGTGCAGAATAGAACAGCACCACCCCATACCTTCCCGTGGGTATCGTAAAAGACGATTAAGGGAGTGCGAGATAGTACTGGCCCCTTGTAACTTTCTCACCGTGATACTGTGCCATCTGATTGAGTCCTTCCGGTCGTAACGGTCCTCGTTCCTCCGCGTTCAGAAGAACAAGGACGAGTATGTGCACCTGTGTCATGTGCGTACACTTGTGCATCTTAGTATATCCTGCCCATGACTGCTTCCGTTACTGGACTCGCAAGTACGCAAAAGTCCTATGTTCGGTCGCCATGGCCGAAATCGGTCGGGACAATCATAATTATTTAGTTACAGCTAATTGTCAATGTTTGCTAAAATATTTTTATTTATTCTTTTAATTACTAATACGAATTTGTTAAGATAGTAAGTACCCTTTATGGCAATTTCATTTTTATTTTCTATACTAATATTATAAAGAGGTAAAGTTTGTGAGTTTGTGACGTACGTGTGTAGGGAGTAATGTCAGGAACTAATGGTCCGATTTGAAAAAATCTTTCAGTGTTATATGGCTCATTTATCGAGGAAGGTATAGGCTGTATATCATCACGCTAAGACCAATAGGAGCGGAACACCAATGACGAATGTTTCAAAATCCTTTTTTTCCTCTTGAGACAGTAGCAATGCTTATGGAGAATACTCTGCACTCGATTCTCGTCCTAAATCAATTAAAAAGATAGGTGCTTAATGTTTCACCTAACTATCTAGATATCCAAAAATTATACACAATCCTCTACGCGTCTAAGTTAAAGCACAGTGAAAATGACAATTGGGTTATTTCATTTTCACTCGAAGGGCATGAACAAAACAAAAGGGTTTTTTGTACGTTTTATTATCGGAAGTTATTTACTCCGGGTCTCCCATAGTAGGTTTCGACAACGGTAATTATACCTAGGTTTATTACGAATGTGTTTATACTTTTAAAAGTCTTAGAACTTTAACTTAGGTTTTCTTCGTTCTTCTTCTTCTTCTTACCCTTATCCCATCTAAGTAGGGTCGGTACAACATGTTTGTCATGTTGTGGTATATGATTTGGCTTAATTTTTACGATCGGCCGCCTGCCTGACATCAACCCTCCTTGGGATTATTTTGTTGTAGCACTGTTTTTACGATCATTATTATATAGTTCAGAAGTTAGGTTTTCTTCGTTATTTATTAGTATTTGTTTTGATATTATTATTTTATATGTTAAATGTGACCATGAAGTGTCATATCCTAGGATACTGCGAGTGTCTAACCTTTCACCTGGTATATATTCTGACAGTTACATTTGAAAACTAGTCTCATTTCTTATTCCACCATATTAGTAATACTTGACTTCCTGATCGTTGTTTAGAATCAACTTTGATCGCGTCAAATATTTATAACTTTTACAAAGTACAAGCGAACCCTTTGTTCTTCCATCTGTGTTTATCTGCCTAGTTATTAAATCTAAACGCAAAATATTGAGATATGCAGGGACATCAACAATGTGGGATAATATTGTATTTTATATGGGAAATCCATAGGACAGTAAAAAACGAACATTCGTTCGGAAAATTAAAAAAAAATCTTACCACGACAACAGTGCCACCTACTGTGTGTAACTGTATATGAAAGCTATAAAGGTGACCCATAAGTACAAACGAGGAGTTTTTGCGGAATCTTGGAATGTCATGTGTTCGATTTTATACTTTACTCACAATCTTGTGTTATTTCACTCTTCTATACTAATATTATAAAGAGGTCAAGTTTGTGAAGTTGTAGGGGGTAAACTCAGGAACTACTGGTCGTATTTGAAAAATTCTTTCAGTGTTATATAGCTAACTGATCGAGGAAGGTTATAGGCTATATCATCACGCTAAGACCAGAGCGGAGCACCAATGAAGAATGTTTCTAAATCGGTGTTTTCTCTTGAGAGCTTCCGCTGCGTGTTAGCATTGGCCCAAGGAAACTTTTCCACGCGGACGAAGTCGCGGGCAGAGGCTAGTATTTTATAATATTGGTTGTGTTTTACCCAATAGAGTTCGGTTATTGTGCAGAAGTGAAGTGGATGAGAAATAAAACCCATGTAGCATAAATACTGACCTGCAACAAACACTCACTGGAAAGCTTTAACAAGAAGGCCACCATCGTGTTTAAGTATTGAAATGTTCACATCATATTTGTAATATTACCTACTCGACAATGGTGGTAATAATCTACTAGAACATTGGTTGTCAAATATAAAACTAAGTAACTATCAGTTGATTCGATGTCCTCGTATGTTAGGTAATTTTGCTTTTACGTTATTAGTCTTTTGGGATCGAAAACAAGTTGTCACTTGTTAATTAACTATCGTTTTTGGTTGTTATATGTTATAGATGGGCAAAGCGCCGCATCCTCCCGCCTGTCCTCCTTTGGCGGAGAGGGCCACTTTGAGGGTCTGCCTCGCGGGCCCTCTCCGCCTCCTCCTTCTGCGAGATCACCTCCTCGCAGAAGGAGGCCATCGCTCGCCAATCCTGTTTTCCCACCGCCGCCGCCAGAATGCGGCGCTGCGCCCCCCACGCAGCACACTCAGACAGAGTGTGCTGCGCGGTATCTTCGACAGCGCCGCACTCGTGGCAGGTGGCGGTCGGCTCCCTGCGTGCGATCCGGTGCAGGTACCACCCGAAACAACTGTGTCCGGTGAGAACCTGCACCAGTCGGAACGTCAGGGAGCCCCACTCCCTGGCAGTCCACTCCCGCAGGACCGGGCGGACGGCGTCCACGGTAAACCGTCCGAACCGCTCGTCTTCCCCTTCCCATCCTCCCCCTCGCCCCAAACACAGGACAGCAACGCACTTGCGACTCCCCTGGTGTTGCAAGTGTTTATGGACGGTGGTGATCGCTTAACAGCAGGTGACCCACCTGTTCGTTTGCATCCTATGATATAAAAAAAAACACGTTGTGGCTAAATTTGTCACAGGTTTGACTTTTTAATATTTTCCAACTGAAACATAATTTAGTTTATTTTTTGAATTTTTGTAACGAGTTTTTTTTTATCGTATTGTGTCTGCTGGTGAGCTCAGTACAATCCAAAAACAATGGCCACTACCGAGAGATACGATATCCCTCGTCGGTCGCCGCTGTCATGCCGGCATGCATAAATGTCTCTTCACGTTACGCTTGAAGGAGCCCATATTATAGGAAGGAGGGAACACACCGGCCGGGAGATTGTTCCACAGTTTCACGGTACGGCAGAGATAAGAAGTGACGAACTTTGGAGTATTACGGAAAACGATGCCATAAAGGAGATCGAAATTGTCAGAAAGTAATTTTAAATAAAAAGTTGATTTTTCACCCCGATAATGTTTAAAGGAAGAGTGAAGTTATATAAATGAGGTCGTAACGATATAAAAACTTTTTTCCCAGGACTTGAATTTGGAAATTCTCTCGACAGAGAACCGGATATCACCGTTAGAACTGGCGGAGTCTCTCGAAGAAAATTCTAAGACCTCGAATCACCGCCATCTATTAGTCGATGTGCGTAACGAGCAAGAGTTCCTAATGTGTCGCATAGATGGCTCTGTCAACTACCCTATTGATAAATTTGATAAGAGTTTACACGAGGTATTGGAGATAATAAGAGAGTCAGATAAAGGTAAGTCGGTTAAATGCTTAACTGATTTTATAAACTAGCTGTGCCCGCGACTGCGTCCGCGTGAGATAACAGTGATTAATAAAATCATCTAAATGTATCAAGTCCATTTACTTATCTACTTGTCTCTCGTACTTAAGTCGCGTCGTTATTGAAATTACAATAACTTTTGATAGAGTGAACAGATTTTAATGAAACCAAGGCTAAATGTTACTCGAGTATATGCTTTATAATTTTCATCGTTTTATCATTAACGCGATATTTAAGCAGTGATGCGTGTCCAAACTGACAGACAATTTCTAATAATCATTGATATGTATTTTATTACTTACTCCTAGACACCTAGTACAGACACGTTATACATTTACATTCTTATTATCTTTATATATAAATTTCTTCTGTGCGTTTGTATGTCACTGAACTCCTCCTAAACGGTTGGACCGATTTTAATGAAACTTTGTGTGCGTGTTCCAGTGGATCCGAGAACGGTTTAGATTCACAATTGGACCCGGTAGGTGGCGTTGCGGTTGAATTTTAGGATTTTTTTTTATTATCCAGGCAGGTCCGCTAGTATATATGTATAGAAAACGGAAGAATAAACAAAAGAGAGAAATAGCCAACAGGCTATGCTCTTAAGATGTACAAACAAAATGTATTGTTCAGCTAACAATAAGGACTACCGACAGAAGTGAAAATTTAAAACTTTTTTTTTTATAGTACCACGGCAAAATGACTGCACCATGCCTGATGGTAAGCACAGTACAGTCCAAAAACAATGGCGATCACCTAGTGACACACTATCCATCGCCGGTCGCCGCTGTCATGCCGGCCAGCGAACAGCTGGATATGCACAGGCTGATCCCGAAACGCGAATCGCAAAAGCGAATCACTATGTCGGGCTTTTTCGCCATATACATGGTGGTTGCGACCCAGTCAGGCTGTAGAACCCTACCACCCCGCTATCGCCATTGCCTCGTTCGTTATTCAGCAGGGTGCACCACGTGCAGGTGAGGTTGGCTTGGATGTCTCAAGTCTTAGATGTTATTTGACACCCCGCGACACCCCAAATGTAATAACAGTGTTTTTTTTTTAATTTTTAAGTCCAATTAAGTTGTACCTCATTATTGTCACTCTGAGCAATAATTATACCTGTAAATTTTTATACAGTTTCTTAATTAATCAAACATATGTTAACACAAGCTAAATATAAATATCGATGTGACATGTACACAGGCCGTTAGTCCGACGGAAGCGTGATGCGTCACAATCATGTCGAACTATCGGTGACGCGAACCCATAAGCTTTTCTTCTACCAAAAAACGGTCAACGCGACTATAGAAAAGACGCCAATCGGATATATTACATTTAAGAATCTTCTGCTTCTTACCCTTATCCCACATAAGTAGGGTCGGTACAACATGTTTGTCATGTTATGCTATATGATTTGGCTTAATTTTTACGATCGGCCGCCTGCTGACATCAACCCTCCTTGGGATTATTTTGTTGTACCACTGTATCTATGATTATTATTATATAGTTACGAAGTCTGATGGCTCTTTTAACCTTAAAATTTTTCGTTCCGGTTAAAAACGAAGTTCTTCCAGATTATGGTTCGCTCGTTATATTGCTATTTTTACGTAACAGAAAACTAGCCAACTTTAGACTATTCCCGAGGTCTTCATTTAATACATGAATATGTGTCTTCTTCTTCTTCTTCTTACCCTTATCCCACATAAGTAGGGTCGGTACAACATGTTTCTCATGTTGTGGTATATGATTTGGCTTAATTTTACGATCGGCCGCCTGCCTGACATCAACCCTCCTTGGGATTATTTTGTTGTACCACTGTATTTATGATTATTATTATATAGTTATGAAGTCTGATGGGCTCTTTTAACCTTAAAATTTTTCGTTCCGGTTAAAAACGAAGTTCTTCCAGATTATGGTTTGCATGCTATATTGCCATTTTTTTTTCAGGATTCGTGGTTTCAGATTCTTCACAGTAATAATAATATAATATTAGATATAATAAACCATTATAAAAATACAAAATATGAAAACTTTAATAGAAAAATAGATGCAAATAAAAATGTTTAAGAAGGTTTTTTTTTTTGTTCAAATAGTAACATTTATCTGTCGACGCGGCAACGATTCTCAAGTAGCGGCTAAGAAAATTCTGGACTGTATAGGAACTGAACATTGTGAGAAGGTTAAGGACCTGACGGAAGGTCTCCACGGTTGGGCCAAGTTGGTCGACAATAACTTCCCCATATACTGAAGTAATATTAAGCAAAAGTTGTTTTTTTTTTAGTTATACTTCTTTTGGCGCGTTAGGGAAAAATGTTGAGAGTAAATGTTTACGATGTGCGCGCACACCGTCACGAAAAACCGACACCCTGAAGTTAGCTATAGTCAACATTTTGTTTCTTTGTATTAACTTTCAATGTATTAAATACCTTTTTTTCTATTGTTAATGTCGTTTTTTCTACAAACGTAGGGATAAGGCGAAAGATAAAAATTTTTGAAAAGATTTTTATCTTGTTACGCCAAAGAAGTATAACTTCTAACGCGTGTACATAAGTACACACACACTTATTTTTTAATAATTGGGTTCTATTTGTGGTGAATAAAATGTATTAATCTAATCTCTTTTTATTTTCACAATAATATAAATATTCTCTACTCTATTAAATATTTTATTAATACAGTCCTCGTCGAACTTTTTGACCGCACTGAACATAATCCACTCTCCTGTCAAATGTCATCTCAGTATTCACACCTTTTACGTACATATCATTTTTCACACAACCCATCCATACTTTTTTCCGTCTTCCTCTACTCGTATATCCGTCCACAAACATACTCAACACTTTTCTAGTTACATGGTTTTCATCTCTCCTCATGACATGCCCATACCATGCTAGCCTATTACTTCTCAACTTACCGCTCTGAACGTATGAGTGCAGAACACAAATGTAGTTATTAATATGTATAACATCGAGACAATGTAGTCCGGTGAAGCTGTTAAGACCTTGCTAGGTCAACAGCGGATAGCAAGTGTTAGCACCCACCTCCGGTGCCGCTGCATCACATGCAAGAGACGAGACTACAACACGACCGGAACATTGATATTAGCGCCACCATATTAGAGATACACATTAACACTAGCGCCACCATATTAAAGATACATAAATAAGAATTATTAATATTATATAAATTTTAATAGGACTTAAATAAGAATGGATATCATTATATAGAATTGAATCATTAGTTTGATTATTATTAATAATAGTATATTCTTTGACTTCATAGTTCGCCCATGAAAGGCAAGATGTCGCTGATCTACATGTCGAAACAGATTAGTCAACACATTTGAGATACATAAATAAGGATAATTATATAAAATTGTTCTATAGCTTAAATAACATTAATTTGTTCATACTTTATTATTTATGTGTTACTTAAACTATTTTGCGGAATTATGTATAAATAGTAATCGCTTTGACTTATATAGATGGGCCTTTAAAAGGCAAGATGTCTGTGATATCTAGGCATTCTTCTTATATAACAAGTATTGTAAGGCGAAGCTCTGGCCAAATAAATAGTGACAGTATCTACGAAGTATTTATTGCCATTCCTGACTGCATCGACACTATACGTGATGAGTGGAATACAAGTTAAAAGAAAAACACTCCAAATACTAATAAAACGGGAGTGGAGAGAGATATAGCTTTTGTATCGCTATCGCTATTCAATAGAACCTCTTTTATATAATTCGGTTGTTGACGTTCAGATCTTGTTAATAAGCAGTATCGAGAAGCCAACGTTTTGGTAGTCATGCACGTGAACGTCAATAAAAAAGAAAAAAGGTGACATCGCATTCTTCTGTTTTTCCATCGAACGATCAAGGCGATCATGTTATAATCAGCAGCTGAATCATCAAATATATCTATAATTCAACATTCGTGGAAACTCAGCGGCCAGCTGCAACACAAAGGAGATCACGAGGTACGTGCATTTTATCATCGGCAACCAGGTGCTCTCCTTAAGGCTAGACACTGGCGCTTCGTAGGGACGTTGCGTCGCTTTGCGTCCTCTATAAGATCTACCACGGAGAATGCTCTGAAGAACTGTTTGGATTGATACCTGCTGCTGAGTTCCGTTACAGAACGACTCGTCAGGGACTGAAATTCCATCAGTGTCATCTCGATGGTTGGAAGTCGTGCACTGTGCGCTTCTCACGTGCGTTTTTTCCGCGTACGACAGTTCTCTGGAATGAACTCCCAGCGGCACCGTTTCCAGAACAATACAAGCTGCCTTTTTTCAAAAAACGAGCCTATTCCTTCCTCAAAGGCCGGCAACGCATCTGTGATTCTTCTCGTGTCGCAGGTGTCCATGAACGGTGGTGATCACTTACCATCAGGTGACCCGCAAGTTCGTTTGCTGCCAATAGTATAAAAAAAAAAAATCTTTACTGCTGTTAGCTGGATCTGAACGAAAACTTTAAACGTTCTCGAAGACCCTTCGGGGTCCCCCAGAGTAGCAGAAAGCCACCATAAGATATTTCGGCGGTGCGCATGCTACAGCTTTACATTATGAAAACGAATTATTTTAGGTCATGAGATTAAACTTGCGTCGTTAACGTGTCTGTCATAAAATTGACAGCCGTTGGGTGGATGATTTTTCATGGAAAGCTACGTGAAACTTTTTTTTCTGATAAGGCAAACGAACAGGCGGTTCATCTGATGTTAAGTGATCACCGCCGTCCATAGACACTGGCAACACCAGGGGAGTCGCAAGAGCGTTGCCAGCCTATGTTGGCGGAGGGGGAGAAAGGATGTGGTCTTCCTGCGCTCTCACTGACTGAATGAAACGCAACAATGCAAGCATTATTACTTGACGTCGGTTTTCTGTCGGGTGGTAGGATGGGGGGTGAGCCGACCCATTCATGTTGAAACCAGTAATAGCTTCTGCGTGCCTCTACCACCTACACTGTGTGTCGGGTGGCAGTACCGCGGGCGAGCCGACCCATTCATGCTGAAACCAGTAATAATTTCAACGTGGCTCTACCACCTACGAAACTGGAAGCGACTGGCTATGGAAAGTATAGAACTCTATTTAGAAAAAGTCTTAAAGAATGTATCAAATCACCATTTTAATTTTAAATCGACGTCATCTAAATCATATATCAGTTCGTCTTCTCTGTTCCTTAGCACTGGAATATCATCCTTCATACCGGGATCGTTATCTGGAACTACTTGTTTATGATCTTCATATATTGGTTGGTTATCGTAATAAGGATTTGATTTTTTCGATATCTCATGCTTGTTTCTTTTTAAATCAACATGCTGCAAAGTTATGACTGGAAAATAAATCAGTATATGTCAATATATATGGTTAATTTTGTCAAGGTACTTTATAATGGAGAAAACCCTAAATTACATACCTTCCTACTGCCAAGAGAATACTATATTGTCGTTCTGAAAGAGAGGAGCGAATCTACTTTTTGCTATATTTACAATTATATATACAATCTTTATATATAAATTACTTCTGTGCGTACGTATGTCACTGTACTCCTAAACGGCTGGACTGATTTTCATGAAATTTTGTCGTGCGTGTTCGAGTGGATCCGAGAACGGTTTAGATTCACAATTAGACCCGGTAGGTGACGTTGCGGATGATTTTTTTTTTAATTATCAAGGCAGGACAACGTCCGCCGGGACCGCTAGTATA